>JAOQGH010000006.1:6232500-6325773 GCA_025769975.1 Gallinago jamesoni
CCTTCCGACCCTTCTTGTGGATGGGTGTCACATTTGCAAGGCGCCAATCGGCTGGGACCTCCCCAGTTTGCCAGGACACAGTAGAGGGTGTGTGTTTTTAGAGGAAGAATATGAGTTCAGAATTCCTTACCTTATAGGATGGCAAAAAGCATAGAATTCCTTGGCCAACTGTTTGACACACTGAAAGCAGAAGGGCTCCCACCTCATCTTGGAACTCAAAGGTCTCTGTATGCTGGAAGGTGGCACACAACTTCCGACCGTTAGGGCCTGTTCCAATGGTGCCAACCCAAACCTGGTGCATTTCATATTAAAAACATCAATTCTAAAACATGCAATACAAACTGTACTAAATTACATAAGGTTAAATAGTGAAATTTTAAGTGTGGAGGAAAATATTGAGGTATTTCTTAACCAATTAATTCCAGCACTTATATCAGTTATTACACTTTCTTTTAAGATGGCTATTACCAAAATAGCACGACTTCAGCTTTTTCCAGGGGAGTATGTGTCTACAAATTCCCCCTTTTTGCATTTGAAAACATCCTTTGCAGTTGCATTAATCCAAGCAATATTCTGTTCTGTACATTTCTTTTTACTTAGTGAATGGGTTAGCCATCATTTTTACTTGCAAACTATTGTTTCCTTTAGAATGGCCAGCATTACACCTCAGGAGAGGGAACAACGATACAGAAGTATACCTGTGAGTTCCGAATAACATGATTTGCCTCCAACTGAATAGAAAACTTCACGCCAAGCTCTGAAGAGAATGAATCCATTGGAGAGAGTGTACCAGATGTCAGAACAATTGTTCTAACATCACTTAAGTCTGAAAAAGCCTAGGATGGAGAAAAAAAAAAAAGAAGGAATTAAGAAAATCAATACAATTGCGTTAAGATCTTATATGACATTGTCATCACTCAAATTAAGACCTTGTACTTCCCACTCAGCTTACCACAGCAGGATTCAAGCACCAAAAATTAAGCATGTGGACCATGGTTTTCTGCCGCAAACTCCTTTTATGCTTAGGCCGTGCAAAAAACGCACTTGAATCTGTACCATCAGGTTGGTTTTCATTCATCCAAGTGTAAGTTTGTTGCAGAGCCACTCTGTAGTCATCTGCATACCTATATGGGGAAATATAAATGAGTCAAAACTACAGTTAATCAAACTACAAGCATTAAGCTCATACAAAGCAGACATTGTTGCTACAACGCATTTACCATTTAAGTATAAAAAAATAATTTCATACTAAAAGAAAGAGCAGTGAAATTTTACAGTAACTAATATTTTAAAATAAGGTTTAAATCAGAAATTTTTCGTAGTCAAGATATCAAGATAGTCAAATGATAAGTGCTGTGCAGAAAAACAAAACCCATACATGTCTAACTTGGCAACACATCAAAAAAATTTACACCTGAGCTTCAAATAAATTTCTTCGATATTTGAATTCATTTGTGAATGAAAAAAATAAATTTGGTAGTATTTACATTCTTCCCATGTAAATCAATTTTCCAAAGCTTTCTGAATTGTTAGTTTTGCTCAGAAGCCAGGCATCATAACTGAGGTGTTGCACAAATGAAAGACGCATTTTGGCAAAGCAGCTGAACGAAAGACAACCACACAGCTCAGGGTATGTATTTGCACTGACCTGCTATTATCTCTAAAAAGATATGAAAGAACCATGAACAACCCTTTCAGCACAATCTGAGTGGCAGGGCTCACAATCGGTATCTCAATAAGTTCCTCTTTGCCAAGCATTGATACTTTTTCTTCTTTTTCCAGGACAGTAGCAAGGTGTTTCTATAAGAGGCAAACAAATTCCACGTTAACAACATTCTAAGTATCTTCTCAAAATCAAAGTTAATACAGATACAAGACTATCAGCATCAGCACACTGTTTAATAGGTATCTTAGGCAAACTTTTAAAAGTCAGTCTGAAGACAGAATTGAAAAGGGAAAGTAACAATCCTTTTAATATATTTGGCTTACACAGAAAAGAGGGATTAACTCGAAAGTAGGGTAAATACATTTCAGCAGTCTATAAAAACACAGATGGATAGAAGAGAAAAAACTATCACTGATTCAGCAGCTCAATTTAAATAATCGTATGTGATCAATTATACCCTTTAAAACACTGATTCTCCACAATGTCCAGTAGCTCAAGTGGATTACTCCTGGTTTTTGTCAGGTATCATTTTCAGACAGCTTTCCAATATTGCAGTAAATTAAAAGATGTGTTAGCATTTAACTTATGGACATTTTAAGATGTTTAACAACATCATTATTATGCACTCCGTTACTCATTTATATAGCATACATCATTACCTGCAATATGGGAAAAGTAATATCAGTTATTCCCATTTTGTGCAAATTGGTGACCATCTCTTTTCCGCTCCAAACCTTACAGGAGGTTTCATACCCTCTTTCTACTAGTTGACTTGAGCTCTCCTGTAACCAGCTGTAAAAAGAGAGAAATCAGAAATAATTTCAGCATTATTTTACTCAGGAGATACTCAGGAAATGCCGGAGCTGTCTGCTTCATCAACCAGCAGGAGGCATCAGAAAGACAGCTGTCATTTCTACAACAGTTCAAAATATTTACCTGTAAAGTCAGTTAATCATTATCAACTAAAGCAACAGGGCTTAGTGACTGTTTCAGTTCCAGATCTCCTGTCCTGTCACTGCAAATAATCTGATCAAGGGAGCAATTAAAAAAAAAACAACCACACAAAACAAACAAACTTTCCTTTTGCCAAGTTAAATGCAAACAAAATCCCATAAACACTACTATAACAATCACTTCCTTGGCTATAATTTACTTTATCTTATTAAGGAACAATGAGCACTAACACAGGCAGGACTTCACCAGTGTAACCCTCTGCCCCTTTTCCTCAAATGTAACATCAAAAAGACCTGGAACTAAAATTAAGAAAAGGCCACTATGACAGAAATGAAACAGATTTACAATGGATAAAAAATTTCAGGAAATTTAAAACTTCTGTTTCCGTGTTATGAACTTCAAACATCATCACATACTTTTGAAATGGTCAAGCTATAAATGCAAATACAAACTTAACACAAGGACCTCCCTAATACTACAGTACCACCAAAAAAGCGAATTCTAGAATAAAATCCATATATTAATTCTAATGTTAAAGCATTTACTTAAAATACTTGTTAATTTATTTTTAGAGTAAAGCAGTAAGCACAAATAAAATTAGCTTGGTTCCCAGAAAGATATTTATGGTTTTGAAGTGAAAAATCAGTGTATGCAATATTTTCAGGAAAAGATTTAACAAATGTTACAAAAATGCTTTCAATTCAAGAAAGTGTGTTTGCTCCTTCCCTCCCTATCAGAAAATCCCAATGTTGACAGAGCTTTCTCCATTGAACAGAGCAATTTGTCCTGGTAAACCTGCATCTCATCAGAAGAGCTCGCCAGTATTCTCTGTTGGTATATCTTCAGCTTCCTCAGAAAGGTCATTTTGGCACCTCTGTGGCATTAAGCCCATGCTTAAGTGCTTTCTGGAATGAGGGCCCAGGATCTTTATAACTGAACTAAGATTTTTCTAATTACCCATGCATTTGGCAAAGTCATCTCACTATGCAACAGCATTTTACCAATTACCGGCTATTTACACCCACTCCTCTGCTTTCCAACAATTGCTTTTCATGTTGTTGGCAGATTTGCCAAGACAATCAACTTTAGTTTTTCTGATAAGGTTATAAGCTTGAGGCAACCAGATCTCCAGCCATGCCATTCTCATCTGTTACTAAAATTTAACATTCAAAATATCCAAGGTAGGAGAATTTGCTTCTGCAAAAACAAAAAACAAATGTCACTTGTCTTGTGACACATAAACATTAACTCTCAGAATAGAGAAAGGATAGGAAAAATGGTGAACTACTTGCTGTGGTGTACTCCAAAGTCTATTTCACCAACCACTAATGTAACTAAATGACGATTTGACGTGCACTAAATCAGAGTTCAGTTAACTTCAAAGCCACTTGTACCATTATTTGCTTTTATTCTGCTGACACTGCTGTTCAAGGTTTCATTAGCAGTGCATTTTTGAACTCTTTCAGTCCCTGGATCCCTCAAAAGAAAATTAAAGGGTACAGAGCTGAATTCCAAATTTTGCAGTAGTGACAGACACTTCAGACATCGCTTCAACTTTCTCATGTTCCCACTCTACCCAAAAGATTTGTTTCTTCCCTCCTGGAACAGGTTGCCCAGAGAAGCTGTGGCTGCCCCATCCCTGGAGGGGTTCAAGGCCAGGCTGGATGGGGCTTGGAGCAACCTGCTTTAGTGGGAGGTGTCCCTGCCCAGGGCAGGGGGGTTGGAACAAGATGATCTTTAAGGTCCCTTCCAACCCAAACGATTCTATGATTCTGTGATGTGCAGGTATCCCAATTTTTCAGACCCTTATCTCTTTGCTAGAATTCAAGTTGTTTCACGAGAAAAACAAAAGGCATGAGTGATAAATTCACTTTTAATTATGATGAATCTGTTCTGAATAGATTCCAACCAGATTCCGAGAACAGATTCATGGCTTTTTCAAGGCTTTGAAAGCATTTTATAAATGAGAACTAATTCATGCTTTGACAAAATTATAGTATTACTATTTGTCAAATAAGGAAACAGAAGCACATGAAAGATAAAACCTATTTATCTTAAGTAAAATTTTCACACAACTCCACAAAGTGGGACAGTAAGTTCCACCAAGATTAGCTTAACATACTTTTCAAAAAAAAAAATTTCAACGCTTCCCTTTAAAACAAGAGTATGTTTTAAATAGAACAAACCCCTCTGGATTCCTCAAATGAACAAAGATCAGGTGACTGCATAGTTTGAATTATGCCTCTGTTGCATTTTATCTGATGTAACATAGTAACCCATAAATTGCATCAGCAAAAGGAATTTAATTTTAATTTTAAAAGATACTAATTGATACAATGGAATTAGAAAGAGTTGCCTTACTTTGTCAAAGAGCAGCACACAGCCCGTAGGGGCTCATGATCCTTCTGCCTGATGTTGTTATTGACCATGTAATCCAGCTCTTCTCGAGCAGCTCTTAGTTGACTTTCTGTAACGCTGTAGCTCACTGACTCCCGAGCACAGTCCTCAATGTTATGGGCTTCATCTAAAATGACTACTTGCCCTTTTAGGTTAATTTCCATCTAAAAAACAAAATTATTATCTAGTAAAACAGAGTGAAAGATATTAACGAGAAACAGCAACTAACGGGATCCTGTCAAAAAAGCGCATATTTTGCATTCTGATGTAAGCAACAGAAAGCTTTGAGCTTTTTGATCCAATTTCTGTAACACAGAAAATAACTAAATGGAAAAAAGAGGCGGGGGGACGTGACAAACACCGAAATCCTTTTCTCAGCCCGGATGAATACAATCTGAACCATTTTTCCACAATAAGGGAGGTGAGACACTGGCCCAGGTTGCCCAGAGAGGTGGGAGATGCCCCATTCCTGGAAACATTCCAGGTCAGGTTGGACAGGGCTCTTAGCAACCTGCTCTAGTTGGAGATGTCCCTGCTCATGGGACAGATGGCTTTTAAAAGTCCCTTCCAACCCAAATAATTCTATGATACCATTATACTCCCCATCAACCAAGCAATTGTGAAGTTTGCAAGGGTTTCTTTTCCATTAATTGAAAACAAACATGTGACTGATGTTGAAGCATTACCTAGAATACAGGAATGCTTATTTGGTGGGGTGAGGGGTAGGCAAAAAGAGAAAAAAAATTAATTCAAAAAAGAGAATAAAAAAATTAGGAATTATTTTGTAGATAATATCTTGAATATAAATCAGATTTTCTAACTTCCCTATAACTTCAGTTATTGCAATCTTTTTACAAATATACTTACACTCTCACGTATCTGTGGGTCTAGAAGATAATTATAAGGACAAAACACAATATCTGCGCGCACCATGAGTTCTCTGGCTGCAAAATAAGCACAGGCACGAAGCTTCTTTCCCAGGCTTACAAGATCTTCAATGTCCCAAGCCTGATACATCCCATGTGCAGACTGTAGGGCGTGGTGTTCACTGAGTTTATGAACACTGTGATAGTATGGACAGGACTTGCCCTAAAAGCAAATAAGCACAGATAGGTAGCAGTTACAAAAAAAGTAATAAACAAGTAAGCTTAAATCCTCCAAATTGTTATGTGCATTTGACTTTATTTCCTGGTAGCATTTCTACCAGCTACTTTTTATATTGGACAATAATGAAAAACACAATGTTAGAAAGAAAACAGACAAATCCATGTTCTTAAAATGTATACTGCTAAAGGACACTTCTTTCTTCTTCATCTTTAAAACCAAAGACAATTTAAGTTTTACTGAGAATGTTAACCTAGCAGTCATAAATATTATTTCTATCATCATATATTTTTTCAGTATTGATTCTCTGTATCAACATTTTCTAACAATTAATATTTAAATCAAATTACCAGAGGCATTCAACCAACACAGTATAAAGAAGTCAAAAACATTACCCTTTCCAACTGTTCAATTACCTTTCATTTTAATATGTTTAAAAGAATGCTCATTTTCTGAAATAACTACTCACATGTTTTCCTTCCAGCAACTCTACACACATTTCATTCCTGTTACTACCACTACCAGATACCACTGGATGGATACAGGTATAATCCCGGCTGGAAAGAATTGTCATAGGGACACTGGAATATGCTGTTCTCTTCAACTCTCTGGTAATCTGGGATATTTGCTTGTGTGTTCGTGTTCCAAAAAATATTTTGGGAATGAATGACTGATCTCCATTTTCTTTCTTCTTTGTGTTACTGGTATTTTTATCAGTTTCTTTTCCAGAAGAACAGGAACACTCAGTGCAAGGACCAGAAGACTGTAATCCAAAAGAAAAAAAGATTAACAAAATTCCCAACGTAAAATAGACTATAATCAGATTTAGCATGTTTCTTTAGAAAATGCCCTCTAGGATAGCTCAAGACAGCTTGTTAAATCACCAGGTTGGCACATCAATCTGCAAAAAGTTTAAAAACATTAAAGCATACACACCATCAAGCCTGAAAATTTTTTTAAAAAAAAAACCTTCTAGCAATCACTAGATACAACTTCACCATAACCCAATCATAGAAAGAATTATTATTCCAGCGGAGTATTTGTACAATGTAATAATGCAAATGAACTTTTCACATTTAAGCTTCAGCATAAGGACGCTCCTGTCACAGAACAAGAGTCCAACACCTTAAATGAAGAAACCTACAACCAAATAAAAATAGACTACATTTTTTCCTTAAAGCAAGCAGAAGAAATCTGGACAGTCTGAAGAGATCTATTTGCAGATAAAACAGACTACATTATACATTCTCCATTAGAAACATGTTTGCCATGTCATTATGTCAAAAGCCATCTAGTAACTGTGAGAATAAAAGATAAAATAGGTAATAATTCTAAACAAAACCTAAAGCTGTAAAATATTTGTTAAAAGCCATTTCTTTTTTCTTCTTGAGAAGGACAGTGTTTCATAATATGAAATACTGGAACAGATGTCATGAAATTGTAATAATTATTGTGAAGAGACACAAGGAAAACAAAGTAACTGGTGAATAACCACATCCACACACACCTCTCATAAAAAATAATGAATTCTTCCAGTGTAAAAGAGTTTGTATTTGGTTTTCAGGTGACAGTGCAAGCAACAACATGTAGTTGCCCGCTCAAATACTCCTCCCTCCCCTTTTAATTGTAATCAGTAAGATTATCCATTATAAACAAATGCTAAGTCATGCCGTGTGTTACACCACAATTCTGGGGATCAAGCTGTCTTTTAGCCTCCGTTCTGAGAAAAAGCAAGTTCGTGTTACCCTTAGTCCCACTCAGCCTTGTCCGCCATTAAATATTACAATACATGATAGAATGCATGTAAATGTAACCCTTCTGGAGCTGTCACTCACTGGGATAAAAGGTTCACTGATGTGCCAAATAAACAGGCCCTCAAAGCAGATAAAGTTACACCCATGCTGGAATTGTTACATTCCCCTCTCAGGTTGCCAGTACCAGCAGATTTCATTACGGTGTGCTGCCACATTAAATAGCCAGTTCCAAATATCCTGCCTTCTATATTGAATAATTACTTATTCACTGAAAGGATAAAAAGAAGAGTTATGAATGGGGCTCTTGTCAACAGCGAAGCAGGAAACAGCTGACATATGGTATATGTTACATATGTGGCAACACTCAACTCGGTTTGTGCTCACACAGAAAACTGCAATGCAAATTGTACCTTGATATTTCCATCGACTACATTCTATTTTGCCTTTTGAAATAATGAAAACCATGTTACAATGCTAACAATTAATATAACAGAAGCCGTTTACATACTGTGTAGGGCCTTTAAAAACACGTTTATCTTTTCATTCTAACTTAAGTCAGATGGTGTATTCAGGAGTAAAAGAATACACAGAATCCAGCAATAATACCGTATCACTAATATTTCACTGCTAATGCTAAGCCTCACATTTAGTTTGCCAAACAAAAGTAATAGAAAATTATTAGGACCAATCAGGCAGCTGTTTTGCAAAAAGTTATTCTAACAACAGGAAAATGCAATTTAAATAAATACATATATAAACATGAACAGAAGGCCCCTCTATGAGTTTAAAAAAGCAGATATGTTTCTTTTCATAAGAAGAATAACAGAGTTCTTATGTGTATTTTACAGTTGACCTTAGAAGTTTTTCTTAAAAAGTTTGAAATTCGTATAATACTGGCTTTAAGAAGCACTTTACCCAGTATTGCAGTTTTACAATGTTACCTTTAACTTTGAAAAAAAAGTTTTTTAAAAAAATCACCATTGAGAAAGGTGTAAACTCAGATTAATTTTATAGTAAGTAGTAAGAGAATAAAATTGCCTGCAGTAGTCATAACATTTCTGAAAGCCACAGGCACCATTAGCCCAAAATAAATAAATAAATCAATCTTTTTTTAAAAAGACCTTTATATTGAAGAGAAACTTTAAGAAAATGGTTAAAACCCAGTTTAAAAGTTGAGTACCTCATGTTAATTGTACCTTATTCAAGTGTGCCAATTTTCATTCAAGTTCTTTGTATCCTTTAGAAAAGGGCTTGGCTGTCTTTAAATTTTATTACGAAAAAATTATTTTAATTATATATTTCAATAAAAAGAATGTACTATTGATATCACAGTAAAATCTGATGTGGTGTTACTGTCCCTCTACTACAGCAAAAGAAAAGAGAATGCTCTCCAGCTGAAAAAGTGCTAACTCCCATATTGCAGTTCCCATAGCAGTGTTGCCTCAAAGTACTAATTTTTAGACTCATGACACAGATATATTGGTTAAACTATAATAAAATTAGAAAATGTTTCAATTTATTTATGAAAGAATAGGGTGGGGCTGAGAGGAAATAATATTAAGACAATAGAAAACTGTTTAATAATACCCTCTGGCTTCAGGACTAAACCTGTTTTCAGCTGTTTGAAACTGGGATAGAGATTTTCATTTGGGAGAGGGGGGAAAAAAAAAAGATACTTCTCTACTTTCTGCAGTATTTAATCAGAAACATCCAGTAACAGATGCTGTTAGAGATCAGATATCAAACTATATGGACCTTAGGCTAATCCAGCTTGTTTTTACTTCTGTCAGGGGGTAGATAATACAGCCTATCACATCAATATTTATACGGCAAAAACGTGGAAGTCCGATTTAAAAAAAAAGGAATAATCAGGTCTACCAACCTGTCCTACCTGTAAAATAGAGCTAAACAAACACTGAGGCTATGATCTCTGAAACACAAAGAGATAAGAGGAGTTCTTCATATCTCCATCTACATTTCCCGCTTACAAAGCCACCTAAATGATACAGCAGTGAATACCTCTTGTGTGAAATATCACACAAGCACAATCTAGTAAGATATCAGCAGTGACATTACCAGAGCTTTTCAACTATTCCTTTATAAGCGCTCAAAAAGCATAGTATTCTGCTGCTGGTGCAGCCTCTTGATTAAAGTACACAAAGCAGCTGTTTATCCTCTCACAGTAACCAGCAGGTGAACCCAGTTCAATATTTATCACAGGCTTTCACAGATCACTGCTAACCAAGCAAACGTTTTAATTAAGCTGGAACTTGCTTCAAAGAGCTCATTCAAAACGTCAATCAGCGGGAAAAGGATCAGATACGGTGTCAGGTGAGAGCGTGTAATACAAATCCACAACTTTCTTCATCCCATCGTGGTAAATTAGCCTATTCTGGAGTCCAGACCCTGATTGTAACAGGCTGCCAGTCTCCTGGAATGTGTAACAGAAGTCACTCAAACTCCATTGTGAAGGTTGTAAGCAATATGTTAAACTGCAATGGGCTAGCACATTAAGACAGATTCTTTTCACAGTTGTTTTTTGATACCCCAAGTGTTTGTTACACTACTCTCCATTTACTGTTTACTTTTTTTACCTGGTATAAATGGGGATTCCTTAACCCAGCTGCCCCAGTTTCTCAGACCATATGCTTTGACAGAAGTAATCAAGAGAGTACCATAAGGGTATAATTTCGTATTTAAACTCGCACTAGAACTGCCCTCTCTTGCAGGAATTAACAGCAGAAAGGCAGCAATGGATTCCCAGGCTCTGGGCTGAAAGCAGCAGCAGATCCTCACCTGCTGGATCTCCAGGTGTCGTTCTGATGCAGCAGCGTTGGGCAGCACCTCTCACGCTCTTACAACAACCAACCCATCCCCTCATAAAAAGGAATGCTTGACAAGGAACTAACTTTGCTTTAAATACAGGATAGACTACAGTAAACCACAAGATATACAAAGGGAGTGTTATCTCATTGATTAAGAAAATATTTTGATTGCATTATTGTATTATCATAATGGACTATGTATTTAGGATAAGTGCTGAATGTAACCTCAGCTGACTTCATTTCATGAGCTACACTAGAAAAGCATTTTATACCTAACAGCCTATGCTGGGGTGGATCTTCACATCTCAAACTTCTCAGTTAAGCTGAGAACTACTAACGATAAACAGGGCCTTACTTTCTGCAGTTGTTTATTGATACCAGACAAGTTTTAAGTCTGCCGAAGTAACAGTTCACCACAGGAAAAAAATACCTTATTCTTTGTTTCTTAAAGATAAAATTGTTTAAAAAAAAACCACACACAAACAAAATGCTACTGTTATTCTGAAAAAGAAACTTCAAACAGAAAAAAAATATTTTCTTAGGTTACTTCTTTCTAAAAGAGTAGTGAACGGTATAGTGTTTGAAATTTGAATAGGATGCTGTACTGTGTATCTGCAAACTCAGAGCCAGGGATTCACATTATAGCACACTCATGTACAGCTCAACCACTGCTACAAAAATAGTGTCTTTTTAGAGAAATCAGACTGTGATTCAGTCTTTTATTATTTAACAGTTTGTTGATCCATACCAAAAGTTTTCAGTTTTCTTCACTGCATGAAATTTCTAGAAGTTGTAAATCAAGTTTTTCAGAGACTCACACCAAAGTAACAAAGGTAATTTTACCATCAAGAAAGGATGAAAGGTCTTTTTATTTGGAAATCAACAGCACACTCTGCTGGCCTTTGTATTTCAAACTACCAATTGAAGATCAGGGACACAAAGCATTTCAAACCCTACTCAAAAAACCTACAGAGCTTTCCAAAACTAGTAAAAATTACTTCCCATCAAACGAGCTAGAACACAAATGCAAGAAAATCAATCTTTTGTCAAGAAAAGATCTAGTTCCTTAGATCTTAAGGCTGTGTCTTAAAGTAGTACCAAAGCTTTTGGCTTCTTTTGTGTTTACAAAATCAGAGTATACTGGAAAACAACTACTGAAGTTAAAACATACACTGATTAAAACAGAAGCTAATTCAGGACAGAGAAGGAGCCAAGAGCTGTTGGAAGAGGTGAAAAAAGAATTGAAACGCTTGATGAAACTAAGCACTTCTCCAAACATGCAGATAAAACCTTGTACTTAAAAGCAGAGTTACCTACAGATGGGTATTACCATAAAACAACATTTAAAAAAATGTTGGAAAGGGAGAATGTGCCTTGACTTTTGAAAGGACAAAGTAGATTTCTGTACTGAAGAAAGAAATAAAGGCCAGATCTTATTCCTTTCTTATATTTGTCTCAAGCTCATACAATTTCATAATTTCATGATTTCATGGTGTGCTCCTATATTTAAATACTGACAAGAATTATTCTGTTACAGCCTTTGATAAACATTCATGGGAACTACATCACTAAGGTAATTCGGAATCTGACATTCATCTCCACTGCCTCAGATTTCTTCTTCTTCTGGTTTTGCTTCAGCACACTTTTATGTAAAAATCAGTAAGATTCAAACACCAAGAAATGAAGAAAATGCCTAGCAGAAATCTGCAGAAATGGTTGCATATTTGTATCTCAACTTCTTATGCGATACCTCTGCTATGAAAGTGGTAACTTTAAAAAAACAAACAACCAACAAACAAAACCCAAAACAAATCCAAAATGTAAATCTGTCAGAGTAATACACAGGATTTTTCTTCTTAATCACATGCAATATCTATTACTCCTTTTTTAGTATAATATATAGTAATGATCTGCTCCAACTTTTTTATACCTTAAAAAGTAGCATGGAGAAAGGCACACATGTTAATATTAGATGCCGTCTTTCATTTACTACATGCCCCACAAAAGAATGAATGGCAAGTTGAATGAATTTGACAAACTCTGATGTCACTTAATTTCCATGGTCCTAGCTTCAATTTCTTCCATAATGTCATAAATCTACTATAAATTGGAATATAATGCACGGATTTATATCTGCTATAGAATTCCTGTCATATATTAGAAGTTTACAGGCTGAATCCCTGGGCCAGATTCTGTGCTATTGAGGAACCACGGTGTAAAAGAATTCAACCCACTGTTTAGAAGAACAACTTTCACAGAAATAATTTACACTTTGCAAACCACATTGGTTAGACAGCACCATTAGGAGTAAAAGTCACTGCTGATAGCAGTAATATATTGCTTTAAAGCAACTTAAAGACTTGGGAACCTTTATATTAGGCTGTAACGCAGCTGGAGGTACAGTGTTTTCTGAAACTATATTAACAAGCTGCATTTCATGCATAATCTCTTTACAGTAATATTTTTTTAAAAATTAGTCTGGAACTAACAGTCTTGATGTAAAAGATATTACTATATTACTTACTGTTTGGGGAGAAAAAGTAATGGTTTTCACACTTTTCTCAGAGTGAACAATCAGCTCTCCATTTTTCCTCTGATGATAAACTTCTAAAGCATCAACTAGCTGCACTCCTTTTGCGAAGCAATGACGTTTTCTAACCTGCTGGGGCAAAGAGGTTCTGTGTTCAAACACACTGGACAGAACTATGTGCTTCCACCAGCAGTCAGTCATTTTGTTTCAACTGTTTTCAGTCTGTTTCGGTACCAGTAGTATCACTAGTATTTGTTAACAGTTTAACCAAAGCTAAGCCACACAAAAGTCATTTGGAAAAAGTGATAAGGTTTTAACTACAAAATACATTATTCAAAATCTGTAATTATGGCTGAGCTTTTCTTCTTTAAATTTCCCCACTGTGACAAAACTGATGGAAATTAGAATACTATATAGACATAAGCAGAAAACTTCCGTAACTACAACAAGAAATAAATTCAAGCCATATTGATCTAAAAACTCAAAGCAATACTCTAAAACAACATAAAAGCTATTTACAGTGCACATCTGAATACAAGCACTAAGTCACATGATACCAATCCCAACACCGATGAAACCATTACAGAAATATTGCACTCCACATATTAGGCCAGAGATAACAACATTTGACAGGATATAAACCAGAACTCTAATACATTCACAGCATTATTTGAATTTCTAATATATATTTTCAAGAGCACTTTTCAACTCTAGAATCTCATACTTTGACTTAATATTGCAGATCAGCTGGGGATAAAAACATTTTGGGGATATTAGGTGTTTAAATATGCAAGATATAATTTAAGACATGGTATTATGAACAATTTAGTGCAACAATGGACTCCTTTGTAACAAGTAACAATAAAAATGAACAAAAACCTGTCAATCTATACTACGACTGTGACATGACTCAACTGTTCTCCATGCCCCTCTCTGAAATGTTGATAGGTATGTGACAGCTTTGTTGAACGATGCCTGGATTGTTTTACTGCCAATAAAGTTTGCTCACCTGGTGCTCAGTTTCTAAAGGACGAATCCTCTTCCTGTCTACTTGAAAATCATCATTCTCCTTGTCATATAGAGATAACCTTTTTTTGGCAGACAATTTTGAGGCTAGCGTTTCATTTTCCTTACTTTCTGCAATTAAAAATAAAAATATATGTCTACTACTAGGAATGCATTAAATAACAGCAACATTTTAAAAATAGAGTTTACTATAAATACATACAATGTAGGAAACAGTATTAGACATTTCTAGACCCATTAACCACCATTTCCATACAGATTTCCATGCAGGGCAGAATCTGCTGTTAACACAGTATAAAAGTCCCTGACTTGAAAGCAAAAAAAATTAATGACTTCACCACCTACATATTTTACTTCCAGAAAAGGTTTTTAGCTGCCTGTGTACAAAGCTACCTGTGTTTGTCAGCGGGCTTCCAGGTCTTATGGAACTTCCTGTTTCATAATTATTAAAAGAACATGAAGCACCATGATTCACACTCGTTGCAGCCTCGTCGCTCTTAGGTTGGGAATGACACACGCAGCGACAGGGCGGTGAGGTCTCTGGCTTTCTGTCTTCCTTTTCACATGACGACGTAAGCGGTGATTTCTCTAAAGGAGACAGTCATTTGTCTTCTATTAAAAACTACTCAAGACCATACATTAGAACTAGACTTTCAAAACAGTTAAGATGAAAGATTTATTTAGGCCTTATAAACCTTGTGTCTCTACCAAGTCTGAACAAACTCTCATCAACTTCTGAAGAACTGCAGCACAAAGAACTGTAACAACTTGCAAAAATGAAAAATACCCTTCTTCTTCAATTCAATCTGCATAACTACAACCCACAAGTATTTTCTTTCAAAGTTCCAACAGCCATCCAATTCCCTTATAAGACCAGATAGCTAAATCCAGTTTAGCGTTACTGGCCATTACTGGCTTATGTTGCCAATAAATATAACGGTGAACAAAGACCTGGTTAGTTTCCTAAAACCAAATGTTTAAAGTCTGATAAACAACAACAATTCATTATAACATATTGTGTTAATAAAATCTGTGCACACAGACCATAAGACAACTTACCATACAGAGACTGCTGCCATGATAATGCAGAACAAAGCAATGCCAAGCTTTTGCCACTTCCCGTAGGGCTCTCCAACAAACAGTGTTGCTTGTTATTTAAGCCCTTGACAATCTTTAAAGAGAATAACAAGAACAAAAGCAGAATTAACAGGAAAAAAACAAAGAGGTTTTAACTAATCTAAAAATAACTTCTAAAAACAGGTCAGGACATGTGCTGTCTTGTAGAAAAAAAAGAAAAGAAAATCAAAACACAGCACAATCACCTTTAATAACAACAGGTCAACAAGTCTTAGCTGTATTTCTCTCCAGAGAAACATGGCTCATTAGCAATGCTCAGAGGTTCACTTAGGGGGGCTGTGAAATACTTACCTGCTACACAGCAGTAACTGGAGGGGGGGGGGGGGGGGGTAGCTTGCTTCCCATAGTCTTACAGAACCAAAACACTGAAACCATCTGTTAGACAACCAAACCATTTTGCCAAATCACAGAGAAGAAAATGTTTAAAAATGGTGAAAACGCTGTAGAAATGTGTAAATGTAAAGTGTAATAATTCATTTTTAAAAACTCTCCAAAAAGTGAAAAATTACTGAAATATTACATGCTGTTTAAAAGACAGGTGTTTTACTAAATCATTTCTTCTTATATATTTGCAAAATTATATAATATTTCTATTACAGTATAACTAGTTAAATCATATACGTTATGTAACACAACTTGTTTCTTAGCATAGGCATTCACAAATCCCAAACATACTTCAGCATTCCCTAGCCAGATATCCAGATATCACTGTAAGACCAGTAAATTACATTACAACTGAAATTCTCAAGATATCGGCGGCTCTGAAAACATAAGCCATTAGTTAAGCAAATGTTAGTATGAATTCTACTTACAGCATTCATCATAGCAAGTTGTGAAGGGTAAGCCTTGCAAGGGAATATAATCTTTACTCCCCCAATAGTATATTCAGACACATCCAAAGGCATGGCTACTTTTTACTCCTGTTTACTTCAGGTTTTTAACTGCAATAAAAAACAGTATTAACAGGTCAACATTAACACCAGGCAAAGCCTGAAAAAACATATGGCACCAAACAAAACCAAGCAGAAACTGCCAACCCGATAAGGGGACTAAGCTGCTCAGGACATTACCAGAACTGTCATATAGGAATTTACACACTGTCACTTCAGACTCAGTCCTTGTGACAAATGCGAGGAAGTTACCACCATCCAATGAGTAACATCAGCAATTAAAATAAAAGTATGAAAGAACTGCACACATCATTTCACATTCTGTTTCTCAGACTGAATACTGTTGGGATAAGAACCCAAATCTTCGTGGGAAAAGTATTTTAGGATATTTAATAAATAAACAGCCATTTTTTCAGGTCCATTAGCTTGAACTTGAAGACTTTGCAAACTACAAAGTTACGGCTGACAACAGTAGCTCCTACAGTGCATTTCATAGCAATAAGAAAATAAAACTGAACACTGACTTTAGAAATAAGATTATTTAAACCAACATTTTTTTCCCAATGGTAATACAGAGGAAGATGAGGTGTCATTCACTTTGCTATCCTTTCAGTATTATCTTGCATTTCTCTTACTCTGGGATAATAAAAGAAAGTCAGTGTCCCTATCACACTAAAATGTCGAAATTAGTGAATTAAAAATACTGAAGAGGGATAGATGACTTTACAAACGGACATTTTTTTGAACGACACAGATATATTTTTTTTCTAACCGGTTTTCAGTATCGACAAAATAAAAGCAATTTTAAATTGGCAGATTCCCTATGATAAATTAACTCACTAACCTGTGTCCTCATCTGACTTTTAATGAGTTAGCACATACATCAAAAAAACACCAATGTACGGCATGATTCAGCTTCATCATCAACTTTCTTAACAGGAAAAAGAAATCCTAGCAAAAAGAGATTGCTGACACGAGTTTACATCCTATCCGTCCTTCCAAAAAAGTAGCCCCACCCCATTAAAAGGCTTTTCCCTAACACTTTCGGGGCCAGAGGGGGCGTCGCTACTTCGGAACTTAGCTTTGCCTAAGAAACACCAAGGACACCGGGAACGCGGAGGGACCCTTAGTCCCGCTCTGCTCCCCCTGGGCGGACCGGGGCCTCTCCCCAGGGAAACCCCGACGCCGCCTCGGCCTTATTCCTGCTCCAGCCCTGGGAAGGACGTTTCCGCCTCTCTGCGGCCGAGGAAGCTGCCATCATTCTCCTGCGCGCCTCAGCCCACACGTGGGCGTTTCCTTTATCTTCTTTAGGACGTGGCGGGACCCCAAAAAGCCACTTTCGGCCCTTTCCTACCAGCCCGGTCCCCTCACAGCCGCGCTCGGCCCCGCAGGAGGCCGCTCACCTCAGGCGGCGTCGGCTCCGGCCCCTTCAGCGTCCGTCCTTCCCGCCTCCGCCCCGGCGCCAATCAGCTGACAGGAAAAGGCCCCGAGCCGCCAATCAACTAAAAGCACACTGAGCAGCTCCCGCCTTCCACTTCTGAGTTATCCGAACCAATCACGGAGGGCCTTGCTGGCTTCCGGGTTACACTCGTTGCTGGGCAACCGTGCGCTTAGCGTGGAGAATTTCTATTGCAAAATACTTTTAATACTTTTTATTATTTACCTTGTTCTAAGTCAGGCCGCGGCCGCGGCGGCCCCGAGTCCTGCTGCTCTGTGGAGAAACTCCCTCGGGTTAAACCAGGTAGGAAACCTAAAATCCACCCAGTCACTTCCCTTTGAAATTAAAAGTATGAATATCTATGACCTAATGCAAATCATACGGTTTGGGGTTGGGTTTGTTTGTTTGTTTTTTTTATTTAAATACCACTCCAGCATATAAAATTACACGTAGAACAGAGGAGAAAAAAAAATACATACATTTAGATTATTTACATTTTTTTACATCAAGATGACAAAAATACAGAGGGCAGGCGGAGGGTGTGAGGGGACAGTGAACCCGGCCACAAACCCAGGTGTTTGGCAGTTGGTTATCGGCCCTCCTCAGTCAGAGGCAGCAGATGAGCAACGCACGACTTTCTCAAGGCCATGCTAAAGCACCAGACTGTTATTTCTGGACTATAAACTAGTTTCAACTGAAAAATACTTCACTTATTGAAGGACCCTGGATGCTGTGAAGAGAGCAAGTGCTGGACTGATGAGTTTAGCAATTCCCAAGTGTTGAATTCCTACACTCAATTCTGGCAAAACCGCCAAACCCTGATTTTCTTTCTCTGCCACAGAAGCAGGTGCTGCCTCATGTAGGAGCTTGTGCCACAGCTGTCAGGAAATTCCCAAATATTGTATCATACGCAGCCTTCGGCCGTGGCACAAAACACACCTGTCCTGGCTAAATCCTGCAGCTTTTGTACAGGAAAAGAACAACCAACTCTAAGCATGAAGCAC
This sequence comes from Gallinago jamesoni, assembly GCA_025769975.1. Taxonomy (NCBI): domain Eukaryota; kingdom Metazoa; phylum Chordata; class Aves; order Charadriiformes; family Scolopacidae; genus Gallinago; species Gallinago jamesoni. The sequence continues at coordinate 6,251,226 of JAOQGH010000006.1, forward strand.
AAAGGATTCCGCCTTTTCGCCCACTTTGCTGCAAGTAACCCCTTCAGTACAGTGAAATCTGTCATTCCTTTCACTCAGTTTCTGTCCAAGTCGGCCTTAACACCAATTTCTTTTTTTAATCCTATGCTAATGACAACTTGAGATACCTTTGCCCTTATTTCTTGAAGCCCTTCTCATCTCTTTTAAACCAAACCATCTGAGCTGTATTAAAAGTACACAGTCTTTTAAAAATCACATTTGTACAGCCCGTTTTGGAGTACTAGTACTTTCTTTTAAAAAAACTTTCGTATCAGTTTCAAACTTTTAATGAAGACTGTTTGATCTTTCAATGAAGTTATTAATCTCATGGACTGAAACCAAACCTTGACTAATGGTTTGAAACATACAAAAAAATTAAAGCATTTTCTCTGAGTACTCAATGTGATGGTGCAAGTTAGTTACACCACTTTTTCAAGTCTTTCTTGGAGTATTTTATTTCCTCTTGCTCCTCAAGGCTCTGGAACTGTAGTTCATTTAACCTAAGCAAAGGCGCTTTAATCTCAATTTCTCCTTGCCCATCATTCTGCTGTTTGCTCAACAAAGTATTCATGTTTCAGAGTGTTATAAACCCCTTTCAGGTGTGTTGCTGTATCACTTCAGAAACCAAGCGAGCCAAAAAATCCCGCTCAGTTCACTGACCTCATTAGCCTCACAAGTTTTCCCTTGGAAGCAATATAAGCCTCTTTAAAGAATTCTTTTCAGCCACAACTGAATCAAATGAATGAAAACCATGGACTTCTTGTGCTCCAGTTCCTCAGTCCACATCTGCAGCTTTCTCCAAATTTAGGCACCATAGACCATGGGACTACCTACAGTACAATTTCACTTGTGTTCTTCCTAAACTCCGCTTACGCTCATGTTAATTATTTCAATGATAGTATTTTCAACACACTGGCATAACCGAACATCAGGGTCCATGCTTGCAATGTCTCTTGAACAGCTTTTGATAGATGAATCTTTACAAAGTCCTGACACTTCATGTGGTTTCTCTTTCAGTTGCTGGAGACCTAGAAAATTAAGTTGAAAAAGCAAAGTACATCTAAATAAATATTTTTTTAAATTGTTATATTACACCCATAACACAAAGATCTATGCTATAAAATTTAAGCCATCACTATTTCGTGCACCAGGTATGAAATATTCCACGGATTATTTCTAGAGACACCACAACATTTCTTTTTTACTTATCTATGACTCCTTTGAAGTTTTTCCATATTCCCTCTTAACAACTTTTAACATCAATATCCTAGCAGAGATAGCACCAGGAAACCTTGTATCACATGAAGAAACATTTGTCTTTAGACAAAAAAGGAGACAAAATCAGGCTCACGATCAACTGATACACTTAAACAGTTAATCCATGTTCACACAATTATCCAGCCGTGCTATGTCACGTGTAAGACTCCAGGCAGCTCATTTGACTTTGCGTTTCAAAGAGATTAAGAAGATTTTATGGCCATTATGCCTCAGCTGAAGGGTTGAAACATCCTTGTGTTCTCAAAAGCCAATGGCCTTTGCTCAGGTCTTTCATCCTTAGACTACAATGGCAAATTCTATGCACAACACTTGCATACAGGGACACATCTTGAAATCATAAAAGCAGGGAAATAAAATAGAAGGAAGGCAATATGAAGTACTTTCAGCCCTTTTAGCCTCTAAACTCTCTCCTCCAATCCAGTAAATCCACCTATCTCTATTCCTTCTATATTTACAAGGCAACAGAAGTAAATTTTCATACTTCATTCCAACTACACTCAAACTTTTGGAACATTAACATCACTTTCTCCCTGGAACTACAACTTTTGAAATACAAGGTATTTTACTTACGGGTAATAATTGGGTCGAAGTCCCTTGTTTGCGTAGCAACATCAGAGGCACAAACTTGTCCTATTTGTATCAGCAGAGACATAATATCCTCGTATAAAGGAGGAAAGGCTTGACAGAATGACACCAAACAAGGCAGGGTTGGCATGAAAAAAGCATAGCGCTTCGACTGGGTTAAAACTATCAAGGAAAAAGAAATTGTTAAGGAATCATAATTAACACTGTGGCATTTAGACAAAACTACATTCAATTTAGACAAATAATCCTAATTTACACAAGAATGTTATTTAGGGGTTGCTGAGTGCTTACCTGTGAGCAGGGTTCCCATCACATTGATTGCTAAACGAGCCACACTGAGAGATTTAGGTAGTGCATACTGGATACACAAAAATGAAAGTAACTGGATGGCAAATATCTGTTCAGGAGGAGAAAGGCAAAAGAGAAATAAACCATAGAGTTACAGATTGCTTTGCACTTTCTATCCAAAGCAGAGCAATCTTTACCCCAACAAATTCCAGTTACCTACAACGAGCCAAATATGTGATCTTCCCTTGTCACAGTACAGTAAATCAGGGGCTACTCATTGCTTTAGAAAGTAATAATAATTTGCCACTGTTTTTCATAATCATCATGAAAAGACCTTCAAAGATATTGGTGAAACATTTCAAAATCAAACTCTCGACTCCCCCTTTTGCTGAGAGCCTGTAGTGAGAAGAAACCACTGCTCTTCAGACTCAAACAGTGTAACTTTGAGGAAAGCCACACGTGTCATTCCAGCAGGGTTTGTTCCTGGAGTTAGACCTGGGCAAGAACCAGTAAAGGAGGAGAAATTTAGATTGATTTAGAAATTTACACCTTATAGTCTTGTCCCAAGTTTGCTTCAAACAGTTGTAATATTCCTCAGAAAAAGATTCAGTGGTCAAAGTCTTCATGAGAATGAATAAATGTTGATCTTAAGGCTGTTTCATCTGTTCTACAGAATAGCTTTGCAGAAAAGGGTTTCAGAATTCAAATCTTCATTAAAGTCTCTGTAGCTATAAAGTATCAAATATAAAATAAGTAGGCAAAACTTTTGCCAACTGATTTATATTCAATATAAAGAACAAATGAAAGTAATTATTGAAATTCATGTTCTTGAAGGTAATACCAAAAGTCATGAGTATTTCCTGAACAAGTGTACAGAGATAAGTTAAAGGAGATGTCACAATCTCTGTTTGAAGAGGATTTAAAGGCCAGGCTTTTAATTTAAGGTAGAAGTGCTACAGATACTACCTTGATGTCCTAGGCAAGTTAGAACAGGGCTTTTTTTTAGGGATCCTTTTATTTTCTCCCGTTAGCTGCTACTTCATCAGGGTGATCCACACACACTGAATCCCAAACCTGAGGAGTGTACGGTACCTGTTTTTCAAGTTCAGGCTGGGCAATGAGCTCGGGTATGAAATCCAGGCAGATGTGCATCGAGGGAATTCCCGCCACTGTCAGAGCCAGAAGTTCACATGGGTAACCCTGTGTGATTAAGAAAAGATGCATCCAAGGTGTTTCAAAAATTCCTTTTCAATTAAGATTTTAAACTAGATCTGTATTAATGCTTTTTTCAAAACTAACATGCTGTGTCTTTCCCCTGTGTTCCAAACTTCACCAAAGGCCCCAACTTGCTTATTTCACGACTGCACCATTGCCTTTTTTAGTCACTTCATCAGTTCCAGGTCAAGGCAAATTAACTCCTTTTAAAGAGACTGCCATCTGGCAACAAGCAATTTAACACACATTAAAAACGCATTTATATTAAAAAATTTGCTGATCTTTCCCCCTCTTCTTTTTTTGAAGCCACACAGCTGCTTTGGCAGAGGCAACCTTTCTCCTTCCACTCTAAAGAGATAAACTCAACCAAAAGGAAAGATAAGTAGATGTTTACATTTGAAGCCAAATTACAGTTTTGAATAACGGGTATACTAATTTAAAAACATGGCCAGAAAAAAGTAACCCAGAAAAGATGTGGAACAATTAATTATGAGATGATTAGGCCAGTTTTCCTTGGCCTAGAATGGACAAATTATTTTGGTATAAAAAAGGGCAGAGGCCCAAACAAAGCCTGTGTTTAATGATGAGGAACAGACATAATTTAGCTGCTCCATTCTCGGCTACAACACAGAGGCCAAGCACCGAAATATGGAGGAAATGCAGGTACTGCAAGTTTGGAGAGATGAGGAGCCAAATTATAATTTCTGAGGAACACAACAGCATTCAACACCCTTGGACCACTTCCGTTGGCTCTTTCTTAACCAGAGAAACCTAGGAAGAACTAAAATAGTGGAAAGCAGACCTGGAAATGAACTAGTTTGACTATGTTGGGATCAGCTATGTACATCTGATGCAGCAGGCAGCAGATGAGACACTGGACCTCGCGCAGATTACACAGCAAGCTGTCGTCGTCTTCTTCTTGTTCTGGGCTCTTAGGGCTCGTGGAACTATGAACACCCTTTAGCAAACTGTGGATATTGCTGCTCTGGGCTTTCTCTTCTTCTGTAGGCAAGCAGATCTCTAGAAGAATCTGCACAGCAGCACTGTCCTGTGAAGAAATAAGCAACAGAACATGCATTAAAAAGTCCAATGAAATCAAAGAAATCAAACACAAGGTAATGAGAACTTAAGAAACGTAAGACTGTCAGGTGGCTAGAATTCATAGCTATAGATATTTTTTTTCACATAATAAAGACAGCTCCGTTCAGGAATCACAAACCCTGAAGAACATTATAAATGCCCAACACTTCATCTGAATCAAGTCTCGAAGAACAAAAGCTTAACCTAACGGATCATCACAATCACAGATTAAAAGGGTAGTTTCGAAAGAATCTCATATTGTTTCAAAATAAATATCCAACGGTCCCTTTAAAGCATCCAGATTAAAATAAAATATGCACATGGCCATGTAATTCATAGTATTCAGAGGAGACTACACTAATAATGTAAATGTAAAATTTCCTATCAACTCAAAAATTATCTTCTAATAGAGACTGTGTGTCACTCTTCCAGACAGAGGTAAGAAGAGACTGTCTGTGAAACAGGATTACTCAAGAATTCCTGTAACATGAAGCTAGAGTAAATTAACCATTCTTCGGTCTCACACTTCACAATGCTGGCTGCTTCTCTTAGCACAGTTCAAGTGATCACATGTAGGTCTGTCACATTTATTCATGTTTTCTGCTGCAAAGCAGTACAGAAAGAGCCTCTGGATAACACAAGCAACAAGGCAAAAGGGACAGTAAGCAAAATTCTTCTGTTCTAACAGAAAACACCACTATCAAAGCAGCTCATCAACACAGTGTGTCAGACTAGCAAACAGAAGACCGAAAATATTTAACAATTTGAATACGGAAGCGGTTTTCTTTTTCATTGTAACAGAAGTCAGTAAAAAAGAAGTAAAAATATCTTCTTTTTTAATTTCCTGTTTCTGTATTTCTCTTTAATCTTTGTCTTTCCTCACATCATTTAATATTCATTTCTTCCCCCTTACCTGAGCAGCAAGCAATGCATTTTTTAATTCTTCCCTTGTAACTTCTGGGGCCTCTGGGCCCATTGCATTGTTTTGGGATGGCCTGACGTCCTGCTCTGCTGTTTCTTTTAGGTGAGAGTTGAGGTAAGCTTTTGAAGCCAGAAGATATCCGTTCAACATGTGTAGAGTTATATCCATCAGAGGAGGACTCCTGATATGGGAACACATGATAAAATGAAGGCATTTCAGTAGGCAGAACAATAACACAGTAATAATGTGAATAAACTAAACACACTCCCTCAGAGGCTCATTTGGTTGCAGTTTGGTTCATACCTAAGCTGTTTTCCCCAACACAGCAAAATACCAAAGGTGACAATCCCTTCTGCTGCCCTGCCATTCCATCCTGCTTCTCTCAGGCACACGCACACAGAGATGTGCACACTCTAAAAAACAAGGAACTACTGAAGACGCCAAATTCAGACGAACAAAGGAAACCTAAAAAATGTTGGCTTAATGTGAATAAAAAAGAATCACCTGAATGACGAGGAAAAATACAGCAGATAAGCTCTGAACTACTTCACATCGCATCATAAATCTCCCCAACAGTTTTAGAAATGCAGGATTTTCGATTTGCATCCAGGGTTCAAGGGATATACCTTTAAAAATTTCACCCATGGGCTGGGGATTAAAAGATGTCATCAAGAGAAACTTGAAATCCAGCCGAGTTGTAGCAACTCAAATGAAAACTGGATTCACGGCTCAATTGCTAAAAGGCAAGGAGCAAGAGATGGATACAAACCAGAACGTGAAGAACAAATCACGTTGACTATTAGCCACTTATTATAAACTTAAGGATAATACGAAAGGGAAAACATGAAAAAAATAAAAGAAGGAATAAACATAGGGGCTAAAGTACATTTAAAATGTTTAACCATATCTTTTTTAGAATAACAGATGCAATTTCCTTCATTACTATGAAAAAGCAACGATCTAATTTACAAATTCCAACTTATTCTTTGCATTATTTCATATTCTCTTTAACAGCTGGTCCACTGCTATCAGTTATCATCACTCTCACTACTAAAATCCTCAGCTCATTCTTCTGCACCAGAGCCATAAAGCAGCATTACACACTCTCCTCCGTCACCACTGACAGCGAGAGGAAATAATTTCTAACTAATATTAAAAGACTTTCTTGGGAAATTAAGCAAATCTACCTTTGCCATATCCATCAAGAACCCGGAAACTGTTACCCAACCAGGTGGGATACCCACAGGCCCACGATAAAAGACAGCGTGTGCAGTGTAGGGGTGTTGCAGCTACAGCCTCAACCACCACCACCACCACGTGGCAGCAGACATTTTAAGCACCCTGCAACATCTGTTTAGAACAAATTCACACAAGCAAGTCTAAAATGGATGATCTATGCACAAATCCCAAAGTTTCCAAAACAGAACTGAGTGCAAGGCTGTCCAACAGGACACTCAGCTGGACACGGCACGCACAGCTCACTCAGTGCACTGATCAACCAGCCTAAATACAGAAAAGGTGGAACTTTAAAGCTCAAAACATATTTTCAAACTGATCATATGAAGTACTGAAAGCTTTTAGAAGTTTTCTGTAAGACAGCTTTGTGTTCGGCGCTATTTATCAGTGTAAGCACCACCAAATGCAGAAAGCTGGAGGAGGGCGACGCTCACCTGTGAACTCTCTGATCACATCGTAGTACAATCAAAGGGTCAATCATCAGATCATTCTGGGTGTATTTCTGCTGTCGGACTATTTTTACCGAAGGCTGCAGAGCATTAACAGTCATCACCCACAACCTAAAATGAGATTATTTTTACATTTTTTTAATTACGTAGCCTGTAAGAGAATAAGGATCACATAAGCATCTGGACACTCACTTATCTCAATTAACTGTATTTTTCTAGGCCTGTCAAGGAGCCAAAAGCCCATTTGCAGACCTTGAAGTTAACCAAGATATAATTAACTCACATTCACTGGAATTACGGCAACCAAACTGTTTCATTGCAATAGAGCATCCAGCTTCTCAGAAAAGGCACATTCTTACCAAAGTGAGTTCATGTTTCACCAGCAATTTGTCATAAACAATGCACACTATAAAACTACACTCCCATATTCTAAGTGACTTCCTTTCCCCTCAGGATAAGAAGTACCACCTTTTTTAATACAAAGGTTAAAAGTCTCAAGAAAGCAAAAAGGAATGCAACTCCAAAACCTTCTATTCAGTCACAACCTCCAAATTCCCAAAGGCATTGTGTCGTTATTTTTGAAGCAGAAAGTGGCATTTCACCTGCACCAATAAACTAAACAGTATTTTGAACTTACCTTCTTGGCATCACGGTGTTCAGAACCATCCAAAGTTTATTGACAGTCTGAAGAATCCTCCGAGGGACCCCGGTGTTCAGCAAGCAATTCATGTTTGATGTCAAGACTTCTGCGTATGGGATCAATTCACCAGCCGAGAGAAGTGTTAAATGCTCTAAGATCTGCATCAGCTGGGTGTGATTTCCAGGCAGCATGGAAAATGCTATAAAATAAAGACAACGGATCTTGGTAAAATTGGACTTCTGACACTTTTTCTGACTTGACAGCAGAACACTTTCATTATACAAATGGAGTGCAATCAAATTAATTAAACATCTACACACTACCAAACCCACTATATTCCAGCCAATTTGGAAAGAACACTGCTTACTTCACACGAAGTTATTTACCTTCTTGGAGCTGTTTGGGAGAGTGATTCTTCGCAATGTTGGTAAGAAGCATCCTCCTCAGTAAGGCGTCGGTGCCCGTGATGTGTTCCTCACAGATCCAGTCTTCCACAATGCAGAGGTGTGGGTAGTTCGTTGCGAGAAGGCGTAACAGAGCAGAATGCAAGCCTTTTAGGGGGGTTAAGAAAATACACATCTTAGATTTGAGTGGCTACGTCTTCTACCTGAACATATTTGTGCCTATCGCTTCAACAACAGGCCTTAACTGAACCCCTGTTGAGAAGGTCGATGAGTTTCCATGTTTACAGCCTGATATTCCAACTCCAACAGAAAGGAAAAGTTACCTTTCGGAAAGGTGGGAGGACCTGACAGTAACTCTTAAACTCAGTCTGGAATAATTACACATTCTCAGGCAATTCCTACTCTGAAAGCTACCCTGGGTAGGTAAGAACTGCCTCCCTCCAACTCTCACTATTACTCTTCAAACATATCTATAATCTCACTAAATACTACTGACAGATTTTAAGGCACACTATGACACAGACAACAGCGCTGGAAACACGCTTCGCCTGCCTTCTGTGTTAGACTCTGACACACAGATGTACCTCCCAGTTCCTGCTGCAGCCCCTGTGCCTGCCGGATGAGGTACTTGATTGGAATCTGATCCATTAATGCTGACGAGTAAGACTTGGGTTTCTTCTGCATGGCAGCTATAAGGGAACAGAACAAGAAAGCACACATAAGACTTACAGTTGGGAAAAAAATATTCCCCCAACTGAACAAATAAAGAAAATTTAGAGCGCTTGTCTCTGTATTATCCAGGTAAGACAGAGAAAATCCCAAATAACACACCTCATTCCTATTAAAGTATTAAATTAAGCTCTTCAGGAAACCATTTCTGTGAACATTTCCATTTAAAGATTTTCCTGGCATTTAGATTTGTTGGCAAGACTTCCATACTATCTTTGACCAAGTCCAACTAATTTTGAGATCATTGCTCAAATCTGCACTTTCTTTATTCAAGGCTTTTTATCTGGACCGCTTTTAATCTGGAAAACAAATTACTCAACTACAGTGTCTTATTAGAACCTTTATCTCCTTAATTTCTACAGCAATACTGTATTTTTTGCAAGAATCTAAACTGTTTATGCTGTGCTTCAATCTGACAGCAACATGAACATTGGTTATTGTAAGAATTCCTCTCTTTGCATCTGATTTTCAGTTTATCTGTTTTCCACTGATGCAATGACATATACCCAGTATCTTTGTGTTTGCCAGAAGTGCTTCTTCGTATGACAGCACGTAGTAGAGGACAAGCAATTGTGTTGTGATGCTGTATCGCTGAGGAAGACGAGTATTTTCTCCCTGTATATAAAAGCACATACAAAGGTCATGTTGCGTTCCTAATTCTTGAGAATAAAAATTTGGATTTATGTGCAAATATGAAGATAAGTCAGTAAACCTTGTCTAAAAATAGCAAGCCATATGAGGTCAAAGCTGAAAGTTGCAGGGAAAATTAAAATGCTTCTTTTGAGTACAAAAATTACACAAATCCTACATAAACACCTCCATTTTTCAATCCATTAAGTGTTTTTCTTTGCATTTTTAACAGCATGAGTTGGTGAGGTCCCAAGGCAAAGGGCAAAACAGGGACAAATAGCAATCCTCCAAAAAAAATCTGAGTAGCCCTAACAAGATTCACTTCAAAACACCTGACAATCACTGCAGTAGGAGGCAGTTTACTATCCAGGCATTAAAGACAAAATTGAGGTGACCTACAGAATCCACATCACACATATATACAAAATATTGAATCACACATTCACACTAAAGTACGTGAGAGAAGCAAAGAAATCACTTACCCCAGAGAGTCCTTGAAAAACATTCAGGATCTCCTGTTCGGTCACAGGCTGGTTTGTGGCCTCTGGGTTGGATTTAGATGCCGGAGTAAGAATAGAGTTAATGTAGACATCAATAAGAGAAAGCAGCTGAGGGTGGAGTGGGGTGGTGGTTTCACAGAGCTGCCGATAGATCCAGTCCTAGAAAAAAATATGCCATTACATGTTCAGTTTCAAAGCTGGAGGGCAATATTTTTATGTCTGCAAGTATGTCCCTCTGTAAGTACGTCCCTTTTTTTGTCTGCAGGTATGGCTGGAGAACCTCTCCTATGGAGACAGGCTGAGAGAGCTGGGCTTGTTCAGCCTGGAGAAGAGAAGGCTCCAGGGAAACCTTATAGTGGCCTTGCAGTACCTGAAGGGGGCTACAGGAGAGATGGGAAGGGACTCTTGATCAGTAGGACAAGAGGTAATGGTTTTAAATTGAAAGATGAGAGATTTAGATTAGATAATGGGAAAAAATTTGTTGCTGTGAGGGTGGTGAGACCCTGGCCCAGGTTGCCCAGGGAAGATGTGGATGCCCCATCCCTGGAGAGGTTCAAGACCAGGCTGGATGGGGCTTTGAGCAACCTGGTCTGGTGGGAGGTGTCCCTGCCCAGGGCAGGGAGTTGGGAACTTGATGATCTTTATGGTCCCTCCCAACTCAAACCATTCTATGATCCCCTTTTAACTAGTTACAAAAAATGTAACTGAATGACTTCGGAAAGGGTAATACCAGTTCTGAGTTGGGCCTGGTCATAAACTGTATCCTGGACCCTGGTCTGTACAGACCCCCCAGTGAAACATGTTCTGGCTGGAAATATCATTCTGACTGCAATTTTTTTAAGCGCAGCCAGAAAGAGAGAGGTAACTTACTATCTTTAACTTCACTAAGTTGTGGCCTCTGGATTATAGAGCTAAAACTGGATACATAAACTTAATACTTGGTTCTTTCTTAAATTACATGGTAATAGGCTATAAAATTCATCAAGTTCCTATAATTCAAACAACAACCAAAAAAAACCTGCAAAACCTAGCCAGCATTGAAATTTATGAAGAGAAATAAAATGAAGGTCATACCTTAATGGATACTTTGTGCTTGGTGAATGATCGACTTTTTAAAAGCTGGTAAATGCAGTGAATAGGTAAAAATCCAGTAATGTTGGCACTGAGGTTGCCCGTAACAGGCACTCGAACTGCGTGGGCTGTAACAACCTGAAGGAAAAGTTAGAATTAACAAGAAAAATCCCACAAATATTCACCTTATCACAATGCATAAGCACAAGGTGACAAAGTCACACAGCTACATTCTGAGCAGCCCTAACAAGATTCACTTCAAAACACCTGACCTATCTTTTGGTTGTTTGGAAGCTGAAGAACCATTTTTGTAAATGTAAAACTCTAACACACGTACTACATTTCTGAACCATTTCCTGCCACTGTAAAAGATAATGTCACAGTGGACAATTTTTCTCCTTTGCATCCCCATTACTCAAAAAAGCCAAGTGTTCAAAAAGCATAATCAGACCAGAGTACAAAAAGCAAGAGGCGAGGCTCTTTGGTACCAGCAGGGCTTGGATTCTCCTTGGAGGTCAAACTGAAGTGATTACAGAAGAAAGGAAAAACAAAAAAAAAGACAGACAAAAAAGAAAACCTGTTAAAATGATACCTGTTCAGTGAAAATCTCCTGTGTGAAGATTGTCTTCATTCTGCTGAGGGAGCTGGGCTTAATAACAATCTGAAACAAAGAAGCAAACTTAGTTTATGAACTGTTAACTTTAACCTTTTTAAACTTGTCTTCACTGGGATACCAGGAAAATGTTCACATTGATACTTTAAACTTAAAATAAAAGTATTTTCAAGTGTCACAAGTTCATCACTCCACATCTTCCCTATCCTAAAAATCACCTACCCAGCTTTTCTGTTCGATGGGACAACGTTTCACAATAGTAAATTGAAGGCAAGTCTCCCTCAGTAATTTTCACAAATTAATTATTGCATATATAGATATTTCTTTCAACTATTTAAAATAACAAGTTTGCAACTCAGTTTGGAAATTTCTTCAATTAGTCTTCTCAAATAGCTCATCTCTTGCTGTATCTTGAAATAATGATTTCATTAAGTCAGCACCTTTATCATACCATTCCCCTGTCTCCCTGGCACAGTTTTCTAGAGCAACTAATTTAGTTACTTCCTCATGTTTTTAGTTTACGTTTGCTTTAAATATATCAGCAAAACCAAAGTTCATTATATTAAAGCTAATGTAAATACAAGAGTATAAATGCACAGTAAAAAAGTTAATTTTAACAGAGAAATGTTACGTGCTAGAAACAGTTTAGGATTTACCTTCATTCCCAAGGTGGAACAGACTAAATCAATGATAGCGCTGAGCTGATTGCTATGGAAATACATGGCTACCAGGAGAAGCATCTCTCCAAAGGAAGCAGACACACCAGAAATGCTAAGGATAACAAAGAGGAAGAGTTAGTTTCCAACAGGACATAAGTAAATGTGAAATTACTGGAATTGTTAAAACAAGAGAAGCCGCTCTCACCTTTCAAAGTAAGCTTCTTCCTTTATCATCCAGCTAAGCCACACCACCATGAGTTGCTCCTGTTCTGGGGTGCTGCACAAAGAAAAGCCATAATAGAACCTTTTCCCGTGAACTACGCTAGTTTTAGTAACAATTACTAGCAGAACAGCCAGTATTTGAGGAACCTTAAGCCAGGAAACTTTTTGTCACTTTCACTTTAGACTCAAACAGCCAAAAAACTCTGCTATTTAGCACAAACTTCAGTCCAATGGTCAGACAATTTCCTGTCTTGAATGCAAACAGCAGAAAGCTGTACCATTAAATATCTATGTGGCTATTCTTTGGAACAGGGTTTCTAAAGAATTTAGCCATAAACTTGTTCAATGGAAAAGTGAATTAGTAAGGCCTACTATAGCCTTCAAAAACCTTTCCAAATTAAGCTGATACTGATGCTCTCCTCTCAAAAGATTTGCTACAAACAAGGAGGAGAGCAGAGTGGAATATCAATTTCCTCACCATAGTGTGAGACAAATCCCCTCAATCAGCATATGGAGAATTTTATAAAGAACTAGGAGAAAAAAACTGCAGCTCTAGGGAAGGTCATTACCTTAACAGTGCTAAATCAGAAACATCTTTACAAAGCTCCTCCCTTATGGAGACATACCTGACAAGGGTGGAGAAGGCCAGGAGCATGCAAAAGGAGAGAGACACAAAACGAACCCCAGCTGGAGTTGCAGGAGGGCGGCTGGTCATCAGCTGCAGCAGCTGCTCCGCTTCTTCATCCGTTGGCCTGAACGACACACAAAAAGAACAAACCCCACGCTGCTAATTCAAAAGCGAAGAGAATTCCAATCTCATCACAATAGTTAAAGATTAAATTTTCTCTGTTTCTTAATCTTTTTATCAAGTTGCCATCAATAAATGAGTATCAGGATTAACCGGCAATTCTCTTTGAACTTACAGACATGAAAATCTCTGTTAAGAGATAACAACAGTGAGAAAACTTCCCCGGGATGTAATCTTGGCTATTTGTACAAAATACTAAATTGGAACTCGCGATGCATGAAGATGCTGCATCAGCAATCTCTAAAGAATAAAAGCAGAGGAACAGAAATTCTAAATTCACGTGGCGTTATGTTGCTAGAGTTTTCAGCTGCTCTCCTCTACGCACCGCTCCAACCGCTTAGGACTAGACGTCTCCTAACGAGTCAGTATCAGGTTTGCTCTCTGTGCTATAAAGAAACTTCTATCAAGAAGCAACTCGAGCCCGCAGCACGTGAGAAGGGCATCCCTTAGCACTGAAACTGGGGAGTCCTGCCAAGATTGTTTGAAGGACACAATGGCATTAAGAGACAGCTCACGTTAAAAGTGCCCAAAGCTCTCAACCCCTCTTTAAATGGACACACAGGGAATAAAAACCACAAGAGCATTAAAAGGTTCCTCACTTCAGCCCAGCGATTCCCATCAGGGCGCAATAGAGACGTAACAAAGCGCTGGCTTTCACGACGTGCTCCTCCTTCAGTCCTGAATACACAGACACGTTTGGCTCCATATCAACATCTGTTTCTTCAACAATGTGCGTGCTGCGAACCGTGGGAAGGATTCCCATCAGCTCCAGGAGCAGCTGCCTCCTCATTTGCCAAAGCACAGAACTGATGTTATCTCTTTTTCTCTGTGTAAGAAGTTAAAAGGTGAGAACAGCAGCGGAAAACTCATCCCATCAAACAACCTATTACATGAGAGCTTCCTCAATTATGAAGTCAAGAGGAAAAAAAAAAGAGGGGGAGGTTGGGGTGGAAGAGGAATTGTTTTTAAATGCGGTTTTCAGTATGAGGGCAACTGGCAACACATGATCATATTACACATCAAAGCACAAGCTTTAACTAAGCCAACTAACCAAGCGAGTCAAGACAACTTCCCGTTGAGAACACTGAGGATGAACATATTTATCAGGTAAAGATTACAAAGTTGCAATTTCCTGCTCTCTGCGCCTATTGAATCATCTACCCCAAAATCTCTCAGAGGAACAAACCAACAGGTGCCTTCAGGGACACTGTTTATAGACCTGATGGTCCCACAAGAAGAGGCAGCCTTATAAAGGTTGCTCCAACAGGATTTATATACATTCAGACGAATATAGGTGTCCCCATCCAGAAGAGTTACAGCAAGCCAGAAGAATTTTTTTTTTTTAAAAGCAAAATATTCAAAGATTTTCATACCTGTTGGCCATTTCGGATGAAAGTTCCAAACCAAGTTCGAACCTTCGCATTCGTTCCAAGTAGCAAACCACTGACAAAACACACCAGGTCACTCACTCCATCATCTGAAGATTCATTTTTGGTGTGATCCAAGGTCAAAGCCACACCGAGACCTGGCAGATGACACTCTTCCACCTAGATGAAACGCTCAATCACTTTTTTTGTTCTCAAAGCTGCAGTAAGGATCACAACGATGATGTCACAGCAGACTTACCACCATGCCTCGCACCCTCAGAGCTTGGGAAGGGTTCATTTTACACAGGTGACGAAGTGCTTCTGTTCTCCGACGGCCACCAACACTTTCCTCATCCTGCCGTTCGCCGTTCTTAATCAAACCCCTACAGACTAAATATGCAGCAGGAGCTATAAGTAGATCTGGTCTCTCCCACAGAAAGCCACAAAAACATCCACACACAAAGCCAAAGCATTCTGTTCAGCTCACTCTGACTTATTAGCTGGGCCACACAAACCTTCTCCGGCCAAGAACTCATGATCTACACCATAAAAACAGAACAAGGAAATGGTCTTTTCTCCTCAGAGAAATTAAAGGGCCAGAGAAATTACAGATTCATACATCATCCAATTACTGCTCATACTCTATCTAATGAAACCTGTGCATCTTGCAGCCCTGGAGACTGAAACCTTATTGGGAGGTAAGGGATGCTTAACAGGCACCCACAACACAGACTTTTCACCTTGGAATCTAAGGGACAAGAGCTATGAGCATGGCAAGACCAGGGTCACAGTCCCAGGCACTCACTGCCCAAATCAAAAAGCAAAAGCTGCAACAAACACACAACGAGTCTACAAACAGGTTGCAAAAAAGGGGGATCAACACGATGAGGATGGGAGCCCACCAGCACCTCCACATACAAATGCATTCAAACTGTATTTCACGAGCCAAACGCTCTCCCATTCCAGTATTTATGACACCTAGTTTAGCCCACAATTAACTACGTGGCTAGAAATCATTTCAAACCCTTAGAAAAAGGAAGCTGCACAAGAAGAAAGCGTAACTCACCCTCGTTAAAGCTATCAGGAACATTGGCCACCAGAAGGCAGAGGAACCAGGCTCCGTTTTTAACGTGCAACAGAGCTTCAGCCACATCAACTATTGGCAACAGAGATGGCAGCTCTGGATAAAAAGAGGGTTTTAGAAGTCAAAGTGTTTCACTACAAAACAAATAAAGCCTTGCTTTTAACACGCATTAAAGTACCACGGTCAAATCAATAAATAGAAAAATCAATCTGTGATCTATTCCTCTTTCAAAGAGCTAGACAGCCTACATTAACCTTCGATCAGTCACAGTAACCTCAAGAGTTAGTTACATTTGTAAGAGGTTGGAAAAAACTGTAACAGAATACTGCACCTGCTTGCAAAATGCAGAGAACATCTGCTGCCTCCTCCAGATAAACAGGACTCTCGAAGAGCTCAGAAGATTTGAGGAAAAACTCACCATTTGATTCTGACACCTACAAGACATTATTCACCATCACCAAATGGGTTTTATGAAGCAATTTGTCTGATCAGTCTTTTGTAGCTTTAAATTCAGCAGCCTGAATACACTAAAAACTGTCAAAAATGTACAGCTATAAAAACAGAACAGGCAACAGAAGTGTTTGAAATAAGAAATATTTACTAATGGAAATACTTAAATACAGCTGGTGTCATCACTTCTTTCCAGAAGAAAGAAATAGCTCACTGACAATGCTAAAAATGTGGTAAATTTACACAAGGAAAATAAAATGCAGGAAGGGTCGGAGGGGGAAGAAAAATACGGTGGCTAATATCATACTGCAATAGGAACAAAGAACTGGTTGGAGAAAAGTCCTAATTCCATTTTCAAATGTGATCCCTGCACTGGTGCATCACAAAATCACATTATATTTCAGCAAAACACGTTACAGAATATAAAGAGCCCGTATCGTATTAGAAAAGATTACCCTCATTTGTCCTGAGGAAGAAATGCTTCCCCGAGGAAGCCGGGGTCACGAGGAGTTTAATCAGAAGCCACCGTTCAATCAGACCGAGACTTTACGTCTTGGTGGAGCAGGTGAGCCCCGGAAAGGAGCACTCACCCGCAGCAGCAGCACCCAAACACAACTAGGCAGCGTGTCGGCCTTTTTTTAAGAGCCCAGCTGTGGCGAGGTTTACCTTATTCATAATTGCCAGCAACTCGCTGAGCACGAGCCGCAGGCGCCGGGGTGAATCGCTGTGCTCGAATTCCAGCGTCAGCCCGTGCTGAAGCTGCGACACCAAGATGCTCTCTCCGCTGCCTCCTCCCAGCTTGTGCCTAACGGGTGATTAAAAACAGCAACTATTAAATGCTTCTGCAAACACGGAAATTTTATTGGATTAGAGGAAGGCAGTAGCCCTGCAGGGATTTCTTCTATCACGCTAACAATCAGAAAAGACTCCTGTAACTGTAGGACGCTAGGAAATTTACTTCAGTGGGTTACCGAATATGAAAACGTTATCGAAATGTCAAGGGCAGAGACACCCCCTGACCCCTCTCTTGGCCTCAGGAAAGAGCGTCCTTCGCCTCCCAGCCCAGGCACCTCCCTACGAGTCCGGAGGGGAGGAACAGGCCCCCGGGACGGACACAGACCGCGCTCCCGGCGCTGTCACCACGCCAGAAACGGGTTTTTTCCTCAGGAATCATAAGGGAACGGGCCCGGCCCGGGCGCTTCCTCCACAAGAAACCAACCACCGCGGCTTTGGCCAGAAGAGAGGCCGTTCCCCCGCCGTTACCGGAGCTGCTGCTCCTTGCTGGCGTCCTGCTCCAGGGCGTGGAAGTCGACGGAGAGCAGGGCCACGATGGAGTTAACGGCCTCCACGCCCGAGAGGAGCCGCAGGATGAGCTTCTTGTCCTGGGCCCAGCTCTGGCTCTGGTCGGCGGGGGCACAGAGGGCCATGCGCACCAGGCAGGGCAGCAGCAGCCGCAGCTCGGGGTCGCTCAGGGCCGCCAGCCGCACCACGTCCACCTTCTGCATCGCCTCGAAAGCGTAGGGGCTGACGAACTGCAGGCCCGAGCATTCCGCCATGGCCGCCTCTCCTTCCCGCCCCGCCCCTCCGCTTCCGGCGCACGCCCAGCGCCTCACGGAAGTGATGTCATCGCGGCGCGCGCCCCCGCCCTCTTCCCCCCCCCGGCCGGCCGGGAATGAGGCGACTCCACAACCAAGGCTTCATGAATAATTTATTCCATTGGAAATTTTTTTTTTTTTAAAAAGTATAAACTTTTTTTTTTTTTTTTCCATTTCCTCAATCACAATTTGTACAACTCAGTGTTTATGGCATTCGGCAGCAATAGTGTTTGTTCCTTAAACCACTTTCATCATCATTTATTATTAATTTTTGTCCCAATAAATAGGGCGGCCGGGCCGGGGGCCCCAGGGGAACCTCGAGGGACCCAGGAGGGCAAGGGGAGGCCCCGGCCTCCAGTTCTCTCCCAAAAAACCCTCCGGCTCCGAGAGAAACATCCCAAGAGAGCGACCCTGAGGAGTGGGGCAGGTCCCAGATCCAGTTCTGCTGGAAATTAAAAGCTTTTACTCAAATGAACACAATAAAAAAAAAAAAAAAAGCACACCCACAAACAATACTTAAAGAAAACCAACAAACCCCTTGCAGTAGAGAGCACAGTCCTGGGCCCTTTGCTGCTGCCCCGGGGGGTGTGTGTGGGGACAGTGGTGGGGACAGTGATGGGGACAGTGATGGGGACAGTGATGGGGACAGTGATGGGGACAGTGATGGGGACACATCCCCTCAGCATCAGCTTCCCCCAAGAAACCAGATGAAAACCCTCTCCGGCAGCATCCCCAGCCCACCAGGCTCAGCCGCTGTGTCCCGCTGGTGAGCAGCACAGTATATGGTGATATAGCATCATTTTTCTTTTTTTTTTAAAAAAAACTCTTATTTTTGAAAGCTTTAAAATAACGTAACATAATATTTTGGTATTACAGTATTAACAAACAGTGCTCGATTAAAGACGTCTGCAAGTCTTCATAGCAACACACGGAGTTAAAATTACCGGAGGTAAATATAGAAATACAATAATCTGCGCCATAACTGACAGTTAAGTAAGAGCAGAGCTGAGGATTTAAATATAAATTCATTTCTGTTTAATTATTCCAGGAAATGTTAGAAAGATCTGAATGTTACAGCTACTTTAAAAGGTGAGGGTTGTTGGCAGGTACAGCTGGTGGGCTGCTGGGCCAGCAACAGGGACATCAGAAATCTAATTCAAATAGTAGCGAGGCAAAGGTGACTCAACAGCTTAAATGCAGTAATAGCCAAATTAAAATACCTATTTTTTTAAATGAGAATGGAAGGATCTCAGATTCCTCTTCCATTGGACACTAAAGAGGAGGTGAACCTCCAGGGCTACTTAACAGAGCACTGCCAGGAACAGCATTTTCTTGCAAGACCATTTTGGAAAGCTTTAGCCAAGATGTTCGGGTATTTAAGCTTGTACTTGCTAAAATTTGATTGTGAGAGTTTGATTGATAAGCCAGCTATTATCTGCATTTCAAATAGTTAAATGAAAGGAGCTAAACAAAAGAGTATGCCCGATGTGGTAGCTGGTGCTGGCAGGTTTGATATGTACAGTGCCGGCTCTGCTCCTCGCTCCAGAAATGGCCCCCCCTTATCTTTCCTAGTGGTTACGAGATTATCCTTCACTTTAACTGCATTTTTTTGGGGGGGGGGAAGTAAGAAACTGGCAGCTTTCAGAGTTGGGAGTTTCACAGGGAAGGCCGTGGAGGAGGTGACAGGACACAGTGACACCAGCGCTCGGGCAGCCCGTTCACTTACCTTCGTGGCCACAAGCCAGACTGAACACAAAGGAAGCCACAGCAAAACCCAGCCCTTGGAGCTTGGCTAAGCCAGGGTTAAAAATGACCACTTAGCAACACAGCTTAAAAAAAAATAAAAGATAGGACATACACTTTGAAAATTCCAGTTTTAGAAGCACTTTTGAACTGAAAAAAACCTCAACCCGATGAGAAAAAGCCTTCTGTAAGACAATAATGTGCTGTTTAATCAGCGGTGCGTTATCATTACCAAGATAAAGTAACAGACAGACCCAGTGTTTAACTCTGTTTATCAAAATACGCTAATTTCGGATTGCATTCATGGTATTTTGAAGAAACGACTGAAAAAATTTCATCACCAATCAATTGTACAACTTCTTTATACAAAACCAAAAAAAAAATTTGCTAATATTTTATATACATGATTCAAGGAGACTGCTTATGTGGAAAAAAATGATCTCCAGCGGGTATTCTGCATTTGCAAAACATGATTTTCATCAACAGAGTTAGTTTTGTAAATGCAAGGGAACTCTTCCTTGTAGAGGATTCACAGTGGGTGCACGAACGGATTTAAAACTCGCTCCTTGGAAGGTTTAAACCAGCAAGAGGGACAGCACTGAGAGCCAGGAGACGGGGTATCGCACCAGGAGATACGTTTTTAACCCGGCAGTGGGATGTGGAACCCAGGGAAAAAAAAAAAAAAAAAAAAAAAAAAAGAAAAATGAATCCTATGCAGTTGCTCTTCAGCACCCGTAGGGGCTATTTTAGAGCAGCATCAGAACATTTGGCATGTGCTGGGAGGAAGGAAGGAAACTACTGAGAATAAAAAAGAAGTGTTGACTGGAAATAGAGGGAGAGGATTCGGAAAGCCTTGGGAGTTGTCAGACCCTTCCTCGGGGAGGGCTCAGCCTCCTTGGCACGTGCCCCGGCCAGAGCCTGAAAGAGGGGACACGGGGAAGGCCAGACACTGATACTTGGGACCTTCACCACAAATGTGTCAGAAATACATTAAAAAGGAAAATGTTCAGGGGTTTTCGTGCTGTTTTTTTCTGTTGCTTTTTTTTTTTTTTAAACTAGTAGAATAAAATCTGAATACCAGAATTCACTGAGAATCTATATACACCACATTTTAGTTAAACACACACCAATCTTAAAGTCAAGATTGACTATTTTTGCATTTGTAAAATGGCTAGAGCTGGGCTAAATTTCAGCCTTACAGGAGACTTTGGATAAGACCAGAGGTTGTTTTTTTTCCTGTGTTTTATGCCTCAGATTCGTGTTTTATCAGAAGTGTTGAAGAAATGCAGTCACCACAGTGCCAAGAATATCTAGGTAACAACAACGCACAATAGATATTCTTGTAATATTAAAACTTGTAACTGGCACCAGATCTGAGAATCTAGCCACAGCCCTGAACCATAACACAAACTTCAATTGAAGAGTTTATTCGTTTTATTCTCACTACAAGTTAAACCACCTACAATATCACTTATATATTGCCATTGTTACTCTGTAAAGGTGTGATATAAAATGCTGTAAGACCCGGTACCTTTTCAATTTATATAAACACAGTGAACTTCATTACTGTACATGTACTCTGCAACTACAGCTTAGCTGTAAATCCCCCACACACAATGGTATGGACATTAACCCCTCTATCCCCATTAAACTGTACATCAAGACAATACAAATTTACTGTCCCCGCCCACCCCCTTACAAAAAAATAATACTCTAAAAGCAACCTACTGCAACTTTTAATTAAGACGATTACATATATTTTAGACCAATTGCTTTAAAGCAAGAAGGCAGTATAAACCTTCTAGGAAAATTTTTATAAAAGAGGTTAAGAAATATAAGACAATTTATACATTTAAAAACTTACAATAAATAAGAGATGCAGGCATTTTTGAATACTAGGTACTATAATCCAATACAAGAACATCTTGATGTTCCGAAGCCATAGGTTGAAACTTATTGTTCCTCATGTTTCTTCTCATTTCCATGCTTTGAATATTCATTAACCATGACTGGGTACTATGGCTCATTACTCTTCACAAATACTGCGGTTGGGGAAAAATGGTTAATTTTGCTACTAAAAATGTTATAATACACTTTCTGATCATCATTCTAAAGCGTCCCCCATAGTCGATGACTCCAAGACAGCAGGGCGTCAGGTGCCCCTCTCACAAGTCCAAACAATATTTGCTGGAAGTAACAAGATTCATACCCCATCACAAACAACTTGCACCGAGAAGAATTATAACTTAGTCCTGCAGTGAAATATCCCTTTTCCTCTTTTTTTTTTTTTTTTTTTGTCTTGCAAAATTCAGATGAAGATCACAGCATATTCATGATAAAGTTATACAACTGATTCAGCACCACAAAATGAATTGGGAGACACGACCGTCTGTCCTGGGTTGCAGGATCACAGGTTAGCCAGGAGAGTGCATTGTACTGTTCCAGAACAAACCTGAAAAGCAAACAAGCTTCCATCAAGCCAAGGGATTTTTCTCACCAGTATTTTACAGCCCTAATCTAATACAGTCCGGTTGCTTCGGTATTAAAAACACAAAATAGGTTTTGTCAACATTCTGAAATAACGTGCCTTCAGAATTACTACAAGCTGTTCAAAGCTAAACTTTCTTTCAGTGGAAAACTTTCATTTTAATTGTCTACGTTTAATTAATATCAAGAGGTTCACATATTTTTAAAAAAGCCACAAAGAGAAAAAAATGTGGCTTTTTCTCAACAAGTGTCCTACGTTGACATGAGTCTCTCCAGACTCTGATACTTCAGGATTTCGGTATTCCTGCAAGATTGCCATGCAAGATCCTGGCTTAACTGCAGCTACCTCCCACTCATTTATGCACCATCTTCTGTGTTACACCTCAAACTCGCTTCAAGCTTGAGGAATTCACTGTCTTCCAAATATTTTCAGTTGTAATCAACACTGATTAGTTAAAGAAGGGCGTAGAGATGTTTGTTTAATTGCACTGTTCTGCGATAAAGCCATCTTTAAATCCCTGAAAGCACAGCAATTTGTACTGGCTCTGTGCTGTACTAAGGGTATCAGCAGCACAAAGGAAAAACCAACAGCAAGAAAAATAAACAAATCTGTAGCTTCACTGCAGCAGCATTAAAAGTGAAACGCACAATATTTTTTGCGGGTGATCAATCATAAATACCTGAGCACATCAGAAGTTTGATTAGAATCAAGTGGATGGGAGTGTTTACTGTGGAGTAGCTCGTCTGATTGCACTGAAGGCACGTGGAGGTGCAAAGAGGCCTAAGAAAAGAAGGAAGATGCCAGAAATTACTGCCCGATTCGACTACAGCACCTTTTCTTCCCTCTCTATTGTTGACCTTGTACCTTGCAGTCACCTTCTAGTCTCTGACACAAAAGCCAAAATAAATCTTATCCTTAGGCCATCAACAAGTTCAGGAACTATCAGAATATAAAGGAAATGCACTCAGATCTCTGAAAAGCACAGTACTTCCAAAAAATAGGAATTTTTTTTTTTCTTAATCCCTTTCCTACATTAAGTGATTACTGAAAGAGCACCTCAAGAGGCCCAAGATGTCTAGTAATAATCAGACTTGCAAGTTCAGTTGCTTTCCATAAGATGATCTATTTATATCCCATATATAGAGCTGCTTAAGGTAAATAATAAATCCTCTAGTCAAAAAAAAGTCTTATATTGAAGACACAGCTGAGCTTAGGCCAAGAGGAACCACTAATCCAGACACAAATAAGGCTGCAGAAGATATATCTGTATCATTAGAAAATAAAGCATAGTATTAGAGATGCTAATTTAAGTCAAAAGTGAATAATGTTAGCATACAGAGAAACTTTCTCTATTAACGTATAGCCTTAAATGTGCCAAGTATGTCTTGACTGTGCCATAAAAAGATAAGGGGATCAGACAATATCCAGACAGGTGACACAATGGCTATCACTTGGCAGCTGCCAACGTGGAAAACGCAGCTTTTATGCTGTGTGCAATACGTACAGAGATTTATTTATTAATTTTCACCCAGCGTAAATGAGCTATTACATTACACCTGTGTACTTCCCTCTCCAGCACTGGTCCCCATGGGAGTCAGGCATTAACCAGAGATCTGTCTAGAAACTCAACCTATTCTTAAAAATACCACAGCACACAGCCAGAAAAAGAACAGAGTCCTGTCTACCATGAGGAAACCATCAGAAGAGCAGAGCCCTTCAGAACACTCGCTACTTGCATTAATCATTTTTCTTCCCTTAAAAAAAAAGTGAACATGAAAAGCCAAAGCTCAAGAACTTAAAAACCTCGACCTCTCTTCAAACAAAAGCAGACATATCCCAAGAGACACGCACCAATTTTGTTTTAAACATAGTAGTTCTCATAATTCAGATCCCTGCATGACTTCCTACGACAGACTGCCTGGGAAGGCAGCTGTACCGCCTGCCGAAGTGACTGTACCTTAAGAAACAGGGGACACTGATTTTGTGCTTGAGGACACGCTGACCAAAACCAGTCAGGCAATGGACCTGCTTTGGCAGTTGACACAAAATAACCGAGGGCCAGTGGCTGTTGCAGGATATTTGTTACTTCATCATGAGATTCTGTTGAAAGCAATCGATCTGTACCTTGACCCTGTGAAACAACAGGCAATGGTTTAATGTTAGGAGAGCGCAAACTTAATAGAAATTACCCGTAGCTTTCAAAACACAAAGCATTTTGGAACACCCAAGCATTACACGAATCTTGCAAATTCCAACATCCAATTGATTTAAAACATTTTATAGGAACCTTTCATTCCACAAGAGGAAGTTCCCAGATAGAGAAAAAACAATGCCACACACAACTCTGTTTAGTGTAGTCGTTACCTTGCCCATATCACCTCCATGGGGATAGTGGGACCCTGGAGAATGTACAGGGGATCCAGTAGGGGATGCAGGAAGAATATTTATAATATCAGGATCAAGATCATCTCCAGTGTCTAACAAGTCAAAGATTCCCATTCCATCTGCTCCATCTGCAAAGAGAACAAGACCAGTGAATTTCTAGTTCCCCTACGTAAGTGATACAACAATGCATTTCTGAAATCAGGTGATTTTCCTTCTAAATCTTGTGTAAGTCTTATTGTAATGGGAGTGAGAAGGGGGGGTGTTGGTTGGGTTTGTTGGTTTGTTTTGTTGGTTTTTCCCCCCCCGCCAAACAAGAACAAATCCCATCTACTAACCATTGTTTGTGTTGAAGGCCAGATCCAAGTTTTCAGTGGTGTAAGTTGACGATGCTACTTGCACAGATGCAGACGTGGGGAACACGAGTATGTGAGTGCAGGACGTGTCCTGGGGGGTATTCAGCTGCGACGTCTGCATATTTAAAGTGGTGCTGCGTCCAAACACAGAGCCGGTCGATACAGAATCTTTGGAAGAGAGAGAAATCAGGTATTTCCTTAGTTTTGCTAAACCCGAGCTATAAAATCCCTTGCCAAAAAAAAACAAACAAGAGAGTTTCTCAAATACCTGGCATGATAATGAAGGACCCCTGCGGTTCCATTGCCACCAAACAAGCACTGAGGATGCTGGGAGAGTCTGCAGCTGAGATACCACACATTCTGCACATGTCTTTTAGTCTCTTGCTGAGGGACTGAAGGTTTCGGCGACTCAGCAAACAACTCCAGTCTGAGGAGATAAAGGACACGGGTTTGGCTAGAAGAGCAGTGCTTGCTGCAGAACACACTTTTTATATAAGTGTGAGGTGCAAACTTCATGTCTGCCAAGTTTTGAATACACAAAGGAACTCTAAAAATTACTTAGGTTTTCTTCCAGAAACAGGGACAGATTTCACGTTATTGAAAAATGAAAGCTTCAAATCAAGTTTTAGACTCTAAAAATGCTAATGTTACCTTTTAATTCCCCATGTCCTATTCTTCCTAAACGGCCTATTACAACTCTCCACGGCAAAGAGCTCATCTGCACAAGTCCCAGGCACCACTCCCAGAGTTTCTGAAGACCAAGTCTGCGGGCAGAGCCCTTTTTCCTCCGAGCTCTAGAATGAAGAAAGGGAAAAGAGAACTAGAACTCATTTGCAACAAGTTTTTACTGCCACATTTGGAACTTCTTTCTTGTATTAAGCTGAACATTCACAGGACCCAAAAAACTTAGTATTATAGGGTACCAACTGCAGCTTTTGCTATTTTGATTTTTTAATTAATCACATTCTAACCCTGACATGAAAAGCCAGCAAGTGTGTACGTGTAGTATGAACACACATACAAAAACACTCAAGAATCACATGAAACCAAATAACGTACTTCTAGAAATTTAACTCGATATGCACACAATATGGAAAATATCGATTTGCTTTAGCTAGTTTTGCAATAATGGCAAGTCTACAAAAGTCTGAGTTATTCCTACAACATCATAAACAAACTAATTCTTTGGGGGAATGAAAGAAGATAGACACTCTAAAAATTAACAGTTTTGTTCTTACCTGTTTGGTACATCAATATTAATTATGCAAGTTTCTAACTGTTCTCCGTAGAGATCTGTACAGGACGCAAGCAGCCACCTCTGATCATGAGACAAACAGTAGCCAACAAAAAGCACGTTGTACTTCTGGCCAGCTTCTCCAAAAGTTTCTCCCAGTTCTGTCTGCTTGTCTTTTACAGGAGCCAGTATAAAAGGAGGGGTGTAGAGCCGAATGCACTCGGGTCTCTATAAAGATGACAGACAACAAAGTTTCAGAAAGCAAATATTCCCAAGAACTCACATTAGTTAACGTGAACGCTGCCGGTGATTTAACAAGCACAGACATTTCTCTGATCTGCATATTTACACAGTCACATTACCAATACTCACATCAGGGCTCTTAAGAGCAGTTTCCATGGCTAAACCTGGGCCAAAGCCAGTTAATGTTTTTACGTTGGTGGAAGTTGGAAGAGGCCTCCGACACTGAGTAAAAGCCGAAAATGCCAAAGATTTTAAATGCTGAGTGTAAATCTGCCGGTCTTCATGCTTCACAGGTTGCAGAAGGTACTGACATGGGACAATCTAGAACAGATCAGAGGGGAAAAAAAAGAAATTACTGTTTCATCATTAGATTAACAATCTTTTTTATATTGTTTGGCTGTGCTGCTTTTCAAATTTTACTTTGCAACCAAATTTCTCTGGTTCTTGGATATCTCCTACCATTTCTTCCAAACCTATGTGGAATTTCAAGCAATTACTCTCTCTGAAATTTTCTTCAGAGAAGAAAATAATTTGTTTAGAAGAGAATTGTGATGATTCCTCCAAAAAGATGCCCTCTGTTCACTGGTTTTGCAGCAGCTGAGAACTTTACAGTGGGACACCTGTCAGGGAGGAGCAGTGTCTAAAGCCCAGCAGGGTCGGGCTGGTGGCACAGACCCCGACGATGGGACAAGCAGCTTTCCCATATTTCACTCATTATTGCAGTGAAATGTAACACTCCATTCCTCTAAGACTGACAAGTTTGGAATCTACTACACGACTTAGCTTTGGTTAATAACCCCCAAACTGCTCTGAAAACTGGAATCTTAATGATTTAACAGCAGTAGAACTGTAAGTAATGTTTACAAAGCAAATGAAACTTTCACCTCCTGGGCGGTATCGCCTCCGAAACACAGCCAAAGCAAAGATCACAGAACTGTCTAGGTTGGAGGGGACCTTTCCGATCAGAGTCCAACCACATACTTGGTTTGGCTTTTTTTTTTTTTTTATACACATTGGCTCACCTGCACAGAAATTATATTCTTGATGTTAGGAGGAAGAACCTGAACCATCTCTAAAAAGCAGCGCAGAAGTCCAAGTGTCCACAAACTAGATGAGCTACTGTTCTCATCCTTTTTTTCATATGTAAAAGGATCAATTATGTAAACGACAATTGCAGGCGGATAGGTGATAGCGTGTGAATCTCCATCTGTAGGGACTCCAACTTTATCACGATCCATAGTGCTGGAAATGAAATTATGAAACCAGTTACAAAAAGCTGTTTTGTCACAATTTATTTTTACTTTAAAACTACAATCAAATTGTCAAAGATAAACCTAAAAAACCTTTGAGTCAAGTGTGGTGTAAGGAACAAGAAACAGTCTTTTTATTTCATTTTTGTATGTGAGCTTATCAGCAACCCAGTACTGCTTGCCTTTTCTTTAGCCTTCTTTATTAGAGAAGCTCAACAGCACAGAGTTCTATTGCTTCAACTGGGGAAAAAGATTATCTACAAGGTCAGTCTCTCAGTAAGAGCTGTCCTTACTACTGTAACTTTGATAACAAAGTGGAACTTTAAGACAGTGCCAGGTATCTATTTCTTCCCCCCCATAAAATATATAAGTGGGTAGGTTTGTGAATTTTTTCTTTTTAGAGACAGAAGAAAAAAGAAAGTTTATTTTTGTACCACAGCAGACACCGAGATGCAATTAGAACTGCAGCTAAAACCGGAACCAAAAAGTTCAGCTCCACCATGAATGAACTTTCATTCTCCCTAAAAAGCAGCCTGGTGACTAGAAAAGAAATATTTTCATTGAGGGGATGAGGGTGGCATAAATAGCTTCACACTAGTTGAGCTAAGGGTTGTTTTGGTTTTGTTTTTTTTTAGCCGAAGCAGGTTTGACTCTGCTGTTTGTTACCTTTCAGAAACCTCTGGATGGGGCTGTGCAGGCGCTGAAGTAGTGTCTCCAGACATCCCCCCCGTTTGCAGTGCCGGCTGCGGCTGCTGCCCTCCCGTCTGCCCGTTCTGGACCGTCGCAGCCTGAGCGGGCAGGGAGGCAGAAGTGGTATTGTTCATACTGCTGAAAGCTGGGAACGAAGAGGGCTTGCTTGTTGGTATCCCGCTGCCTATACTGGCAGAAGAGGACGACGGGGCAGTGGTAGTCAACGTTGAATTAGCTGTAGTAGCTGCAGAAGACATGGCACTGTTTGACGTCGCTGTCATGGTGCTACTGGTGGGAGCTGCAGGAGCAGAAGACGGAGTGTTGGGATTTGCAGCGTTGGCTGTGGCTGCGGGCAGAGCGGAGGCCGGCTGGCTGGAGGGAGGGACCAGGTTTGTTTGGGAAAGTAAAGAATTGTCCAAAGGCTGAGAAGCAAGATAAGGACCTAAAACCAGAAAAAAAAAGCATGATTTTTATATGGCAGCTGTTCTTAAGCATACTTCATCTACATAAGTCTATAGTATAAACAAAACAGAAAGAAAACCCTTAGCACACATTTTACCTATCAAATTAAAATACCTGTATTAAATTTTCAAATTCTAGCATTCTCATAAGACTTTCAGAAATATCCAGAAATCTATTTTTTAATATTTTTTTTTTCCAGCCATGTGGAACTTCTAGAAATCACTGCTTCAGAACTTAAGTCACCCATACAAAAAGACAACCAAAGACGCTGTCATGCAGCAACGCTGTGGTTTCCTAAAGATACTGCCAGATGATAAAAAGCCATTTTAGCACATATCTAAATATGTGGGGGGTTTGGACTTTTTTTTCTCCTCAAGCTTAAAACAAAAAAAGTGGAACAAACACTAAGACTCAATAAACAAATGCAATTATTTCTTCTCTTCTACTGGAACGGAGGAAGTGGTTAGCGTATGAAATAAACAGCACAAAAAAAATTCATACCCAGCTCATATCTGCAGACTTGGGCATAGAGTTTGAGTTTGGAAAATGCTTCGTTGTTGGCATTGGCTGTCTGTGAGAACCACTCTGTGACCAACTTCTCAGAAAGTTTCTTTGAAGCAGTAGGTCCAACTCTCATGATCCCATCAGGCAACAATTTACAGATAGGTCTGTGCTGACCAAGCCTGCATGACTGCAAAGAAAGCAAGATAGAAGATGCAAGGTAAGGAATGCCTTAAAAAACTGTTTAATATTACACAAAGGAGCATAT
This sequence comes from Gallinago jamesoni, assembly GCA_025769975.1. Taxonomy (NCBI): domain Eukaryota; kingdom Metazoa; phylum Chordata; class Aves; order Charadriiformes; family Scolopacidae; genus Gallinago; species Gallinago jamesoni. The sequence continues at coordinate 6,280,686 of JAOQGH010000006.1, forward strand.
ATATACATAGAGAGAGAGAGAGACAGAGAACTCACAGTTTAATTATTATATTTCAAAGTAACATTTAATTCTAGAATATTACACCAATATGAAATAATCAACAGTGATTTTATGGTTTATTTTTAGGTTTTCCTAAATGCAAGAAAAACAGATTGATAGGTTATCTATTCTAATCTTAATTGCAAGCCAAGTAATACATGCATTTAATTAATTAAATGTAGCTAAAACAATTGAAGTGGTAATACAGTGTTTAACCACTGAGTGGCGTTTATCAGATAGAGACTCAAAACGGCTATTGCTGAAAGGAATGGGGAGCAGCACGGACAGCCCTTATCTTCCAAGTGCCCATTCTTAAAATCCTTTTTAGCAGCTTTCTGAGACACCAATCATTTCCATCACCTGAGACAAGTCTGATAAGTAGTTATGAGCATATATATTAGAAACAGTCTTTCAAAAATCCATTTCCATTCTAAACCGCCACAAATAAGGTACCTCGTAGATGGCAGTCAGATCCCTAAAAAAGCTTTTTGCTCCGTTCAGCAGAGCCTCGTTCTCCGGACACACCACAACGTAAGCAACGTCTCTCTGAGATCCATAGGGTTCCAACATCAGCCTTTCCCAGTACGGCAACGCAAATGGAGACAGCACCAGAAAATCGTAATCGTATCCCAACAAAAACGTTGGGATTGGCAGTGGTTCTGGGGACTCATCAGTTCCTGGAAAAGCAAGACAGATTTTCCAATATATTAAGCAGATCACCTAAAATTAACACCCTGCTTCTAGGAAACACAAACAGAACAAACACTAGCGTTCCCAGCATCTAACAGGAAGTAGCACTGATTATAAATGGAATAGTTCTCATTTTACCAGATACAAACGAAAAACCTCCCTGTATGATCCAACCCTCTGCAAAAAAGCATCAGCCAAGCATTTTTAATCTGAAAACTCTTAGGGCGTCAAGAAGAAGTCCCACAGTTGTTCAATATTTCTATCAGTATCTTTACTGGCCAGGAAGCCTTCCCCACAGAGCCTAAACAATTAGTGATCAAAGAAACAAGGGGAAAGGAACATAAATAATATGTAAAGGACCAAAAAGCAAATAGGTAAAAGACCACAGAAGGAAAAAAAAAAACACTGTAAGAACATGCATTTACATGTACCCTAAATGTATAATTACCACATTCTAAATATAGCTACAAAAGATCTGCTGGTGAAAGGTCACTCTCCTACATAGTGATAAATCAATCTCATATGCTAATGAAGTCAGTTTATATCTTGAGTGCACAGAATTTACCTTCTATCTGTAAATGTGCATCATGTGTTGGCCACTCCAAATATTTATCATAGACAACACAATGGATAACCTCAGATCTTCAAAACAGTTCTGAAACTGCTGAGCAATAAAGCACATTTTTTCAAGCATTTCAAATCTAATATTTTTAACTATGCTATTTTTAGAGTAAATAAAAGGTGAGTATAAAGAAGAGAGCAACTACTCTGGTTTTAACATTAAATCCATCTTTGCAATTGCAGTCCCTCATTTGGGGAAGCGTCAGGTATATATAAACAGTGCAACTGAAGTGTGTTAATTTTAAATATGCATATTCCTTAAAACAATAAGTGAATTAGAGATATTTTCCCGCTTTTCTAGAGAGAAGAATTCTCCCCTGTCTAATAGCCCTCGTTAGTCTAAAGAAAGGTCAAATGTTGTTCAGAATTCCAGTAGGCTGAATGAACACCCAGACCCTGGGGTTTGGTGGCCGCACCAAGCAGAGGACAAGGGAGAGGAGCCCAGGCAGGATTTTACCGTAGGAGCCTCTGCCCGCCATTTTGTGAAACTGCTGCCAGGTGAGGGGACCCTGCACACCCCAGGACCGGACCGTCCGCTTCTTCTGAATCGCGTCCTGAAGAACCGGCTGGAGCGAGAGGAGCATTCGGAGGATGTCCTGGGAACACTGCATGCTCACGTCCACCACTGGAAGGACAAAAAAAACCAAACCCCACTGTTAAGGCCTACTGCAATAAACAGGCTACAACAAGCCCTCCACAAACCACCCCAAATTCTAAACCACTTTCATTTTAAACAGTGTCATTCTCTTCCGGAACCTACACGCACCCAAACGCCATGATATAAAGAGTTAAGAGCAGAGATTTAGAGTTCTTCTATCCTTCTCAGCCATGTACAAATAACACAGATATTTTTTTTTTGCTACATAGTTTTTCCCTTGAAAGCCTTACCAACTTACAATTTAAACTAAGGGGGGAAAAAAAATAAAATAAAATAAAAAAACCAAAACACAAACAAGTTTGTACAACCTTTGAACTAGTGGATTTTCCCTCCAGGTAAAGGAGGGTTGGGCAGACTGCCACCCAGTGCTCACTCCACAGAAGCCGAGGGAAGCCTCCACCAGCCACAGCCCATTTCATCAGCTCGTCACCACCATGCCATTTTCTGTTCAGAGCTTAAGAATAAAAAGCTGACAAAATTTGCTATGGCTATAATTTCATAGCCTCTCCATTTAGAAGTATCTTTACATCGTTTTATCCTAAATACCAAGGTCACAGTAACACTGAGTCTTCTCCTGGGTGCCTGAAAGCATTGATTTATCTATAGTCTGGGCTTTTAAATTTAACCCCCCACCAATATACAGAAACCTACCTGCATTTTACTGTTAGTCTTCCTCATCCTCATTAAAACCTATAAATCACAGCTAACTGCTATCAAAGTTGCATATTTCACTGTTCACCGTGCTAGGGTGGCTACTCAAAAAGGCTATTATTGAGAGAGCTATGCAAATACACACAATAAAGGGTATTCTGCGACACAGTATCATCAGTCAGGCCTTAGAAAGAAAAATTCAAGGATCTCTGGCAGATCCAACATACAGGGAAGGCAACAATAACGCTTTATTTGCCACACATGCCATTAAACTGCCCCTCCTCCCCCTTAAAGAAGAGGGGGAAGCCAACTGAATCACACATCTTGTTTAACCCCGCCACAGTAGCCTTGACAATGGAGTCACCATTTGAGCCACCTACACGTCCTACGTACGCTCATTCCACGGAGCCTCCGTAGATGCAGTCACCAGAAGCTGCTTTAAGAGAATAAGCCCAGTGCAGCATTGTGGACACTTACTGTGATCTTACATTACACTTCAAATTTATGTTAGGAATTCCCAACCGATGGCAGCCAAGGCCTACACTCTGCTCGGCGTGCAGTACAAGCACAGAATGGAAAAGGAATGGTTATTCTGAACACCGTTAAAACAGAAGTGTATGCAAGTGGAAAAACAGTCTTAAGCACCCAATGATCAAAGGAAAACCAAAAAACCCAAACCCTTAAAAAAAATTCATAGGCGGACAAGTAGAAAATGAGCTGTTTTCAATATTTACCATTTCTTTTTGACCAGTGGTGCAAGCAAGTAGTTTTCACAAGTGCTTCATCAACTTTTCCTCCTGACATATTGTCCATGAACTGCCGTCCGTGTTCCAAGGCTAAGTAGCAGTCATTGCAACAATCCCTTTCTTCCACGCGTACCAGGTTGCTCACGGCACCGACTTTGGGAATGGAATCTTGATCTGCTGCTCCAAACGGTGAGAACAAGTTGGTGCATTGATCCTGCAGCAACAGTATTAACTCATCGGGCAGTTTCTCAGGTTCTTTCAGTCCTCCACTGCCATGTTCAATAGAAGTAGCTCTGAGAGCTTCAAAGCGTTTTTCTGCTTCTTTGCCACACTCTGTATTACGTCCTAAAATATCCAATTCATCTTCAAGAAACAGGCCGGAACTGTTGCCAAATTTTCTATTCATAACAGCACTGAAACCACAGGTACACCTATACTGGGCCTCTTGTGTTGGATCAGGAATGTAAACCCCAACATCAGCACCTTTGATGTTCATATTGCAAACGCATATGCAGCAGCTGTCGAAGTTACAGTCTTTGAAGAGATTCATTACAGACTCCGAGAGGATGAGATTCACGTAAAGACTGTGTGCCTCTGGAATGGAAGGCACAGTTGCAGGTTCCACAGAATTCAGCGGTCTACACGTCGATGGCGTGGAAGCTGGTGAGTATAAATCAGAGTTCTCGTATTTGACCGAACCCTGTGCGCTTGCAGGTCCACCAGCTCCACGAGGTGTTCGAGGAGTCCTTGGTGTTCTAGGAGTTGGGAAACGAGGGGTGGAAGGAGAAGGGAGAATTCCAGCTCCACCGTTACTGGGAGGCGCGCTACTTGGTGGCATCCCAAACGGAGTATGAGTTTGTGGCGTGTAGGCAGGGCCGTACTCTTGATCCATAGTGCTTCCATCACTAACAGCAGCCACAAGAAGGAGGAAACACTTTAAGCACACGACATACTGGGTTTGAAGTTTAAGCCTCAAATTTCTAAAGAAGGACCTTCCTAATTAACATTTGCGTTTTTAAACTAGCCTTTCATAATCACAATAATCACAGCAAGATTTTCATTCCCTAAGGAGCTTCAAGAGTATTTGTCCTAAATGGCTTTGCAGAACTCCCACTGACAGCACTGTTAACGAATCTTTCTCCACCTCCTTTCGTCTTTTCCTCTGCACAAAGCTTCCAGGAAACAAGTGTGGTCAGAATAAATTATAAATTCTGTGGTTATATGGAGTCTAAAGGACACGTTTTTTGTTCATGTTTTATTTACACATTGTGTTGACACACATTAAGAAAATATTCCAGGTCTACCAACAGCAGGTTCAGCTGAATCCATGAGGAAAGTATCACCTGGAAATGTTTAACATTTTCTTTCCTAAGCAGCTGACTACCTCCAAAGACCTATAAGGATAATGAGACCTGGAAACATAGTGCTTATGAAACATCCTAACAGAAGCAGTGTCAGTACTTACTCCAACATTTAACAATTCATGTAATTTTATCAATAAAATACGTAGCTTCCTTGTTGCCTAATCCATTTATACCAGCTACTAATGCAGAGGAGAAAATAAATATTTTCTTCAAGAAGTGCCAGGAAGATGATCACGACCAAATACAGATGACAGAAGTGCCTTCTGCAATACTGCTGTTACCAGGCAGTGTCACACTGGGCATAGCTCACAATCAAAGGAAATGTTTTCCTAGTCCCAGAGCAGCTGAGATTACTGCTATTTAAGAAAATCATTTAAGAAACAGAAGCCCCACCTACTAAGCCCTTACAGTACCTACACCACCACCACCGCAAAAGCAAAGTCCCAAGTTTACATTTATCTTGATTGTTACCATCTTCATGACTTATTAAAAACTGGACTCGCACCATTAAGCTTCCCCAAGAAACCTTTAAATGAGACAACGAATAAAATGTATGCAGAGCTAAGAAGCTATTTGAGAAGACAGTGTCTTACAGTAAGGTTTCATCATAAGGATTTTTTTAGAAGGCTCTTGTCAGTTGTATAAACATAGTGCATCTTTACAACTATTTCTAACTACAGATTTACCAAAAACAATTATTTAGGGGTACTTCCTATAGCATGGGTAACTGAGCACCTTAGAAAGCTTAACTGTTTGAGGCACAGGTCATACCCATCTTTGATGAATGGCATGGCAGGTCCCGGAGGAAGTAAATCCAGCTTTCCCACAGTCCAGCTCTGGCGATAAATGCACTCTTCTGGGAGTTTGATGGGAGGAAGACACTGGCTGGGAAGCGTCTTCAGTGGTGCGAACATGGAACATCCCACTAAAGCTTGACAATTCTCAGGTTTATAAACATAAGAATAATCCTAGAAGTTAGACACAGTAAAACATTAGCATGTAAATTAGATCACTTCAGCAATTAAAATGCTTCTCAAAAAAACGTGACTAAGTTCAAGCAGCAGTTCTTTAATATTAAATCCTGGTGGGGCTGCAAAAGAGAAAGTTAGATTTATACACATATTGCACCCCTGGCTCTCCAAAAAGCAATATGCCAACACAAAACAAACAATGAACTACAATTACTGAAATGCAGTCCTTCAGCTTACTAATGGCTAATTATATATTACTCTTTCTTGAAGTGGTAAAATACTATATACTACTTACTAAAATGTGCATTACCTACCCCAGTATAATGCAGGGAACAAGTTACAAATTGTACTTAATTTCCTTCAGTTCCTATTTGGGATTAAGTAATAAACGGAACAATAATATTTAGAAACATTTATTGGGACTGTCAGCACTACCTACCTTTATTTCAGCAGGTTTGGGGCTGCAGAAACCCTCATCTACTTCAATTCTGAACTGAGCTCCCACACTAGAGCTATTCCCTTCAAGTACTGTTCCTCCAAGTGTAGTGTCCATACTGCCATATTCCTTATTATTCATGTTCATAGGAGAAAATCCCATAATATGTTGTTCCAATGAAGGCGGAGTTGGATACATTTTATGGAGATCTGCAGTGCCTGATTTCAGATGAGAAGCAGGTTTTAGAGCATGAAAACATTTTAAAGTATTTTCTTTTGTCTTAAAAATTCAGTAGAGCAAACGAGGCGTACGTTTCCAAATTCCCACAGCATATTAGCAATCAAATGTTTAGAGCTAGTATTCTACTTGGAAAAAACAAATAAAGCTTACTTATGCATGACAGTGGGTCTAGGTTTCCTGCTTTTGCCTCTTTGCAGTTGGATTTGTCATCAGCGCCATTCACTGTTCTTTTGGATCCAGGCTAAGAAAGAAAAGAAGTATTGTAATAAAATCACTTCAGCCATGAACACATGCTTCTATTTCCTGCTAACAGGAAATTTCATGTGTAGAGAACATACAAAGCTGAGACTTTGTATAATATTTAGAGGAATTAAAATAAATCAGAAGCCAATGCTAGTAGTTGGGGTTACACTCGTCCTCCCTCAATACTTGTAGCTCAGAGAATGCTCTCCCGTCAAGTCATGATGCTATTAAAATGAAAGACCATTTTATAAAATATGTCTGCTGACAAGCTGAGTGTTATTTAAAAAAAAAAAGCTAAATAGGGCTGCCCACAATCTATCAGAAAAAAAATTAACAAACCCTTACACACTCCCAAAGCCACGCTAGTATCACTGGTGTTACCATACGAACAGGAATAGAAAATATAGAGAAACAACTCCTGGAACAAGAGGTACAGGGAAGAAGAGCTGTTGAAATTAAAAGAACAAGAGATATTTTACAATGTTTAGACAGTACTAATGTCTACAGAAAATAAGAGTCTTCACGTTTAAGAGCAAATACACTTGCTTTATATAATGATGACCTTTGATGGCTATTAAAATCCTTCAGCCCTTACTCAGCTACAGCTCCCCTTAAAGTTGATGGGCATTTTGTCTGGGTAAGGGGATTTGGGATTAAGAACAGAGTAAAGCACAGTTCAGAAAAGACAACTGATTACAAACAGTATTGAAATAGAAACTAGAAAGATAATGGATTCAGAGCTATCGGAGACTGCAAAAGAAACTGTTCCAGGATAATAGCTGTTGCAGTGAAGCAGCTTATTTGGCAGAACGTCCACGTGTTTTAGTGCCTCTTCTCTTACAGAAGTTTTTGGTTTGTTTCAGTATTACCTTTACTGACTAGGTAAACAGAACCTAGACCATAGGAAAAGAGCACCAGTACCTCTGTTGAACCTGTAAAATTACAACTAAAGGTGTAGTCAAAAAGCATATATTGCCTGGATAGTAGGATAGAAGATCAAAAGCTTGTTTGTATCAAAAATACAATTGTATGAGTCAACCAGAGCAGAACATCTGCTACACAGGAGCCACAGCACTTGCTTATACACACATTTTGAACCTCTCCTACAAATGCCAAAAGACCCCCAACCCAAAACCACAAGACGACGTCCTTGCTCCGTGCAGGTTTTTGTCTGGCAGCTGCCATTACTTTTGCACATCACTTACTGTGAGCTCGTCTTCATCAGAATTGAAGAGATTGTCAAGGTCAGTGTAAGAGACCACTAAGTCTGTTTCATGGAACAGGCTAGTTGATGCAGTGCGAGCGTGAGCAGCAATACGTTGGGCATCTATAAAGAAAAATAAACATTAAAACCACTGGTAATATATATTAATTAAAAAAAAACCAAAACAAAACACTATCTGAAGAACTATTTACGCAGCTGGAAAAAAAGAAAAAAGACGGGGAGAAAAAAAGGTACATTTTCAGTTCCACTCAACCATCTTACACATAAGTGAGGCCCCTTCAGTTTTATAACCTAAAGGTTTACAGTTAACATTTATTTGCAAGGTGCAACAAAGCAAACGTGTTCCAAGCAGATTCCTAATTCTGAATGGACACAGAAATACAAGCCATAAAGTATAAACTTTGTAGCCTATTGGAATTTACTGACTATTCAAGAGATCACTAACATAGCACAATTAAAAGAGGAGGAAAAAAAAAGGTCTCTTTACCTTGCTTGACAGAAGGACTAAACAGAGACATAGCATCCTCTCCTTCATGGGATAACACTGTAACACTAGATGTCCCATCCTCAGCCTATTAAAAAAAGAAAAGGCAGAAAAGTTTGCCTCAATTAACTGGGGAGGTAGGGGGCATTTTATCTCCCTAAAGCAATTTTTGTACATATCAGAAGTCCCAGGTTCTTACGAGCCTTCAACTCAGCTCAGCAAGGTGCAATCTGAAGGTCTGGGGAGAAGGAAGCTTGGAATACAGAGCACACGCTGGCAACACACAGGTAAGAATGTGAATCTTAAGGTTTTGTGCTGGGGATAAATTTAAAAAGCAAGATGTGGATTCTTGCTACAACACCTTATTGAAAAAACACTTGATATCAAATGCTTTACATTAACTGTACTAATTAGTGAATGAAACTCTCAATACCAGAAGTGCAACAGACATAACTAGTCCTAGTAAGTAAATTTCATATACAAGTTCCAAATACAGTTCTATTTTCTCCCTTTTTGGAGGGTGTACTTTTATTTTAAGTAGCAAACTCATATAGGTGGTACTGGCTGAAATGCAAGAAAAAAAAAGTTCAATTCCCTGCGCAGACAACTAGTCACAGTTCACCTCACCTGCCCCCAAACCTCTCTACACCCCAACAAAGCACTTGCCTTGTTCTTCCCCCCTTCCCCAAGCACCTGCAATCGCCCATTTCTACAGAAAAGCTACTGAGCCAGACTGGGTTTTGTTCTGATCCAGCAGGGTTCTCCCAGTATAAGCCATAAACCCTGATGGAATAGCACCACCTGATGGAATAGCTAAAAAAATGTTAGGTGTAGTTAGAGTCATGCTGCGTAATTTCATTGATCATTTCTGGTAGAATACTTTCTTTTTTTAAATATTCTTCTAAATACACAGAGAAGGATTTAAATTCTATTTGGTGACTACGGCAATTTGTTTTAACCTCATCACTGATTCGTATCCTCCCTCCTTTGCTCACCTTGTGTTTCTTCCCGACTTCCCTCTCAGTGTTCTGCCTGTCTTTTTTGCTGTCAGGAAATAAGAATTCCACATCGCCATCAACGAAGGCATAAGGATCGATTTCAGGTTCCTGGTCAGCTTCCGTTGCTACTGCCGCTAGGTATTGGTTTTTACTCTGATACTGTTGCACCAGTTCATCTGAAACCTTCAAAGGTTTCCTACATTGCACCATTAATCTGAACAGAAGAAAAATAGAAATCACAAGATATTATTTATCATTTATTAGGTGGAAATATTTTTGCTATCACAAAGCCTTCACAAGAACAACTTCATCTTCCCTTCCCGCTTTCTTCCTTTCCACCTCAGCTTCAGAAAACTTTTTGGGAAAAAGATTAAATCATTAGTCATTTAATATGACCTCCTTACACACGTCAGATCCAGCAGTGTGATTCATTCTGCCCATGTCTCCTCAAGCACTGTCGATTCAGATAAAGATTAGTAATGTATCGCAGGTCAGAGCTGTCATTTATTATAAAGTACAAATGTATTAAACCATCTATACCCACTAAAGAAACTCACCAGGCTAAAAAAAAAAATTACTCATTCCCATTCCCCATCATGTCCAAAGATCAGAAAGAAGTTATTAAAGCTGAATTTTCCATATTTTAGAGAATCTAATTCCTGAACGTTTAATTCATTTAAATGCAGAAAGTTTGCCAGCCCTCCCGACAGGCGGCTGCGAGTGACACTACACACAGACCAACACTGTTGTACACGAAGCCCAGCTTCCCAAAAAGCCCAAGCAATAACCACTACTAAAGCACATAAACCCCACCATGTTTACTTGTCATTCCTATCACATATCAATACAAACAAAGCTCGCAACACACTTCTATCTAACTTACTGATGAGAATAATAAAAACACATTTGCGTTTGTCGGCATTTTCCTTAACATCCTCGGCCAAAAATGGAGTCGGTAAATATGCAGAAATTAAGTTTGTGTCAGAATTATTAGTCTCACAGATATAACAGTGCACCAGCAAAAAAGAGACATTGGCAAGTAGAAAACTGTGTTGTTATTATTGGCTGTACATGTGCCCCTCTTCCTTCTGCCCCTGAACAAACTGTATTTGAAATATTCTGGTCTACAAAAGGCACCACGTGCAGAAGGTATTCCTTCTAACAACACAAGTGTTTCAGGAGTGTCAGACTTGCTCCAAGACCCTCTTTCTCCCCAACAGCAAGAAAATGACCAGGGAGAAGCATTTACACAAGTCTCACCCCTGAAACGTAAGAGGGACACTGCAAGGATGAGGATTACAGAGAATATTTCAAGTCCAAACACAGGTTCCAACTTATCTTTCTGTCCCTTCTCAAGCCTTTATCCAACAGGAAATGCAGTCCCAGGAAAAACTACTGTATCTCACAATTAATAGGGCTTTTGACAGCCCTGATGCAGACACTGATCTGGAGTTTAGAATAAGACAGGCTTCTATTTCTCCTCTGAGAGACCAGAAGGAAAGAAAAGCGTGATACAAAACAACTCCAGGAGTTCAACCTTGAAATTCTGCACACAAAGCACAGTGATTCCTCAGAGTCCTCCTCGCTGCCTTTTACATCCCTGTCAACTATGTGGGATGAGAAAGGAGACAGAAAGAGTCTTAATTTGTCAAAAGACTTCCCAGAAATAAGCTTTCCAAAGAAACACCTCGGAGCTAACACCACTGTCAAATCCATCCACGCTGGTCCATCCCCATTCAATACAATCGCGGTTTAGGCACGAGCACCAGGGCAGGACTGTCCCCAGAGGCTTTATGCCAAGCACCATTGGCTTTTATGTCTGGAGTAGCACTCAATGGAGTTGAGAATTTCCTCTTTTCTAAATTCTGCAAATATTACCATCAGGAAAACAACAACAACAAAAAAAGATGGGAATGACTTCCTAGGACTAAGGAATTAAATACCAGGAAAAATACGTAGCACAAGCAAACTCTTTCCAGTATTTTTGACCACCACAGAGGAAGAGCAGTTAATAACCAGATACTCCAGGTGAAAAAAAACAAAAATTCAATAAGTTGTTAAATCAAACTAGAAGTCATACAAGGAAAGGCCATGTCTTGAACAGAAAAATAGAAAATGTTGATGTAGAGCATATCTTTCTATCTGGTTGGCCAAAATGAATTCCAAGCAAAAAAAAAAAAAGCATGAAAAATCCTATAAATGCACATCTTGAAATAGTTGAGACATGCACTAACTGATGTAAGCACTTGAACACAAAAAGATACGGCTAAGAAAACATGTATGAGAACAGAGCAGCAGCTACAGCATATTTTCTTCTTCTCACAGCTTTCCTACGCAGCAAAGTCAACGCGACTGCCATCAGTGGCTTTCCACTGCCAGCAACCAAACACAAAATCAACATCCAGTGTCAGCCTCGTGAGTAGCTGCTACAACTCTTCTACCACAAATTAAATACACTAACTCCTTAAAACAGCAGAGGAGCAGAAAATTTTAAAACTGGGTGCTACATAACATTAGCTTTCAGAAATGAATTCTGTTTATTCCACAACAAAAAAAAAAATGAACTATAGACAACACATACTTCATTTCAAGACAATATTAGCTTATGTTAAAAGAAAATAAATACGCATTCTCAAATACAGCTCCTGTAGCTCAGAGGCTGAGGTTCTAACAAGAACCTGCAAATAACGAACCAAGCAAGTATTTAAAATAATAAAGTTTTGGGGAGGGGCACACGCTGGACACAGACATAGCGAACAGGACACTTTAGGTCCCAAATAGGCATAATCTGGCTACAGATTAACTTTACAGTGGAAAAACAAACTTCATTCCCATCTGCTAAATAGAGTTCTAATGAGAAAAAGCTGGAAAGTCTCACTACATATTTGACTGTGCCTCATGCTCACATTTCACAAGTATTTTCTTCTTGGACAGCACAGACAGTTATTACACACTCAGCCTTACTGCATGAGATGATGAGAACACCGCTATGTTTAAGTAACAAGGTTGCTTATAACAAGAAACTACTTTCTTTGGCCTTTCCGTTTCCTCACCGTCTCACAATTTCTAGGGTATTAAGTACTACTTACTCTGTAACTGATGTTATGTTTTCCTGTCCAGCAGGTATTACTGGATCATCTCTCAACTTATCGTTTGGAAGCTGGGGTGGTAAGAATTCCACATCCTTTTTCTTTGGAACTTTATAATACTTCCAAGTAGTATCAGCTTCGTCTTCCTCCAAATTCACTGCGGTACCAACATACATCGTGGGCTCTATAACTTCAGGAAATGGAGTCGGAAAAGGCTGAGACAAGCCATCAAGTCTGTCTTCCATTGTTTTTGTGGGAACCAAGGGGTCTGGTGTTGGCATCTGGTAGAAATGTTGACTCTGAGGAGTAGAAGGAGCCTTAGCTACCCCTTCATCAACTACATCACAGGGGTGAGGACTAAGTGGCGGTGGCTGAGGTGAATTTGCCATTTCAGCATTATGCATCTGCGGAGTCTTTGCTACATCATTAGTTCGGATATTTGAAAATCTCACTTGACTGTCTGGTGCAGTCATCACAAGCCTCTGACTCGCTGAATCTGCCTCCATGGCAACATCATCACTGATGGATACACGATGATGAAAAGGAGTCAAAGGGCGTTTCTGTGGCTTATCCCCTTTGTCTTGCTTCTCATTTGTCTTGTGCTTTGGAGCTGCTTGCTGTTGTTGGCCCACAGGTGGTGCCTGCCCCTGTTGACCTGAATTTCTTGGTTTGAGATTTTTGTGCCTGCAGAATTAATATGGGGGAAAATACTTCACATTAATCTTTCAAATATGTCTATCATGTTCTTTTTCACTAGATAAGAACCCACTTCTGAGCCATTAAACAGCCAATTATAGAAGCCTGAAACTGATACCATTCTGAAGTGAAGCTGCCTCTTTCTGACCGTAACTTAATTTGAATGACTTGAGTAGCACTGCAAGATTTTAGAATACCATTAAAAAAGACTGGAAAAGCTATCCTATGAGCCAAACACATCCTCAGAACTGAAGACAGTATTTTATAACTGCTTTTAACAGAAATAGATAGTCACATGAACACGTTGTCGCTTTTAACTTCTGCCAACACTGATGACTCAGTAGAACAACATATGAATTAGTGAATGACTTCTTGAATTCAAGCATCTGCACCAACCAGTGGTACTGTCCAGGTCTCTCTGGGTTAAGGAGTGGAAAATTAACATCAAGAATCTAGAAGCCAAGCTCAGTCATACAAAAGCTATTATTTCAACACTTGTAGCTTTTTACCTACAAATTCAGCACGTGTAGAAGAAAGAAGAACCTCAGTGTCCTGAGTGCATTAATACAGTTAGTTTTTCCCAGTATAAATCCACTTGATCTTAAACATTTTATCTTGAAGTTCAAGATAACAACTGTCTAGATCATCTGACAGAATGAGAGACATGAAATATCAAAGTCTAGAATGCAATGCTTATGTTTAAGCTACTGAACTCCATGTACATCCTTAGTGCCTGGGTATTCTTTGCCACTCTTCCATTAGGAAAGCTAAGAAGCATGTAACTTGCATTCAAAAAAACCAAACAGGATTAGGCAGACATAAAATGCAAGAGATATAAAAATCTATTTTTACTTAACTCTCATACATATACACAGGTTTTTCACTGCTTGGAATTAAAAAAAAAACAGGGAAAAATAAGGGGGTTTAAGTGTTTGCAATTTCTCTTTAGCAACTGCATATTTCTAATACACACCTCAAACAGTTAATTGACTGTTTTCTCTTAACTAGTGCCGTCATATCTAAATTCTCCTTTAACAGAATATTTAATCCTCCTCCATATCCCAGACATTCTCAGGACCCAAGTATTGCCACAGAACTTAAACCAACCATTTCAATAAAAGGAGGAAAAAATGTCTCTTTCAAAATGCTACAGCCTCCAGATATTAATTTTTTTTTTTTTTAACATTCCAATATTCATTGCAAGGTAATCTGTGAAACATTTACGTCAGCATTTAAACCTTTGCAACACTTCAGTCACTTAAAGATCAGTATTCTGCCATAAGTACAAAAATTGAGAATTCACTGACATTAATGTTCCCATTTATTTTAAACACCTGGATTAACAGGCTGTGTCACTGCACAGTTTCAAAACTAAAGTCATAACAAAAACGGTAGGTTAAATTCAGTCCTTCCCCATTTTGATCCTTTTTTTCTTCCCAGCTAGTATAAAAAAAATATACTAGCCAAAAGCAGTTTCATATACAACCACCCATGGAACAGCTTATTTCCCCAAAAGTAAAGCAGGTTTCGGTTTTGGCTTTTTATATTCATCAAGACACTGCTACAATCATCTTGCTGTAATTTAACAGCTTTCTCCCTTAAAGGCTAATGCCACAGCCCTCTAGAAAAGATTCTTAGTTCCTAAATAAATAGGCATTCCCTCTCCATTGCAGCCTGAGAAGGTCTCCCATGAGACAGTTTCTACCCACACACAGGCCTGAGGAATCCCAGCTCAAGACTCAGAAATTGTCACTGAGCCGTAGGTAGGTCCACTCAGATGATTCACTTGACTAAAAACTCTGCATTACCTTATTGGGCAGAGTTTCAAGACCTACAAGGACATTTAGGATATGAGATACAAATTTTGTTACAGCTTTCCTACAAACAGCTATCGCTTAATTACTCCTCAAGGAGTCATCCCAAGCCCTCTCCCGAGCACTTCAATCTCAGTGTACATTGTTGGACTGCAGGTTTGCCAAGTACTCCACCTTGAACAATTGCAATTTGTCCTCTGCGTGGCTTCAACAAAATCCCAGGATGCTACCTTGTCAGCTGTCTCTTCATCACACAAGCCATTTGATGTAGCAGAATACTTCCTCCTATGATTCAATATTGGGAGAGTTATTTGGGATCAATATGTTCTTTCCTTATCTCCTCGAGCAATTTTGTGACACAGGATTCAGCAAAGAAATGGTAAATAGCCTTTTACTGACATACTTAACAGAGCTAAACACACTACTAGTCAGGAACAAATTAACTTCTTTAAAATGTTTTTATTACTAGGAGTAAAGCTCCTTCTACCAGTGGCCACAGCATCTTTAACCTAGCTGCTTTCTACAATGAACACACAAGATACCACGTGTGTTTTCAGCTTCACAAAATGAGTACGTACTTGTTCTGTGCCCTGTTCATGTTGCATTCTTGCCAAACTCTGTCCACCACTTGATTGGCGAGTTTTCTAGGTATTTTACCACCATGATGGCTAGTACTGTCAGAGATAAATCCATCAGAGACTGAAGAAAACTTCACCCATTTCTGGGCAGATTGAGCATCAACTGAAAAGCAGCACCAGAGGAAACAGTTTTAGGCAATGAAGTGATTCACTCACAACCACTATTACTGCAATTCAACCACCACAGGAACATCCCAGGAAGAAAAGCATCGTCTTAACTCAATATTAGGAAATAAAAACAGATAGAAGATTTAGGTATAGTTGCCAATCATAGGAACATGGTTCCGTCTTATAGGAAAAAAAAAGTATATATTTTTATGTTATAACTAATTGGGCTGGCTATCTTCTCTCTTCCAAGAAATTACAGATCTGAAAAAGAAAATAATATTGCTCATATATAATGTAAAACCACCTGAAACTAGCAGTGGGCCTTACCCACTTTGACTTAAAGCTGTTTACCATAACGACTACTCACACACCATTCAGAGGGCACGTAGCCTCACTGGAAATTTAACTCCCCCAAAAAAGTAAATCTTCCTTGGACCATGAAAAAGGCTGAACACATCACCTTGCTCACTAATGACTGAGATGCACAATGACATTTCTAAAGCTATGCCAGAATGCATACATGTACACAAACATACAAGGAGGGGGGGAATATGAAAAAAAATAAAACCAAACAAAAAAACCTCCAAAACTTTGACCACAGATATTGGAAGTACTGGATCACAACATCAGGTACAAAAGCAGTCCTCATTTCAGCAATTTACAAAAATGTTCACATAAATTTTCCTCACAACTGAACAATAAAAATTGGTTTTACTACAACAGATTTATGACTAAAAAAATGTGATTTTTCAGTAACAAGTCAGTTGACCGGATACTATCCAAATCCTTTTCAAACAGGAGAAGCCATCTAAACAATTCCCCACACACAGAAGCTAACTTTATTATTTATACCTGTTTGAACTTCCTCTGGGGACGTCGGTGGGGTCAGAGTTACTGAAGACATGGCAGGATCTCTTGTGGAAGCAGGCACTTGGTGGACACCCAAGCAAGTGGTTGAACAGTGTGATGCCCCCACAGTACTGGGGGCAGGGATGTCTGTCTGAGGAACCAGAACAAAGCACGCCGGGTATACCATCCGCACACCAGCTGGGAAAAGAGCAAGTCGATTATACAGTTGTATATCAAAAACTTACATTAAGTCATCAACAAATGGATCATTTTGCCAGTAACTCATAAGTTTCCTCACCCTTTCTACCTACTGAGGCACTATTCTTGGACAAAAAGTCTCTCTTCTTACCCTTATCATTGATTTGATTTATACAGAAGATTTGGGTGAATGAATAGAAAAGGCTTTGTATACACAGGCAGAGACAGCCCTGCCACCAACATGCTACTACTTATTTCACTCCTTTTATTTTACAGATAACACTAAGAAAATCCTTTTTAGTATCATGTAAAACCCACAATGTTCCCCTCCCCATCATCATCAGGGACCCCAGCCATCACTGCAGTCCAACCTTGTAACTCATTACAGAGAAATGATTACATTAGTTGGCAAATCAAAGGTCAATAGCCCACAGCAGAGGAACAAACTACTGTGTCCCAGGGGCTTGGGTTTTAGGAACAGCAGCAGATAAACGCAGTCCTGAGTACATTAAGTTCTCCAGGATTGTGGTTTTGAAGACATCGCTGAAAGACACACCTATTCCATTTGAATTTGCACAGAATCCAAAACAGTACAACATGCTTTTGATGCACCTCAGATGTCAATAGCCTTTTTTATTTATTTAAAAAAATAATCTTGTTTCTAAGGGCACAAAGGAAAACACTAACAGGTCTACAAAGCCCACTTTAAGCAGCAACTCATTTTGAATAGGTCTGAGCATTAAAGAGAGAAGGAAAAGATCGACAGCAGTTACAAACAGCTGCCAAAACCAAATAAAATAGGGTTATTTTGCATTCAGAATTTTGCAGACATAACTGGCCAGTTTATTTCAGTAATTGAAAAGGTAATCAGAGCACTCACCAACAAGGACTTCAACAGCTGCTAAAGAATCATCCTCCCAGTCCATTTCTTCTTGTTTTTCCTCAGATCCCTCCTTCAAGTTAGATGTGACAGGATAGAATTGTTTCCATTCACCAATAAGCTTTTTTGTCGATGAATCAGAAAGCTTGAATGACTGCCCTGTGAGCGTGCCATTTAATCCGAAGGGACTTAGAATAACTAAAAAGATAAATAAAAATATATTGGAGACCATACCTAAACAAAATGCACTTTTCCCCGCTGAAAGAGCATTACTGGTATTTCAGCCACACCAAATAAAGAACTTACCATCCTAAGTCAGAATGCATTTTAAATCACATTATCACAAATTAATCTATTTAAACAGACAACAAGCAAGTTTTCATCTCAAATAGCTAACATAAAGAAACACCATCACAAACTCTGACAGAGTTAAGGTGTTTCCTCATCCTTTCATTCCACTTGGTACAGTTACAACAACGGTGTATACACAGGGAAGTGATCCGTTTCGTGTTTAGTCTTGTCCATATTAGGAAAGCACAGCTGCTGTTAAATTGCATTAAAAAAAAAGAAAGCAAGTTTGGACACTGAGCGTTAATAAACAAGGGCAGTGTGTGGTCATGCAGGAGCACTGATTTCTGTAGCCAACACAAGTGTGTCCAGCACAGGGAAAGATCAAAGAGCCCACTAACCAGACTCAGGCCCCAGCACTCCTTTGTCTTCGAGAGCATAGCCTGCATCTGCTGGTGGAACCAAAGGAATTTACAGGCAAGGAAGAGCCAAATGAAAAAGGGGTAGAGGGGGTGAATAGGTTAAGTACTCTGAGTCAGAAATGGATTTCTAAAAGAGGAGCTGATGAAGATATGTGGGGGTTATAAAGCACGTTGAAAATGCCAAATATTTAAGTCACCAACAGGACAGTACTTGGAAATAGAGTTTATTGTGCCATGAAGACAAATTATTTGGGTACACGCCAAGAGAGGAGTATGGAAATCCTCCACCTGCAGAAGAGCTGAGACACACCAGCTGGCTTCTGACTATGTCAAGACAGGACATTTGAGGAGAACACGTCATCAATAGAAAACAGATAAAGCCTCTGCACCCACTTCTACCCTTTGCCAGAAGTCCTCATTCTGAGCAACTCAAAGGACGGATTTATTTTAACACTCACTACGGATTAGTAAAACCTACCTTGAAAAGGGCTGTTGGACTGCTGGGCCAGAGTGAGGTGTTCTTCGCTGAGCAGGTACACGGGCTGGTGCTGGCTGATTTCCACACTGGTGCAAACATTGCTGTCTCCATGTAAGAAGAAGGTGAATGAGCAGGACAAGTGTTCACTGGGGAAAGAAAAAAAAAAAATCCTAAGTATAGAACTTAAAATAAGTTGATGGCTTTCTCACTAGTTTCCTCCCAAAATATTCATTAATGAAGCACCCGAAAAATCTCTTCTATTTAAATAGCAGAAAAGTGCTAAATACACATTCCCTTGAGCATTAACAAAGTATTCCAGCATTAGAGACAAAACCAAAGATCAATCAATCAGAAAATGACACAAAGTTCTCAATCTCTTTAGACTAACACTTGATATTTTGAAATATGGATGAAATTTAAAGCACAATTTTTTGCAAGACAAAGAAAATTTTACCTTATATACTTATTTTTAAATATATAAAGATATTTCTGAACATATATATGACCTAATTAAAATTAATGTAAGTTCTCCTGTCCCAGATTTACTAAGCAGAAATTATATTTGAAGATTTATATTTAACATTAGCCAACAAGTCACTTATTTAAAAGCATGAAGAAAGGCAACAGCTTTGAGAAGCAGCGCATTTGGATTGACTGAATCTTATCTTCATGCTCCTGAAGCCAATCAAGTAACTAAAAATGAAATCACATACCTACACACAGAAGGGAAGATACAATCAATTTAAAAAAACCCAAAGCTTATGTCATTGTTAAAGTCATTAAAACAAGTATCAATGCTTAATATCAGATGCTTCACTAATAGCTTCTCTCAGTCCAGAGTGTTTTAGGAGAAAAAAAAACAACAAAACAAAACCAAACCCAGTTCTGTACAGCAAAAAATCCACCCCAACAATAAACGTCTCCTTCATATAACTCTAAATTAAATGCTGTTTTCAGTGCTGCATAGAGTTACTAGTTTGTGACTCCATAAAAATCTTCTACCTCCCAAGATCATGCTTCAGATATTTCCCAATTTTTGGAGCTCTGCTAGCTGTTGTTTTGTCACAAAAATATAGTTGTATACATGCAGGAGTTTATCTATCAAAATATTTTATGTTGCATCCAAATCAATTCAGTGGTTTACATCAAATATATTTTACCAATTTTAATTGAAGAGCAGGGAGGCAAAAACTGATCCCTGCCAGGACGCCACAGCAGCAATGCATCTTCACGCCCAGTTCCATCTGAAATAACTTTTTTTCTTTTCTTTTTAAAGAAGCTGTACAGGCACAGTAATTTTCAGTTGTATTAGCTACAAGTTCTCAAGTGTCTGCCAGACTAATACACTCCCATAGGAAGACAACAGATCTTTAAAAGCAAGAAGATGCTATTCACATTGGACATTAAATTAGGTCCATCGCCTCAGTAATACAAGAATGAAAGTCAAGGAGAACTTTAAAAGTACTTTGTAAACTACTGAACAGAAAATAAATCCTTCTCTATAAGGAGGGCAGCATCAAGTAACCCCTCAGTTTCAGGGGAAAAAAAAAAAACACAAAAGAAATTAAACAAGTTGAGAGAAATAGACTAAATTAAGTCAGTCAAACCAGCAGCGTTATTAAAACACAGCCTCCACAGGTGCTGTTATTGGACACATCTTTAGTGTCATTTCCATGATGTTTCTTTCCTCCACCAGCAGTAGATGGTGGGACAGTAAATACTAAGGAAAAAAGGGTTTCTGGAATTGGGAGAGCCTGTTCTATTATAAATGATAATTTATAGAGATAAATGGGTTCACTGACTCTCTCCCCTAAGACTCAAAGGGCAGCCACCAGAGTAGTCACCACAAGAAGAAAGAAGGTGGCCAGTGTTCAATAAGGGCTTTGCCTACCAGCAGAGCTCAAATTAGGGACCTAAAACACTTCAAGGATGAGAGAACCCACAAACCGTTCAAGGAGGAAGAGGAAATGCAGTACATTTTTTGTTAAAGCTGGCCATGAAGTGAACTCAATGAGGAACTGCTCTAGGGGACTGAGGGGCAACAGTTTTCAAGTTTGTGGCAGGATGCAGATCTGCTGTTCAACTTTGAGGTTTAGGAACAAAAAAAAAAGCCAGGATTCAGACATCCAAGTGTATTATCACTATTTATCGACAACTACAGCACAACTACCTCGGGAATCCAGCTGTGAGCAGAAGGCTCCATGCAGAAATAACCTACTGCCCAGGAATCCCAGTAAAGCCAGTTTCCGAAAGGCAGCGATGATGGAGCCAAGCATCTTGTTGATGATTTCAAGTTCAAGTGAAGTCACACGATCAGCAAACACCACTAAATTCCTATATGGAAATCTGACTAAACTTTAATCCTTATGTAAATAGTTGAAGGCTGATTTCCAAATTGAATTTCATTTTAAAATCGTATTGGATGGTTTAAGATGAAAGAGTGGATAGTTCTTGGTTCTGAGCAAGAGATGACAATTTAGAAGCTTGGTATAAGTGAGGCAAAGTTTAAAAATAAAGGCACATATTCTTTAAATACACTTTAAATGCAATTAAGCTATGCCTCTTGTAAACACCACATTATAACACAGATAAAGGGCAGACAATTGTAGCATAATCTGATGGAATTCAAATAAACCAAGACAAAGAGAAGCATCAGCATGATAACAGCAGCATTTCGACTCATTACATGGCAAAACTAGCCCTAAAAAGCAGCAAGGAAAATTCAAGGTCATCGTGCAAAAGCTAAATCCCAAAAAGCCAAGAACAAACAACACCTCCTCCTCCTCCACCCCCCGCCCAAATCAGAACTCTTTTCTCCCTCCACTCAGTAGGGGAGAAGTTTCCAATAAAATAATAAAAGAGCCGTTGTCACCAACATCATTGCCCCAGCTCTGGCACCGCAGGGACAGCAGATCTGCTATGGGATAATTCAGCTGAGAAAATCCAAACACTAAAAGTTTCATTAATTCTGGTTAGAAATGGAAGTGTTAAACAGCAGAGCTATGCACACCACCTCGGGGTTTTGTTTCAGCACTTCCAGAGGTGCAGCGGAGTCATTTTATTGACGTAGGATAATATTGTGTCATAGTAGAAATACGTAGTAAAACCAGTGCTGTCCTTAAACTCCAGCGAAGGGAAACAGGTTTCCCCATGGTGGACACAGCATCTCCTGAAAACAGGAGTCGTCTTTACACTGAACATTAACATGAAAGGCAAAAATAACTCTTTATGGACTCAAATATAGCAGTAAATTTCTTCCCAGCTAGTCATGCTCAGAAAACGTTTCTTCACATTTAATTTCTGTTAGGTTACAAGGCTTCAGGAAGTTTCAATGCATGTGAAATAATCACATGAAACACAATGAAGAATCCTAATTAACAGAAGGAAAAAAAAAAAAAAAAAATCAAACCCATACCAAAGGTCTTTGCAGGGGAGTGGACAAAAGGAGGAAGGAAAACAGAGAACCAGAGCTCTAAGTTACTGGACGCCCCCACATACACCATTTTATAGACTTAGCAAGAACCTCTCTAAACATGCATGCTTTTTATTATTATTTTTAAAGTTACTATATTTGTACATTCTCCAATTCCTTAAGTTTCCAGAGACTGACTGCTAGTACACAACGCTGGCTCAAACTTGAGTTTAGCAGGAATCTTCTCAAACCTTACCATAACTTATTTAAAAAAAAAAATTAAAAAATTAAAAATCTCTCTATATAGAGCTCTATCTCCACTGTTTCTGTAGGACTTTCTCTCCTACTATCAATAATTTACCTCACAGCCAAAAATCCTAACCAAGCCAAAAATTTACCACTTTGGGGTGAATAAGCAGATTACCTTTCCAATTCAGTCAAGGCCACAATAACAGAAAGCGAGGTGGTGGTTTCCTGCCTGCTAACGCAGAGCTCATCTATGCTTTTATTTGCAGACATTTTTTATCTAGTGATCATCTCAGCTACTTAATTTGTGCAGAGCACCTCATGACTGAAATAGCAAAAAAAAAACAAAAAAAAATACTTGTACTTCAACACTCAGAACTGTTGTCCTGCTTGAATAGAGAATCAGAGAAGCCCTTGAGATACAGATGCAGCAAAAACATAATAGCTCCTCTTAAAACCAGTACTGATATCCCCTCTTTTGGTTTCAGTTGGGAGTTTTTTGTACCTTTACAGTTATGGTCAGGTATTGTTGCATGTGCATACGTAAAACATAAGAGCAGAGGGCAGAATTTTAATGGAAAACTCTGGAAAAAAAAAAATCCTAGTTCTACCAAAAATCTCATTTTCTTGCCTGACCCTGAACATGAAGTTACTCCATTAATATTTCTAATTAACTTAATTTCATTAAAGTCCTAAACACAGAACTTAAAAATCAATAATCCCATTTCCAACTGGGAACTCACCTATGGTCCATTAAATTACATTTGTATAAAAACATTTCTGATTCCCCCGTGCTCCCTCTTCACTCTAATCATAGAAAACAAAGATGCTTTTGTCTCAGAAACAAAGGATTATGATTCCACATGAAAAGAAACAGAAACTGATGTGGACAATTTCAATACAATGTCTACTTCTGCCTTTGTAAGAGAAGCTGAAGGGTAGGAGGGGAAAGCATACGCAAAGTTACGTATACATGAGGTTTCTACATCTCCATTAGCAAATCTCAAAATACCTTCTTGATAAAAGGTAATTAGGGCTGTTTTTTCCTCCACGTTAGTACTTATGTAGAGCTTTATATCTTCAAAGTGCTTCACAAACATTAGCTGCATTAGAACCTCACTAATCCACTTTTCACTAGATTGCACACTTCAAACCAGCCCCACGCTACAGCCACAAGGCAAGGGGACTGTCACAGCACCACCAACAAAGAAGTCTCCAACTAAAATATCCTACAGCATTTTTAATAGTAAATTCCAGAAAACAGACCCAAATGTTTCAGCTGAAAGAGAGAATGGTGGGGTCTGGTTGTGTTTTATTTTTTATTTGGGGGTTGGGTTTTTTTGGGGTTGGTTGGTTTATTTTTTGTTGTTTTATAATTACCATCTCTTATTTTCCTATATCATCTTTGTAAATTATTTCTGAGTTGAACCAAGAATAACTGACGAGTCAAAGCACCATTAACCCTAGCAAAATATTTACCATAACCTTATAAACTATATACTTTCTACTGCCATTTCCTACATAAGGAAAACAGACAGTGCAAAGTTAAATAACTGTCCCAGAACTAATGACTGTCACAATTCAGATTGTACCATTTGTACAATTGTACCATTTCTCTTTCAACAGGGTAGAACACACCTTGTTTAGGAGCACAAACACATCAACTAAGTCTCTAATTAATATGCCTCATTATTTCAGACTGTTATAAAGCGTTTGCCAAAAATTGGTATATATTGGCCAGCACAAAGAATCCTTTGGGGCATTCTAACCAAGAATCAATATATCGTGAGTGTCTGACAACAATTAGCAGCAGCAGCAACAGACCTGAGAGTTCCCAACTGATGCATCACAGCTGCCCAAATAGAAGCATCTCCAAATAGTTACACTTCACCACAGACTATTTTGGTATGCCACTTAAATAAATTTAAAGTATCAAAGGAGTTCATTTTTAGAAGGTGACAGTAGCCTTCTGTAAATAAATTCCTGGGCTGGAAAGCTCACTTTTACTATAAAATAGGTTCTTTTGGAAATTTAAATGGAAAGCAGTTCTAAGGTGACACATACACATGCCCCAAGACCCTTCCTACTCGGTTATTTGTTTATGATTTTTTTTCCTTTTTCCTTTAACCAGGTTGAGAGACAACACTATAGCAACCAGCATAGGATGGAAAATAAAATATAACTGCCAAAGAATAAGTCTCAAGGAATTACATACCTGGCCACACACTCAACATGCACTGCATCATCCCCTGTTCCATGATACATTACACCCTGTGCTTTGTTCTTTGTCAGGAACCCTCTGGGGCTTTTCATCACGGAGAAGAAAGAGAGAAGCTGCGGAGCCACTTGAGGCTTCCTGAGCTAACAGAAGAAAAGCAGAAGCGACTCCCTCAAGACAACCCATCTACCCCCTTCTCTTTGTAAGGACTCGTTCAGAATAGTTCTTTGTGCCTGTCCACATCTGCCCGGTACAGCCGTAACCCTGCGACGCACTAACGAAGAGCAGCTTTCTACGCCACCACCTTCACACCTACCCCCCTTCAACAGCCACTCGCATTTCTGAACATGGCACCTTCCATTTCCACTTCACCATCCATAGTCCCGAATCGCAAAACTCCACAATCTGAATTCAGACTAGAGAGGAGAGGGAAATTAAGCATGCATTTGTTGTAATAAGCAAAATACTAAAATCAGGATATCATATTAACACCGCACCATAAATAGCTGCCAGGAAAAACATTTGAGTTTTCTTGATTTAAGCAATTAAAGGAAAAGGAAAAAAAAACCACAAGGCAAGT
This sequence comes from Gallinago jamesoni, assembly GCA_025769975.1. Lineage (NCBI taxonomy): Eukaryota > Metazoa > Chordata > Aves > Charadriiformes > Scolopacidae > Gallinago > Gallinago jamesoni. Next base: position 6,305,968 of record JAOQGH010000006.1, read on the forward strand.
ACAAAAATTGTGTCAATTACTCAATATTTTAGGAGCTTTCTTTGGTTTTATTTTACTTATTGGGGGAGAGAGTGTTTTGTTTTTTAAGCACCAGGGGCTGAGGGAAATAGAGGATAAGAGAAATCAGTTCCTAGCTCTCTAGGAAGAACACGTTATCATACAGAGTTACTCCATTGCAGCGCTTCTGCCTATGATAAGAGTTTGAATCATCAGTAATCAATTTACAAACATCCTTTCTTGCCGTTGGCTACACGTTCCCTTATAACATCAGAGTTTGGAGCAGCCCCATCTCAAGGTCCGCACTTCACGCAGACACTGTGACATTAATACCCTTAACGTGAAAGCGCAAAGAAATCTAAACAAATGCACATCTACATTTTCTAGCAAGTTGCATATTCTTTATCTTAACACGAAGTAATAAGATCTCCAAACACAGATGCTTCTCTAACTACTGACAAAGAGAAGGAACAGCAGACATTTTTTCTAAGCATGTCCGAGTAACTCCCCACGGTCATGAAGGTAAATATAGCAGAAAGCTGATTTTGATGACAACACAAAGCAAAAAAACATAGCTAATAGCAAAGTAGGAAAAAAAAAAACCACCCTTCCAGTTCAAAGCACATCATTAATGACTACTGTCAAGAGACTTTCCAAAAATATTTTTCACATAGCTGAGGATGTTTTGATTCTAGTAAGACCTGCAAGTTAACAGTATTTATTTATTCTATAACCAAGTTACGTGCACTAAAACAAATACAAATGTAGCAAGTGACCTGTATTCCAGAATAAGTCATATTCACCCTAAAGACTTCCACATTTTTAAATGAACTTCATTATTAATGAGCTTAGCTTCAGCCCACTAAAAACAAGGTTGAAACAAAAAGCCATTTTTGTACACTACTAAAACTGTAGTACACCATCTTACAAGTTTGTATGTATATATACACACCCACAAAAGTATGTATTTCTCCAGACCCAGCAGTTCTAAGCAATACTGCAAAAAGAGATTGCTCATGTTCCTGCATTTCAAGCCTTAAATGAGACTAATAACCCTGTCATCTTATATTTTAGCCTCCTTTAATTATTGAGGATGCAAATCTCAATTATCTGAATGTGAGCTTTCCCAGTGAAATATATGTGTGCTATAAAGAATAAAAACCCAGAACATATTTGGAAAACAGATAATAGCTACACATTACTCTGTGTCAAAGACAGTGTAACAGCTTTCAATGCATTGCTCATTCTGAAACATTTACAAACATCTTGTTAAGCCAGATTTTTTCAAAGTTCTAAACTGAAGTACATTATCAAATTTTCATTTAACAAAATCTGAATTATGTGTATGGTTTTTTTGGTATTATCTTATTGTTCAGTGAACAAAAAGAACACAGATCTATTGTTGAAAGCTAAAAACCAAGAGCCATATCGGGTTTTTTTCAGTTTTTCCTGATGAACCAACTACCCCTGTAACTTAAGCCAAATACAAGAAAACTGCTTTGTGATGTAAAGTGCTAAATTTGTCTGCTTGTAGTCTCTGTAGCAACCCAATATTCCAAAGAGACAATCATGTGATCAATGCTCTCAGCTCCTGCTGTTTATCCTGCACTGTCCTACTTACAGCAGCTCTCAATTCCAGCTGTCTACAGTAAAAGGAAAAACATCACCTGCTCTCCTGCCGGTACACGATGCCAGAACAGCCTCATTAGAGCTGTTGTAAAAAAAATGTTGACATTGTTTGATTTGAAGATTAACATAGGGAGGAAATTTAAGACTGCAAAAAAGAGTTGAACAGGCTTTAATAGAAAATATTCCAACGGTACCAAGGAAGAGCCACACAGTTCCAGGTATAAAGGTTTCAAATTATATACATATAAATAAATGCAAAACCTGTGGGTACACATTGTGCTTGTATAGTTAACTCTCTCAAGTACGAAGAGGCTTTTGAGCTTCAGCATCCAGAAATCTCCTTGTTCTCTTCCTTAATGATTCACAGCATCATTCTAGAGGGATCAAGCAGCAAAGTACTCCATTCCCGCTGAAAGAGGAGCCCATGGGAAATAAGAAAAAGGTAGCCAAAGATGGGGATAAGGCAGAAACCTGGGCTCAGAACCCAAAGCAGAGCATTCCCTTTGTCTTCAGGGCACTGAAGACCAAAGGGACAAGAGCTGAGCTCTTGGAATAACTGCTGTTACACCATCAACACAAACATTTCTGAAGTAGGCAGCAAGACAATGGCCATGGCCCAAATGAAAAAAAAAAAAAAAAAAAAAAAATACACCAACAGCAGTCCCTGAGCATCAGAGAGTGCAGGTTTGCCAACACGCTTGCACCAACCTCAGGAATCATATCCATTGTGGCTGGTTTTACCTCTTCCTCCCAGCAAGATGAGGTAGAGAGAAAAAAAACCCCTCTATTCAAAACTAGGATAAGCACGACTTCAAATCAAGATAACTACATATAAAAAACCCCAAATTTATAAGCTTTTGTACATCTAGAATGTTTTCCAGCATTGCCCATGAAGTCATATTATTTACATCAGGTAGATACAATAGTATTTCCATTAAAAAATAAAATGATGGTGGGCTAGCAGTATAAAATCCTGTACCCGGACTAATTTTAAACAGCGTTACTTGTGAAACCCGTGCAGCAAGTTTCATTTTATAAGCTATGATAAGCTTATCGCTTATGATTTTCCAAGTGGGTTTTTGGCCTTTTTTTGTTTGGTTGGTTTTTTTTGTTTGTTTGTTTTTCATTTGCTTCGGGTATCTCGTGGTTTTTTTCTGGGTATTTTTTGTACTTTAAGTGAACTTGTCAGACACAGGTTCTGGTTTGCCACCCACTGCACTTGGTTATATTATTTCCTATTTACAAGGGGGGGAAAAAAGAGACAACAAGTAATATAGTAGCTTTTAGCAGTCTGGATTTTCAGTTGTCTATCAGATCCGCCCACAAACTCAGGATTACTCAATTATTTGCTTACTGGGATTTCAACTGTGTTAAAGTTTAGCAAGTTATACTTATTACTAATACTTCAAGAGACACCCTCCACGTAAGCACTTCATAATTTTGTTTCACTAGAAGTGTCAGACTAAATCTTCACTACGGAATTATACCTCAAAGTGTTTAATTTAACAAATTTCCTAAACATACTCATTCCAGGTATACATAATTATTTTACCATCCAGTTTGCAAGAGGAAAAAATCTCATCTAAAGGCTGTGATTTGAGCAGCCCAACCAGACCCAGGTAGACAGGCAGTTGGATGCAGTGGATCTCAGTCTCACGCATTTAAAGGGTGGATATTTGTATAAAGCACATACAACCGAATTTTTGATAGTGGCAATAACACAATAACACAATGGAAAGAAGAAAAGAGAAAGACATTCTTATTTGTCAAACTTCATAATTTAATATGCAGTCATTTAAACCACATTATTGAGCTTCTGTAATCCACCTTGCTTTAAGTGATTGGAAAATGTTGTGACAAAAACCAAGGCAACGATTATTTTTTTTTCCTGTTTGGTTACAGCTAAGACCATTAGCAAAACCTTCTCTTTAGTCTTTTATTTTACTGCTGTTCTTCTGCTGACCCCCATCACCCATTCCTGAAAGCTGAAAATCACTTACTTAAAAAACAGCAACAACAAAAAAGCAACTGCACCCACTTTAGGGAGTGAGCTACTCCGTTCCTGCCCTGTCTATAAACAGAAATGGAACTGGCATACTCGAAAACCTCAGACAGTTTCCTCAGGCACGGTAATCGTGACTTGTTCTCACAGATCAAATATCACCAAATACACAACTGTCTCACTTTTCTCAGTGCTAGTTTCAGACTGGGGAGAAGTAGGGGAGGGAGCAAAGAGCAGGTCACGGTTATCACCTTGTAGCCTTGTCAACATGCAGCATGTGACTGCATAATGCAAACATTTGAGGTTTTTACTTTTGCCATAGCAAAAATTTTAAGATCTATTAAACAATAATATAAGGTTAGTTTAATAAGTTTGTCTGTCTGTTTCAAGTGTTCAGGGTTTAGTTATGTTTAATGATGTGACGCCTAAAACCATCTAATTCTTATCTTCTTGGTCATCTTTTTATATGCCACACTGGCATGAGTTTATGAACACTAAGGACTGTCCTATTAAAGTTAAATTTTTTGCAACACATGGATGAAGTTTACTTTAACAGAACCTTACACAAGGAGGAAAAACAACAGAGCAACAGACAGGAAGCTACAACTGCCTAAGGATCTGTCATCCCAGTCAAACACCTATTAGAAATCACAGCCTTCCAAGTGTTGCACTATCACATACATACAAAAAGTGAAACACAACTGACTTCCATTGTTGGGACACCAGACACCAGGAAGTCTCACACATTCTGGAACCACATGCTTTCAAGCAGAACTCAGAAAAATCCAGATGGGATGAGCTTCAAATGAAAGAGATAGTTCTATCTGTATATCCTTCAAAGAGAAAGAAGGTGAAAAGGCAGGACAATAGTCCTGCACGTCCCTCAGCCACATCTCCGTAAAGCTCACGTGAAGAAGTTGCCTCCACTGTCAAGGGCACCGACTGCTCAGCCTCTAATTGAAGTCTCTGACGCTAAAGATCCCCAGCAACAAGCAACCTTATCAAAATCTGTAGTTGTAGTACACAGAGAACAAGTCTACACAGCGGCCAGCCAAGCCCCAAAGAGCAGGCTAGTATAAATTACGATCTGAAGCAGGCTGGTAGCAGACTTCTTATCCCCAGCATACTAAGTGCCTCTAAATTATATAGGCATGTGAATTCTATACTCAGGGTTTCTGAACATTAACACAAAGAGCAGTCCCAAAGAAAGCAAAGCCTACATAGCACCACGGGATGGAAGCAGGCACTAAAGATAACAGTGACAAGGTCTGGACTGAAGCAAGACACCACTCCATGCTGGGATACAGGGAACAGGGCAAAGCCTTCCTCGTTTTCCGTATGCACAGTTTTTCCCTTGTACTTCTCCCACTAGTCAATGCTTTCTAAGAAGGAAAGGATGAATGAAAATATATCAACGCCATCACAGGTAACGTTTTTCTTCCTTAAGAATGTTATACACATTTAAACAACACAAGCAATATAAAGAAGTAATTATAACCTTGCTGAACAGAAACACTTTAATCCCTATGTCAGATGCAATACCTGCCACATTCACCTGTGGTCAGTTCTATGTAGGAGAAGCACTACTTTTCAGGGAGATGTATATATATTTCCAATAGAGGAAGAAACAGAAAGTCTTCTGAAAAAGAATATTCTTCCTACATCAAGAAGCTAGTGTGACCTGCTTCTGAGAAGAGTATTATAAACGTTACCATTCCTATCACTTAAAAGATGCGAAAATGCCCAAAAAGACAAAAATATATCTTCAAAACTGTTCTGATTCTTAAGATACGTGCAGCCATAATCATGATCAGAACTGCTTTGGGGAAGGGTTGTTGGTAGTTTGTTTTGGGTTTTAATTAAGTCAGCCACATCTACAACAAAAAAAAAAAAACCAAACTAGAAGGGAACTCTGATTCATACAAGAGACCAAAATCCACTCAAACCATTCCACTTGACATTTGCTCCTCAACCAGAGTGTGACACACTTTCTAGCTACAGGGATGGTATCACAAAACACCTATTTCGATCACCTGGGTTTCTCCCACAGGAAGTTACTGGGAACAGCAAGAGGCCTGAACCGGTATCTCTGGACAGCCTAACTTTCCAGAGAGTACAGATTATCCAAATTGTAGATATTCCTAGAAGGGATGAGCCAAATATGCCAAGAGCATGCACGTATGTTAACCATTCCCCTCACTTCATTTCATAAAAGCCAGTACTCAGAATTTCACATAGGATTGAGCTATCTGGTAGAAATATTGAGATTTCTCTACAAAGAGATTGTTTTACACAGATCTGTGTAATTCTTTCTACTTATTTTTCCAGTAGTTCTGGATGGCTTATGATGAAGTTGTCGTGTGGGTAAGCACAGAATTCCTTCAGCTATTTTCATTAGGCATCTTGACCTTCTGACCTTCTTGAAAAAAAAAAAAAAATCAGTCTCTAAATTAAACAAACACCACTATTTTATTTTTAAAGCTTTCATCAGCTTTTCCAGCTGCTGCAGAGAGCTTTATAGAATTACTGCAAGAGATGCCATGACATAACTAATGCTAGTTTCAAATGGCAATTTGGAAAACCAGTTCCTTAAATGAGGAAAGCCCAGACTGTGCCAAGACAATATTGGCCTAAATAGTTAAAAGTAAACTCTTTATTATTGATTTATAGCAACAACAAACAGAAGAAATGGATGGACAAGGACACCCCAGAGAGGAAACATTTGCCCTGACCAGCATGGAGAAAGAGATGCCTAGAATTAAAGGACAAGTTTACACATAAATTAAAAGCAGCAGTTCACAGCTACTAATAGAAACACACACAAACATGTGCTTCTGCTTCTTTTGCTCCCAAACAGCCCTAATTTTCTTTCAAGTTCAATGTATTGCAGAAGATACCAACAATGGCCAAGTCCAGAGCCAAAAAGCAAAGCCACTGAACTCAAAATTTTCTGCATGCAAGATTTAACATACGCACATATTCCACCCCCCCCCAAAAAAAAACCCATCGTCTAAGCTTTAAATTACTTTGTATTTTAAAAGCTGATTTGAGAACAGCGATTAAACTTGTTCCAGCTAACCTACTTTTTATTCATTTCATTATTTATTGCTAGGCAACATAGACCATGTCAAACCATGTTAGAACCATGAGAAGAAGTACTTCCAATTTAGATCAAAAATCTCTTCTCGCCCTCCTCCCCCTCAATGTGGAGGCCACATGTATTCTTATAACACCAGTGTTCACAGACAACCTTCTTTCTGATCAAGAGCTGACGTTTCAAACTCTCTTCTCAACGTCTCCTGTAAGGTGCAATTTACCCAAACCTCACGTGGTGCCTGTAAATAGTTGTCTAGATGCTGCCTGCTCAAAGAATTGTTCTTTCCTAGTATTTGCTATCAGAATTCATCCCAGTCACTATACTGGGAAGTCCACAGCAGGTTTCTCTTCACACAGTTATCCTTTTATTTCTTTCTAGAAGACGCTGGCTTCTTTTGCAATATCCCTATTATCCACAGTCTGCATATGGGTAGCCAGAAAAGACTGGCTACTACCTTTAGTGTTACTCCCTTTCGTCATAAGGAAGTTTTGAAGAAATCCAAAAGGAAGGAAAACAAGAAAGATCAGAGATCCAGGTTCCCAAACAAATTATAAACAGTGCTCTTAATTAAGTGTTTCTTCTAGCACAAAGCCTAAAAAAACCCATATAACTTCTTTAATAAAGCAAAAAAAAAAAATCCTACCTTTTGTTTATGGGTTTTTCATCTTTCTCATAAGGCTTCACAAACCATTTCCCAATGCGCACAAAATTCCGATTCATTAAACACCTCTCCAGCAGGTTGTGAACGGCTTTGAAAAGTAGAGTGCGACATTCATAAGAAAGTCCATTCTCCCAAACACCATCTTCCTCTTCTACAAGGCAAAAGAGAAAAATACAAATTAGCATTGAATTCCATCCTATTATTTCATGCACATATCACAATATCCTTTCCTCTCCCACAAGCTTTTAAGACATTCACATCATCACATGCAACCAAAAAAAGCCTGTAACATTCAGATAATAACTCTACTCACGTTATAATAGTGTAACTGCTAAAAGTAATCAGCTATAAAAATATCTCGTCTCCCACATGCTAAGAAAAAAAAAAGATTCAACAGCTATTTGTACGCAAAAGGAAACAGCTCACACCAGTACGTTATGTATTTTAGCCTGCAAGATCTCTGTAGATCTGTCCGCAAGGTGGCTCTTGTTTTGGGTACTCTGAATTGCTTATCCTGAAGAATTAGCTGACAGTTATTCTTTAAAAACCAAACTTTTCATATATCCTAGTGTCTTTAGCTACCATCGGCTGAGGAAAGCTGGGCACAGATATTGTTCATCAACTGACTCAACATTCATCAATTTGCTAGAGGAGTGGAAAAAAATAAACAGAAAACTGGGAAGACAAAGCTGATTCTCCTCAGAAGACTCTCACAACTGCAATTTTTCTTTTTAATTCAAAATAAAAACCAAAGGTATCTAAGCAGGCTAGTCCTGCTTTCTGATGTATACCTGTAACAGAAAAGGAAAACAGCAAGCACAAAGCCAAAGCCCAGCTCATACTGATGGGATTCTAAAGTGAGACGCTGAGATCTTATGTGCCCCACAAATCAAACGCAGCCATGGAATCCAACTTACACAAGCCAAGTTGATTTGCCAAATTGGAAAGCAAGCTTCATTACAAGAAGCTGTAATCTCTTCAACCACTCTGGCTCATAATCAGTGTTTGAACACATAGTTTATGGGCCCTAGAAGTACATGCACTGGTCCAAAGGATTACAATGGCATTACAACTACATTCCACAAGGAAAATGAGGGACATCTGAAAGTTCCTGTAGTATCTCTCAGTATATGTGTGATATCATTCATTCCCAGCAACACGCTAATACAGAGGATAATGTAAGAGAACTGGAGATCTTGTCCTTAAATTACTGGAAACCAGGTCTTATCTTTATGCCTATAGTTCCTTGTCTATCATGTCTTACATATATCCCTAAGGGTCTGCTACTGGTCTCCTTGGACTAACCTAGCTGAGTTATTCTTGAAACGCCATCGCTTTTATACTCCAGGTAGCAGCAGAGACTAGAAGACTGTCTGACATAGATAAGGAGACATATTTTTACTTCGGTCTCTGGATAGTCATGGAATAATTTAGGTTGGAAGGGACCTGTGGAGGTCACTTGCTCCAACCCCCACTCCAAACTCAAAGTTAGGGCAGGTTGCTCATCTCACATTCCTTTCCCCTCAGGCCACCTCCGCTCGCCTCCGAGAAGCAAGGCTTGGGTTTAGATTTACTTTCGTACAACAGGTCTTGCAACAGCAACCTCTCTGTTCACCCCTCCTTCACAGAGGATTCTGGTTCAAACAGCTTTCCACTGGTTCGCTCGATGGTCAGAAAACCTCAGTAATACAGCCAAGTCCTTGCATTTTAAATCTCCCTTTGAAATAAGCCCCTTCACCTTTATCTGGAAGCCACTTACAAGCTTAAAAGGTTGCAATAGTATTATCTAAAGTCTCAATATCCTTAAATTACAGAGTGTGTAGAAAACCAGACACTTAAGAGTTTTACTTTAAAAAAAGTCTTAAATATTGTTTATTGTAATAATCTGTAAGACAAAAGATGACAGAAAAGGGAATTTCAAGACACCACTGCAACCAGAACATGGTATTTGTATATTGCAAGATCCCACCCAAGTAAAAATCCATTTCCACTTAAGACTGGTGGTGTGAGTTAGAAGAAAATGACTCCCCAGTATCCTTCTCTGAGGAACAGAATAAGAGCAGCCAGACCTGCCACATCATTTATAAGTGAGGTATGCATCATTATAGATGAATCATTACATTAAAGAGTTTTCTGGAAAGACAAGGAAATGCAAGGAACCGCATTTCCTAAATAAAAGGCCTCACCAGGAGTTTCCCACCCCACCACCCTGTGCCAGTTTTGAAGTTCAGCAAAAAAAAAAACAAAACACCAAAAAACTAAACATAACCCCTTGTTTTTAAAAACCATAAAGCTACAAGATAATACAGTAACTCGCTAAAGAAACATCGTACAAGAAGCTTGTAACAAAAAAGCAACAAAGGTCCAAAGTCGAAGGGTATAAAGTGTCTGTGCCAAGAGGACACACTTTTCTGCAGCCAGAGGGACAGAAAGAGCCCCCGTCCCAGGGCAGCGCTGCTGCTCGGCACTGGCTGCTCCGCCGGTGGCAAACAACCAGCTGGATAGAGCAAACATTAACTACAAGGCTTAATGATATTGGACTTTAACTGCACAATAAACTCCACGCCATTTCAAAGGTTAAATAGTTGGTTTCTATATGGCTCTCGTAATTTAAAAAGAAAAGAAAAAAAAAAAATCATTCTAAGACCATCCCCTGCATCAATTACCCATTATAAGAGGAAATAGAGCTATTTCCAGCCTTTATGCCTAATTTTGTTTTGACATAACAGCACAACAATGAGAAGAAAGATGCTGAACTGGCAGAGACACTGAAGTGTAATTCAAAGCTCGTGTTCCGATGGTCACACCACGGACACGAAGGAGAGGTTTCGATTTTCTGAAGACACTCCAAAGTGCCAGGTATTTCATCTAACATTAATAGTCGTGCTGGCAACCAAGTTATGAGCAGAAGTTTGCATGCAACAACTTGCCACAGGATTGTAATTCTTAAGAGCTCTCTTAGTTTATTACCGAAACAGAGAGCTCGTAGATGAGCATATTATGTGGGGAAAGAGGAAGGCATTAAGATAGAAATTACAATTAAAACCCTAATATTTAAGAAGACAGTGTGCAGTAAGCCTGCCTCCTGAGCAGGAAGAACGTCTGGTACCCAAAATAAGACCACCTGTTCAAACTGAAGTGCATCTTGCTATAAGAAAGGGAAGGTTAAATAAGATGACAGTTAAAGACACCCTCATTTCAGAACATTATTCAAATTCATACCAAAAAAAAAAAAAAAGCAGCAGTAAGTGTTCTGTGTCTTTTTGAAGTCTATTTAGTCATTCCCTCCTCCCTTTTTAGGGTGGTAGATGGAAGGAGAGAAACATGACATCTGCTCGCATCTCCCAACTATTTCTCTTCTTCATTCAAATTATTGTTTCTCAACACAAGAAAAATCCTCCCACTTAACAGAAATTGTACAAAGTAAACCATTTTTAAAAAGAAAGGGAGAGGAAGAGGCACTTTTGTTTTCTAATCTTTCTTAAACACAGTAACTTCAAATGTTCAGCCTGATAGTGTTAATAAACCAAAATAAATTGCTGAGTCATTTTAAGAAGGTGTTAAGCCACCAATTTCACTTCAGCTGAGTGTTATCCACAGAAGTGCTCTGGTAACCCAAAGGTTAGAAATATTACTTTTTATTAGTTCTCTCTGCTGCCCAAACCACTCAGCTCCTCTGCGACATGCTTTTGTGTCAATCCATTAATCGAGTAATAGATGTATCATCCCACTACAATGAATCTAGTTCCCCCTCTCTTTACACCACATATTAGGTTGAGAATTTTCTTTAAATTAAGCTTAAAATTATCAGGAAATGAAGAATTAATGGAAACAATGACCAGGAAAAAAGCAGTTTTCATACTACACATAAATAACCAACTTTCCCAGACAACACTTCTTGATATTACCACCAGCCAGTTCTAATGAAACAGTTGTAGGAGGCTATTTGCTTTTAGTACTTTTATGTTCTACTTTACATTCTTCATACAGTTCACCTGAAGCAGTAAAGTTCATTTTTACTGATTATGCCCTTCCATCTTTCTGGTGCTCTCACACAAGCATACTGGGATGCAGGAGTCTGGAAACACGCTCAGAATACAAAAGCTTTGCAATTTTTAGTAAATTCTAAGAAAGCAGTATCTTTAACTTTTTCATTTCATCAAGTCAGATGTTTTAAACTGTATTTGTTACCCACAGATCTTTAGCCAAATTTATTAATCAAGGATTGCTAACAAATAAACACATCTTTGCTTAATGTGTGGTTTTTTGCAAGAACACCAATTATGAATGCAGTACTAAAAATGACACTTTCAAAAACACTTTTAAAGAACGTGGATTTTCCCCCTTCTTCCTTTTAACAAATAGCTGGCCACATCAGCAAGACATCAGTAAGCACCAACTCTTGAAAAGGCTAAATATATTTACCATGCCATTAAAAATATCTTACTAATGCTCAATGAACCTCTAAAATAAATGATGCAAAGAAACAAACCACAATCAAACCCCCACTTTGGACTACAATTCTCCCTCCCAACAATTACTTCAATTACATAGAGGACAAAAGCCATTCCTTAGGATCATGACTGAGACACATCTTTTAAAAGTTCTACTTACCTTCATGGACTTCCCTTCTGTCATCATTTGACAGGCTGCCAGTTATAGAAATAGACTGATGCAAAACTGATTTATACAATCAAACTTCCCATATAAGCTTCAGATTACAAGGGACGTATAATAAGCAAAGCAGCATGAAATTGCTGCTGTGTGCAGTATTGCAATATGAAACACTTCACATAATGTTTTCTATTTAAAAAACAGATTTTCAGAAGTCACGTACTTTGAGATTAAATAAAATTTCTCAAAGCAAAAATTATCCAGTTAACCTACTGAAAAATAACTTTGAGGGCCTATATCCTTTATGAAATAAGTAAGAAGCAACAGACTTTGTGTGAAAAAAGGGACTGACTACAGTTCAAAAATACCAACTGGAGAATCAAAGTAACACAACAAGCTTGTTTCTAGTAGAGTTGTACCTGTTATCTGCATCCATGGAGAAGAGTCTTAACTCTAGATATCCAAACTGGCTGGAAAATTTCATCAACCGAGAAGCAAGCCAAAACATGAGCTACTGTCCAAATTACCATATTTAAAATACTCAGCACCAACACAAGTTACTTTTTGCAGTGCCAGCCCTTTACCAGCATCACATATATAGGTCTTATGCTTTCTCTATGCAGCAGAATATCTTTCTGATTATTACAAATTTTTTTAAAGTATGACCATTTTGTAAGCATGTAGCAATGCTTGTCTGTAAGAATAACAGAGTAACAGCTTTCCTTCACCATTTGTTGAGTGTAATTTTGGCTGGACAGGAGACCTGCTGCATAGGGACAAGGAAAAGAAAAGCTGAAAAATTTCCTAGCTAAATGTTCCAATATCATCTTCCATGCTGTCTTTGAGTAATTCCATATGCAGATATATTTTACTATTATTGCTAAATCTTATCCTTAGTGCCCATGGAGTCATTGTTCTTCTTTATAGAGGTATATTTTGCATGTGACATTACACCTACAACCAAAAAAGCCTCATTTATTGTGACAAGGTGTCTTTCACCTTACTCCAGAGGCATGTCACATACATGCAGGCCAGGAGAAAAGTGAAAAAGGAAAAAAGTTCATTATCATCCTTGAGCTGGTGCTCACACCAAGCCACAGAAGTTACACAAAGACTGATTCAGTCATTTTTGCATAATGCTTATCAGCAGTTTTGCTGAAATGCACACATCTCTAACATGGAAGACTGAAGAAATGCTAAAGCATCAGCGCGCTACATAGCAAGGAATGTTTGTAATGCCTTATCCCATAGATATCCACCACAGACAAGTCACTCCAGCTCACAGTATTAACACTAGGTGCAAAATTTTTAAGAAAGCAACCTTTTTTTATGTAGGAGTTAAATAGTTTCAGGAAGCAAATTGCATAAAAAAAAAATATGCAAGGCACTAGCTGAACTATTTTCAAAGCAAACTTTGCCAACTACTTGCAACTGGCAGGGTTTTCTGCAGAGCCCTCAGTATGTAACTGGCTCATACTCCAGTTTCCATTGTATTAGAAGGAATGAGACACTCGATGCTGACATCAGCACAAACCAACCAATTCACAGATTTGTTTGGGGACAAGGATTTGATCCCTAATGCACATGTCTTGAGAACTACCCAACACACCAAAGTCTCTGCTGCCACGACTGTTCCTGCTTTTATCACCCAGTACCAACAGACAAGCATCAATGCATGGACCTTCCTCCTTACTCCTTCAACCTCTCCTGTAAGCCCAGCAAAGAGCCAAGACTGGCATTATTTTTATACATTTATCCCTGCCAGGGACATGAGGAACACTGTTCAGCAAACAAAAACTGATTAACTTGATATATGACAGGTACAAGAAAAATTCTTTAATTTTTAAAGTAAATTAACAAGATTTAATAGACACCAGAACAAAAATAAGACACATCTTAGAGCTCACCATTTAAAAGATGCAATTTGAAAGTCAAAGGCATACAGAAGCATTCCCTTATCCAAGCATTAACCAAATTGTAACCATTTCCTTGGGACTATGTCTTGTACATAATTCATACCCAACTGTTCTCAGCTTTGAAACCATCTACTGCCAATTTAAAAATAAAGTAACCCACCAAAATCAAATGTATAGGTAACTGCTTTAAAACAAGAACATATCTGATAAAATAACCACTGATTTGACCAGTGAGAGACCATCGCCTTCTGAATTTTGAAGGGATGTCCTACTTTAAGGTCTGAGTTGCAGGAATTACTGTAATCAAGCCTCACTGCCACAACAAAAACATAACCTTTGATGTTGTTAGAGGATAAAATAACATTTCACTCACTTCTGCCTGCCTCTAGCTATGTTGGGGTAGAAACAGACTTGTGGGTTTTTTGGCATTACATACAGTAAGTAGTTTCCTGGGGAAGGAAAAAAATATGATTGAGTGAGGTCGATATTCCTGATCAATCAGCATCTCTGAACAAGTCTCCTTTTGACATGCCCCTAGGCAACAAAAACTCTGACCATCAACAAGACAGTTATCCAAGGCTTGATACCAGAACTCTGATATAGCCAGTAGCAGGCATTCAAACGTATCGCCGGGGCGAAGGATGAACTTCTAGAACATACAGGCTGAAGAGGAAGAGATTATTTTATTTTTTTTTTAATCTGCTATGCCGAGATGTACACCCACAGCACTGCATGCTCCCTCTTGAAGTGATCTTGGGAAGGCACTCTGTATGGGACAAAAGGATTCTTGAAGGCTGCCGTATTTCAAATCCCCAAGGGTTGATAGCCAAGACGTGTTCCAGACACTTCATGTCCATTGTTCATTGAAACTACAAATCACCAAAAAAAGTCAAAAACTGACAAAATACCAACCTCTCCTTCACAGGCATAGTTTCATACCAAAGGAAGACAAAAATTAGACTTTTATTAGTGTTTGCCCTAGCATATTCTAACTACAGTTCATTCAAGGCACACTTCCCCAAGAGAAGTCTGTCCGTAAGCAATAAAGGTGAGGCCACCAGCCACAGACTGCTCTTAGCCCATCTCTGCCCCCCTTGCTTCATTTTTTAGGGCAATTCTTCACCTACTGAGCAGAAAAGTTCTACATAAGGCGGCACCTTAACAGTCAGCAGCAAACAATTTCCAATCAATTTTGCAGGTAACAAGCCTCTGCCAGGAAGTCATTTATCTTTCCCATTGAAAAGGTAACAAGCAATCATTGGGACAACAGGGCAACATGAATTACCAGGAGAAATTGTCCACCAATGAAAAAAATCCATTAGGTCTATGACAAAGGTCAGATAACATTGTTTGGGTTCAGCCATAATTCTTTCTTGTATAAGGTTCGTATTAAGATTTTGTGTAACGAGAAAGAGAAGAAATGCAGGTGCAGGCACTCCTCAGCCATCTCCTCCACAATCTAGCTGATTAATATCTTTATCAACTTCTGGTCAGAAGCGCCAATCAGATTAACACACTCGAAGAGACTATAATATCTCCCTTTTCATTAAAAAGGAGACAAAAACATGCCTGCAAAACCCAAGACATAGATACATCTACACATAGATATAGGTAACAGTCTCATGAGTGACACATATTTATTTAGAAAAACATCCAACAGCAAGTCATGAACAGCCTCCCCCCTCCTGAAATGCAGACACCCACAGGTGATACGAACAAAGAAAATACCCAAAACAATTGCAAAGACGTGGCTGGGAGACTCTAATCCCCTACTATCTCTCCCTTATGCCTTAAGAGAGGTTAGCAGTTGATAAGTACCTAGGATGATACGTGCTTATCTACATGCGTAAAAGCGTAATTCCGTAAAAGCGTAAATACACACCAATCTAAAAGCTCAGCTACAAAACGCTATTTTCAAAAGGCACCTTTACACTATATCACTAATAGACAGATTCAAGAAAGAACGCAAAGAAAGTTCCTCAAATAATTTTGATGGCCAGGTAGTGCAAAAACGCACTCTTCAGATGGCTTAACCTTTATTTGATCTTCCACTAAAAAAATAACGTAACTTATTTGTCTCAATTTAATCCCACCGGCCAAGAGCATACAAAATTTACATAGATACTTTCGCACAAGTGTTGGTCTTTGCTCAGGGCAGGCCCAGGCCAAAAATAGCATTTAGTCTAAGTTACATCTCAGTTATACAAAGGATGTTCCCTGCAGGTCACGACTGGGGGTTATTCATGGGGCAAAATAAGGAAGCCATAAATGCACTAAAATATCAAGCAACCTACAACGCAAGTGTCATTTAAGATGCAAAGTTTCCAGTTTCAGGACAGACAGGAATACAAGCAACACCCCAATCTTTGAAGTCAATTTTTCAAAGAAATAAACATCACTTCAGTGCATCAATTGTTTTTCAGATCACGTTATTTTTGTATGAAAATTCTACATATTATTACATTGTTTCAGGTCAGCTTCCGCAGTGGCACTTCAAACTCGTGTTTGTTCTTCAGCTGTCCACAAACCAAACACAGCCAGCAGGAACAATTTCTGGTTACCAGGTCACCAAACCTCAGTCTCATTTTACACTTCAGTAATCTGAATACTGTATGTTATTTAAAAGGAAATTGGAGTGATGTGACTTTGTTTTTTTTCTAGAATTAGTTCAGTCGCACCACTTCGACTTACAACCCTAACCTCGTCACCTTACCGATAAGCAACTGGAAAGCCATCTACTTTGCAAATTGAGATCGAGAAGTAAACATTTCCAAAACAAGCTGCCAAATCAGAAGTACAACATTACTGAAAAATATAAATATTGTCAGGCTTTCAAAAGTCTAAGCTCGAAAGCAGGTATGGGGTAAAAATCACTGGGGAAGGGGGAAAGAGAAGTCATAGAAACACACGGTTTAGAGATTCTTGCACGAAAACAGCAAGTTAGTTTCAGATGCCTTCTTCTGAGGGCTTCTCACTGATGATTTGACTTCCAATCAAAACAACTCCCTACAGTTCAAGAGTCACAGAGATCTCTACAATTCTTATTACATAATAAAATGGGGTTTACTATTTGAATTTGAAAGTTCTAATTGCCCAACAAAAGGGATCTTATCAAAACATGTTTAAGGCATCAGTTCTGAATCACAGGCACAGCTTTAGGCACGGCTTTCTTGTGAAGAAGCTGCCAAAATTCACAGGCTTGGGTTTGGGTTTTTTTCAAAAGAAACAAGTAGGGAGCAAAAACTTGTTTCTTGAAAATCTAGCAGTCCAAGACCACCTAAACACAGGCAGCAGCTGTTTTAACACTGTGCTGCCGCAATAACTTGGTGTTGATTGTAGCAGTAAATTTATCTTATCTATAGACAACAGACCGTCTCCTACAGATTTTTCAGAAAACGGCCCTGAGGAACAGCATCTTTCACTGACCAAAAGAAGGTAATTCATTTCCTCCTACCTGAGAGATCATGATGAATAAGGTCAGCAAAGTTGGGGTCATCACCCCACCAAAATATCCACAGGTCCCTGCGTCCAGGTCTCTGGTCTCGGCGCCAAACGCTGAGTACATCTGCCTTCAGACAGCGACTGAAACTGCTCAAAATAGGGTCCTCTTCCGTGACCGGAAAGAGAATTGGGGCAGATGTTGGACCCTGCCATACGTATCGCTTCCATTTAATCCCAGTTAGATCAGCCTAAGGGAAGGAAAAGAAGAACTGTGAGACACTGGTGTAGGTACAGAAACATCCTGCTATAACAAGATGATGGCACAGGAAGAGGCGGGTGGAAGAGAGGAAGGATTAATCCAATAAAATTTAACAGAAGCTATACTTGCAAGCTTTGTGCACCTTGGAAGATAAACTGGGAATAATTAGGCACCCTGTTTTAAAAACTCCTTTGATAACTGCTGTAAAGCAAAAGCTGTTCATTTTCACCACAGCTTTAAGATTACAGAAAGACAGATTTGATTTAAAAATTTTTAAAAGTGAAAGTGAATAATGTAATTATTTGCAGACTGAAACTGCCCAATCTACTAAACACTTGCCTTAGCAAAGAATGTCTTTCTTTTTGCTTACTTATGCCTATGCTACCTTTTCAATCCAAGATTACTCTAATGAAATAGACAATATAGAAATCTACCTCAAGCATTCATTCTTCCAGTCACCTACTACTTTGGAAAATTTCACAAGTTTCTTCATTGTAAAATATTCTCTGTATCTCACACAGGGAGCCTATCAAGTACACATATTTCACCCAAAGCTATGACCTTTTCGTTTCTCACACCACGACTTAAGAATTTAAATCCTGTTTTTATCATTAAATTATACATCAGACTTACGTCCACATTATAATCCACTAAATCCCCTTCTAGGCAAAAATTCATTCAACTTCATAAAGTAAAAGAGTTACTACTGTATGTAATGGGAAACAGACAATTCCTGGGTTATCTACAATGCCATAACCATACTAAGTTTTAGCTCTAAGTTTTTTTTTCACATGAGGACAGTCACCTCAAGGCACATAGTGGGGGCAGTGGCCCCTGGGTTCTCTTTGGGAAGGGACAACAAGGTAGGCTGGCATTTGCTAAGAAATCATTGTATTTTTTTTTTGTCCCTTCCCAATATGACAACACACATAAGATTACTGCAACATTTAAACCCAACATGGCAGCCTTCCTACCTTCGGGAGGAGAAGCAATTTAGACAAAAGGTAGGGAGTCTGCAACAGTTGATACTTCAGAACGACTTTAAGATTTAAAAATGCACTACTAAGATGGAGCTGCAGGCCTGATGCAGGCTGCAGAAATGTTCAGGCTGTCCAGATTCCCCCCCCCCCATCCAAAAAAATATCAGTACCACAGCTTGGCACAGGTTTCTACTTGTAACAGTCTCTAGCATAATAGATATCAGGCAGTCAGCTAAGATTAGCTAATTTGCATTAAAAAGCAGATGAAACAGCTCAGCACAGCCACCAAAAATTGCATCACAGTCCAGTTAGATCGAATTTACTTTGGGAGCTACCAAAATCAACAATTTGAACGATTCCATACTCGGGTTTTAAAAGACTACAAAATGGTGCACAACAAAAATATAAGATGCCACACCGCTTCACAGCGAGGGCATCGCCAAAAGCAGACCTCCAGAATGGAAACAAGCAGCAAAAGAAGGTGTTTTTTTTTTAAAAGCAGGGAGGGGGGTTTGGGCTCTGTTTTGGCCTGGGATGTCAGGAGCGGGGAGGGAGAAGAGAAAGTTCCCCGAGACGTGGGGCTGAAAAAAAGGAGAAGGAGCCGCAGAGCCCCTTACCCTCCTGCGGGAAATATCACGGTCAGAAGCAAAGACCGGAGGGGGGGGGGGGGGGGGGGGGGAGGAGGGGGGGAAAGGAGGAAAAAGTTGGAGGCGCAAGGAAAAGGCGAGTGGCAGGAGGGAGGCTACTATCCAGGAAGAAAGCGGAGGGAGGGGCGAGGCGAGACAGACAGCGATGGAGGGGGAACCGGAGGGGCATGGGAGAGTTGGCTGGCTCCAGGCAGGGCCTACTCTGAGGACTCATCCAACAGAAGCTATGCTAAAAATGGCTGCTTTGCTTCCACTACCCCTCTTCCTCCCCTCCCCCCCCCCCCCTTAAACCCTCCTCCTCCTCCTCTCCCTTGTGCCCTGTGTGGGTGCCGGCGGCCGGCGCTTACCAGGCAGAAGAGGTTGGAATGGCAATCCTCCAGGCTGGCCCCGTTCGGCACGAAGCAGGAACTCATCCTCACAGCCACAACCCACACGCCATTATCCCACAGCCTCCGACAAGAAAGAAAGAGACAGACAGAGAGAGAGAGGGAGAGGGAGAGACAGACACCGGGAGGGAAAAGGGGGGGAAAGGGGAGGGGGGGGGGGGGGGATGGAGGGGGACA
>JAOQGH010000006.1:6327525-6534845 GCA_025769975.1 Gallinago jamesoni
TTTTTTTTGGGGGGGGGGGGGGGGGGGGGGGTTGGGGTTGGTGGGGTAGGGGTTGGCGGGGAGGGAGCTGGGCTGCTCCCTTAAAAAATAATAAAATATAAAAAAAAAACAAATAAAAAGAAAAAGCGAGGAGGGGAGGGCGGAGGAAAAATATAAAATGAGTCTTCAAACGGAGCGGTCTCTTCGAACCCCGAGACACCCCCCCCCCCGGCGGGGCGGGGGCCCCCGCTCTCCTCAGGTGCGGGGTCTCCTCAGGGCCGCGGGAAGGCTCCGCGCCGCCCCGCTGCGGCGTCCCCGCGGGGGCGGTGGGCGGAGGGCCCCCTCCCCGAGGTCTCCTCGGGAGGGCGGGGAGGCGGCGGCCGAGCCCCGGGCTCTCCTCAGCCGGAAGGGCCGCGGGGAGGGGGAGGAAAGGGGGTCGGAGCCCCCCCCTACAATTCCCGGCCCCGCCGCCGCCGAGACAGAGGGACGCGGCGGCCGCTGCTGCTGCTGCTGTTGGCGGCGGAGTCGGTGCCCCGAAGCCCCCGCCGGCGGGTCTCCTCCTCGCTTCCCCCTCAGCGGTGCCTCTGTCGGCGGCTGCCCGGCCGCGGCATCCTGGTCAGCCTGCTCCCCCTCAGCGAGTCTCCCCCATGTCGCGTCGCGGCCGGAGCGGGGCCGGGGGGGGGGTGGGGGAAAGAGCGAGGGAGGGAGGATTCTTCTCCCGTTTAATTCCGAGCCCCTTTTTCTTTAATGGCGGCCGCAGGGACGAGAGTCGGGGCCCCCCTGCCGCGCCCTGATTGGCCGGCGCGCTGTCACGTGGGTCCGCACCGCGATGGCCGCCGTCGCGGCCGGGGGAAGGAGGGTGCAGTGAGGCGGCGCGACCGCCAGGCGCCGCCCCGGCGCTGCAGAGCCCCCCCGCCTTCCCCGTTGGGAGGCCGCCATCTAGCGGCCGCGCCGGGCCGTGGCGCAGGGGGTTGCGCCGCAGGCTTAAGGGTAAGCGGCGGGGATCCGGGTTCGAGTCCCGCCTCCCCGGAGTTGGCTGCTCCCCTCTTGTCCCCGTATTGCCCCCGTCGTGGGCATCACCTCGGGGGAGGGGGAGCGCCGCACCGCCCGGGGACAAAGTCCGGGCACAGTCTGTCCCACCAGCAAAGAAAACACTTGCCCTGGCTCCTCTGCTTCAAATTGGCAGAGGTTTCCCCAGGATCTGCCCTCAAATAGCAGGCTGATGCTTTGCACACGAAACAATATTTACCTTTTTTTTTTCTGAAAGATATGAAAGTATTAATATTTCATGCAAGCACTAATGCTCTCACTAGTCCCACAGACATCATATCTGCCAGAGCAGAACTGTACTCCAAAATTACTTTTTTTTTTCCAGGCACAGCGACATGTTGTGCAGTTTGTGAGGATGAAGTAGGTGGTTTCTGTTACTACACGCACAGATTTGCAGAGGGACTGACTTTGAGATTATTCAGAATTAAGATGCTGGAGTGACAGCGAAAGCTATTTTTAAGTTATTTGGAAAGTGTACGCATCTTGTTAATCCTCTCATATTACATATTAATTTTCTATGCAATGGTTTGCGTGTAGAATGTAACATTTTAAGTTACTAAACACAGAATTTTTTGCCTGGGAAGTTGAAGGGAAAATACAAACCAGCGGAAAGTAAAAGAAAGACTGGAATGTCTTGGCTAACGTGACATTCGCCTTCAAATACGATCCGTTCAAGCAACAGCAGCACGTTGCATCACAACTATGCAACATGATGATGTTTCAAAGGCCCTGCAAATTATTTCAGGACTCAGGAACAAGACGAGTGGCAACCTTCTGCAAATGTCTGGGTAGAGTAGAAGGAAAGAAGGACGCTCTATAAATACATTTATATAATAAGTTTAAAAAAAAAAAATTAAAAAAAGGTGAGGCTAGATATTTTCACCGAGATAAACTTTGAAGATTTACTCACGCTAAGACTATTTTTGTCTGTCGGTGTAGGCAAGCAAGAGTCTTCTTTTTATCTAAATAGAAGCCGAGTATTTTTAACGCAGGAGATTCATTCCCTCAGTGCTCATCGGCACACGGCAGCTGGGGAGGGCGCCGGGATGCGGGGGGGAGGGCGTGCGGAACCAAACCCCTTTCCAAGTGGAACAGATGGTTTTCTCCGTGGTGGCTGCTGACGAGGACCACGGCGCACAAGGGGGGATCCGCTCTGCGCCGGTGCCGGGAACCCGCTCCTCCACGCTGCCTGGGGAGCACCCCAAGGACCTCCAAAGGTCCTCAGGGGGATTCCCTCGCTGCACAGAGATATAAAGTCCAGAAGGAGACACGCAGTGCTTTGAAGGAAATAAAAGAAAGCAGCATTCGGAATTAGTAGATAAGAACGGGTATGGTTTTCCCTCTAAGAGGAAAAAGTATCCTTTGGTATAGCTGGGATTTGGTAGAGGGAATGGAAATCCAGTACGATGACACGCTGTGGTCCTGATGTACGCAAGTGCATGCTAACTTTTCCCTATAGATTTCAGGACACCACCAAATTTTTCACTACCTGGGGCTCCATTTCATTCAACTGCAACAGCCCAGCTCAGGGCGTGGGAGAGAGGATTAACCCCACGTCTAATGCTGGGCTTGGCACTGATTCCCTTCACAGTTCCGAGGAACCCGGCTCCTGTCTCACAGTTTACTTACCTGTAAAACACACTTCGAGATACAATTCATTAGCCACAATAAATACTTACACAGATCCCAGCACAGTCAAGTGCAGAACACACTTTTTTTTTTTTTTCCAGTAAACACAAATAAAGAATTAATAAAATATTGACAGAAGAGGAAAGAAGACTAACATGTCAACTAGAGGTTTTATTTTAAGAGTCATTCCCTTCCTGCTTCACATCTGAATTCCAGAACCTACAAGCGACCGGCTTTCCCAGTCCCCTGCACAGCACTAAATGACACAAGACACACAGGGTAACAGTCGTGTCCATGGTTGGCAAATTTTGGACCTGAGACATCGCTTGCCCTTTGCACATTGAACGTGCTATTTGGGAAATAAAACCTCCTTAAAAAATGGGGAGGAGGCAAATAAAAAAAACCCACCATAATGGAAAAACGCTATTGAATATATGCTTTCTATTTTTTTAGATGGGTTCTTACATAGTTCTGTTCTCTGCAACTTCCAGAAGTGCATTAAGCTGCATAATTAGCATCTGTCACATGCAGCGTTTTCCTTCCCTCTTCCTCTCCCTAGAGGGAAACTGCATGAAGAAATTCTAATATAAATTTTAGTATCTACCCTGTGCAGTGCATTCATATTAGGAAAGATACAGACGAGTAAGTTTCTGCTCAATCTTGGGTTCATCTTTGTGTAATATGAACTTCACGAGTTTAAAAAAAAATGCTACTGATCCAATTTAAATATTAACTAGTCTTTTGAAAAGACAACAGTAGCGGGGGCGGGGGTGAGATGATCCCTGTTGCATCAGATTTAAACCAGTGGGATTGTCAGGAACTGGGCAGTTATCACTAAGTCACTGGTCCCGGAATCATCTCCCCACACTCACACGTGGTCACACTGAAATATCCAGCCAAGAGTAGTAAGGGATAGACGATTTTCCCATTTAGTTAAAAGTATTTATTTGGAAAGGAATAATGAGATTTTGAAACGCATCAAAACAAAAGGTAGGACTTTGTATTACTTTTTCATTCACATTAAAAGATACTCCACTGTTGAATATAAAAAGTCAATGGACTGCAGCATCTCCAAGTGAATCTCTGTAGAGGAACTTAAAAGAAGATGCTATTTTTTGGAAGTAAAGACTAAAAAGGAAAAAATGCAGTTTAAGAACAATAGCCACGTGAAAAACAATGACATTATTTAGCATTTGATTTCCATTCAGACTCTCTCCCAGTTTTTCAAAGTATTTATTTTCTACTTAATTCGTTCAAAGAAAATTTGAGATTATAGGATTGAACATATTGCCAACAAGCTGAGGTATGAAGTGCAGACTGAATGCTTAAACTTCAGCTGCAGAGGTGGTAATTATTGTAATTGGTTCATGTGAAGCAAATATATCAAGCAGTATAGAGTTCAAACTCCTGCCAGTCAGTCTCCAGTTGGCACTGACAGTTCTATCAGGAGGATACAGAGGTCTCGGCAGGACTTATTATTGGCAACTGTTCAACAGTTCTCCTCTCCAAATGGTTTCAAGGGGATTTGGGTGGGAAGAAAGATAATTTTTAACAAATTAAACTACCTAAAAATGGCTAGATGCCCAGAGACACCTAGTCTGCATTAGTCACTACTACCAAACAATTTTAAGAAGAAGATTAAAAATATCATTGCTGTAAAGAAACGTCAATCCGCCTTTAACAATACGATCAGCTCACTGCAAAGTTACCCAGACACATACCCACCATTCTGTAATTATATATATAAATACGTCCAGAGGAAAAGGTCTGGCAGAGTAGTTACACAGTGTGTAAATAAACATGGAAAACAACTAATTCAAAGTTACTGGACTCCAAGTATTCCTATAAGGGCATGCCATATATTTTCAAGACATTAGAAGACCACTTACTTTTTATATTAAAATGACAATATCACAACCCCCATAGGAGATAAGATTAGGGGAACTGTTTATTTCCCATTAGTATTTCTCTTACAGCCTTTGTAAGGTGTCCATAATTGTGGTGTAAAACATAATTTAGATTTGCACCGAGAGTTTTCACAGGAGACTCCACTCTCTCTGATGGTTGACTCCTTTGTTTGGATTTTGCAAGAATGCTTTTCTCAAATGGTGAATATGTCATTTTTAGCAGAGGTCTCTAAGAGAAGATCTGAGTTTAATGCATGGCAATAAAAAGAGGAATATGAGAATTCTTGCTCTCTTTAGTGTCAGCTTTGGTTAAGACGTATGAATGCACATGAATAGTCTTGTCAGAATCTCTGGGGCTACTGACATTCAAGATCTAACATATTACTACTTCTGACCAGAACATGAGCTGCTATGCAGTGAGGAGAAGGGAAAGGGAAAGAGAAAGAGATAGGACCACTCCCTAATCAGACAGAAAATTTTATGTATTTCTCTGAAATCTCCAAACGGAACTTTTCTGCTGTGAAAATACAATGCTTATTTTCTCCAATCTGAGACAAATGACTGTATGTCCTCTTAAAATCTGCAGCAGGACAAATAAAACAAATCATCATTTAGTACCTGATCTCACACCTTTTATTCGTGGAAAG
This sequence comes from Gallinago jamesoni, assembly GCA_025769975.1. Taxonomy (NCBI): domain Eukaryota; kingdom Metazoa; phylum Chordata; class Aves; order Charadriiformes; family Scolopacidae; genus Gallinago; species Gallinago jamesoni. The sequence goes on from JAOQGH010000006.1 coordinate 6,332,738, forward strand.
GATCCTAGTTCACTCATACAATCACTCTTGTAAAGGACACATGATTATCAGAAAAAGGTTCTAGCATTTCTAGTGGCTGACTATTTTTTACCATTGAAAGTTTCTTTGAATAAACAAGTTTGAGATAAAAATAAGCTAATTAAAGAATTTTGTTAGGATAATTTTAATTCAAATGTTAGTATATATCAAAGCTGGATACCACTACAATGGAAAGGTTCATTCACCAGAAGCAAAAATCTTGCAATGTGCTTCTGGCTGACTTAAGAGAAAATATATTTCTGATTTTTGTCATTGTTGTTGTTAAGAGTTTGTTGCCAAATAAATTGAAATTATTCAAAAGCACTGAGATTAATCGGTATGTTTGTTTTCTGAAATTTGAGATGGATGAGTACCTTTAATTTATGGTGGAACAAAAGAGAATCTTTTGCTCTTTGCAACTGAAATTACCTGCAGTCCACATTCAGGAGTTACAGCATGTCAGACAAAGAAACCGATTTGTTTGGTGCAATAAATTATAGCAGACCTTTATATATTTGAAGTGCAACAGATGGTCTCCAAGAAGAGCATAATGACTGGCAGACAGTACACTTCATTAGAGTGGCTTGGAATGTCTTCAGCAATTACACAGAGAGTGTTTTGAGGGGGAAGCCCTGTCATCTCTATGATTCTTCTCGTGTAAATAGCTGTGATTTCCCTGTTCAGATGCTAAAAAACTGTACCTTCTAAAACCCACCAAGCTGGCCAGTGAACTGAGAAAGGAAGCACCTTTGGCCCTCCCAAGACTATTCAAGATGAGGCTCCAGACATTTTGTCACCTGAGAAGAGACATGAAAGTAGGGAAAAAAATTCGCATTAAGAGGAAACAACTTTTGGCACCTAACTGTAAAACTATTAATTCATAGCCAGGTATTACATGGAAATGTAATTTATGAAAAAAAAAAGGTTTAAAACAAGGTCCTTTAGACTTGTAGAAGCTGGGAGGTCTACAGATACAACATGCAGATCATCTAGGAAAAAAAAACCCAAGACTAACTTACTGAATAATAACCTCCTTCCTTTGAGAAACTGGTGACTTTGGAAGACCCCTCTTCAACATGCAACATTGTGGCTACAGTTCTTCAGGGCAGGGTAAAGTGAGCTTTTTTTGAGGCTGTGACAGTCTTTCCATTTTCATAGACAAGCTCTTCCACAAGCCAGCAATTAAGAGTTATAATAAACAAAAAGGGTAATAAAATGCTGATCTTTAATACTGTATATGTGGGTTAGAAAAATTTAAATTCTATCTCTCCATTCCTTCCCCCTAATCCTAGAATTAGTCTTTTCTGTTATAAAATCTCCCCCACCAAATTCACTCAGAGTAAAATTTTATGTAGCAACATAAACACAACCAAAATGTGTCCTTTAACAATGTAACTTAAATGTTGATGGAATCATAACTGCATTACTCCCTCTCCAATTAGCAACAGCATTCTTTATGTTTGCTTACGAAGCGTAAACTGTTCGCTTGTCACTACAAAGACCTTCTGTAGAGGACTTAAAAAAACAACCACAGCAATTAAAATGACAACAACAGAGGTGGATTGGTCACATTAGGACAGAAAATATCCAGCTGTTTAGTTCCAGCAAAAGGATACACCAACTCCATGAAATACTATGACCAAATTTTGTCAGTCGTCTACATAATGCTGATGGATATTATAGCAAAAGCAGGTATTTCTTAGAAAGGAATAAACTAATACAGAACTAAATCAAACCTCACAGATGCTTTTTCTTTTTTCACCCAATCAGGATTATCACTTATCATTTTTATCCACACAAATTTCCCTTTCTGCTGAAACTATAGCTACTCTATGCTGTGATAAATTCTGTAAAAATAAGAAAAAATTGGGTTTTGTCATCCAGAATAAGGAAGGCAAAAAGTAAACTGATCCAGTGAGGAGAAGTAAATTAGATTTTAAACTTATTTACTTCAGTTGTGTTAAAAACCTTCTAAAAGTTGTTAATTAAGACCGTAAGTCTCATTACACCCAGGCTATTACTTATAAAACACTAACCTCTGTTACAATCACATCTGTCTCTGCTGCTGGTTCCCGCCTGTTCTGCTTCACAACAGTAATAACATGGGGAGTTACTTGTAATACATGTAGGGATTTGTAAAAATTAATTTAAAAATACATTTAAGTAACAAAAAGAGTCTGAAAAGTAAATGTTTCACATTAGCTTTTCCTTGTTAAGATTATAGGGACTGAACATTTGATTTGGTAAGATGGGTTTGATTTCTAATGCAGCAAGAAAGACCGTGAGAAAATAACTGACACGTACAGAACCAGCCATTCAGGGAGGGAAAAAAACCCCAAACACTGTTTGTAGCATCCACCTACAAACATGTCCTTGGAGAAAAAACAATGAGAAAATTATCAGAAAGATTTTCATTGCTGTTTCTTTTCTGGAAGTTTTTGCCTCTCATAACAGCACAGACACAGCAAGGGATATGTATCAGGATTCATCCATGCATTATATTTTGCACATCAAATTAAGTTGATTAACCATGACTTTTTAGGCAAACACAGGAATGCAGAAAACATGTCAGCTGTTCTATATAGAATATATGGGCATTTCACTCTTTACATTACATTTAGAAAAAGCAGCAGATGATGAGCTCAACCATTACATTGAGAATAAATTTCATTTGCAAGCCCAGAAGCATCTCTGGCTCCTTATCTGTTTTGTGAACCAGAATGTACAGGTAGCTCATAACATTTGTCTTCTGAGTTGTGTTTGTCTCCAAAGTAAGTGGGCAAAAGCTTTAACGTCTTCTTTTTACCTTCAGCCATAATGTTTTTCATAAGCTGAGAACTTACATACTCAAAACAATTACTGCAAAATACAGAGGAAAAGAATTAGAAAAAAAATGAGAAAACCAAATTTTACGTTTCTCTAAATTCCCAGAATTCATCTTCAGATTTCATGCTTGTAAATTATGTAAAATATTTTCAGACTATAATATTACCCTTCTGTACATTTCATCTGATATAATTGCCTGACAACAAGCATCTCTCTTCTCTGCAAACATTAGGTAGTGAATTTATTCACATCGGGGAAAAAAAAATAAAAACATTGAGGTGTTTAATTTTAAAGTTTGCAGATTAGACACCAATGACAAACATTTTAGTGTGACAGTGTAGGCAAGACCCAACCTTGAACTATTCTGCCATTTTGTGAACACACAGACTGCCTTTTTCATCAACAGCCATAAGAAATGTTAGACTGCCCAAAGTTCTGAAATCAACATGTTTTGACAGACCAATAAGAAATCCCAAGTAATTAAAAAAAAAAAAATATATATATGTTTGAGCAATCTCTCATAAATATAATTATTCTTTGCAGATGTTTGCTATTTAATATAATGGAAAGAATGTTTTGTTCCATCTGGCCAAGTGGTATCAGACACCATTTTTACTAAGACAATGAGCACAAGACCGTTCAATCTCAAAAGGTAAATTCCTTGACATTAGGCTGATGAAGTCATTTGATATTTTGTAATCTATGTGTCAATAATTACATTTTATTTTGTACAAAAATCTAGTCACAAAAATACAGAAACTTGTCTCGCGTTCTTTATTTTCAAAGAATAACGTCCATATAAGCAGTCCAATTTAAATCGCTGTGATGGTTTGCATATGAAAATTAGCGGATAAAGCAAATAGTATCTTATTGGCAATTGTACCAGAAACACAGAAATCAGAGTATCTTTTGTGACTTGTTTTACAGCCTCCTGGAAGTCATATATACAGCAGAGTGTGAAGGTAAAGCTTTACAATAACAAGCCAGAAAGTAATAACTGTGCCTACGTTATTGTCTTTGTTGGTTAATACACTCAGATTTGTCTCAGAAAGGACGGACTCCCATTACTAGGTCAGAAGGAAAAGTACGGTAACAATGGCTTAATAAGATGTCCATTGTTCCTCTGAAGTCCTAAGCTTTCATAAGGCTCAGGAAGCTAAAGCTTTGAGTCGCTCTCATTACTTAGATACTGAAAACTAACCAGGTTTAGAAGGCATTAGGTACTAGAAATGCTATCTGCTTTCAAACAAAATGGGCCTTTCTGCTCGCAGAAATCTTGCAGGATTCTGCTGTGAAATAGAGTCCAAATGTGGAAGACTTGAAAACTTGGCCACAGAATGACTGCAAAATGTCAGTAAAGCATTAAGTTGCAACTGCAAGGTAAGAGTGGAGATAGGAGAACTTGATTCAGTTGGAAGTTGAATCAAATCCCTTTGTATGAAGTGAATGATCACTACTTAATATCATAATAATAATTTAAAAAAATAGAATTTTATGATTGGACCAGTATAAAATTTGGTTCTATTTGTCCATATATCAGAAGTTATAGCACACTTAGTCGAAAAAAGGTCTTCTTTAAGTAAACAAATATCTGGAAGATTAATTGTTGTCTGTTAAGTACTGGATATGGTCTGAATATCAGCATGTTTCACAAAAGTGTAACTTTGCAATATAATTCCAATGAGACTGTAGACCTTCTACAACTTGAGAGCAGAAAACTAGGGAGAAAGCAGAACACTTCCTGTGCCAGAAAGACTTAAAAGATTCAGCAAAGACACTGATGGAAAGTGCCCTTCCTCTGAGTGCAGACACCTGCATAGCCACAGCAACTGCAGAGAAACAACCAGAAGGCCATACAAGTGACAAGACAACAAGACAGCCACAGAGCAGGACATTCCACCAACAGATGGATCCAGAAACACAAATTTCTGGATTACAGCATTTGGAAATACAACAGAGAATAAACCCCCACTTCTCTCAGGTAGAGCAGGAGCCTGTGCCAACAAGAATCACACGCTCATATTATTGCTTAACAGATGTACTTGAACTAGAGAGATAAACTACTTAAAAATACAGGGGAGGTATGTGCAAACTGCTTTGCCTCTTGTGCCTCTTTCATTGCAGGGGAAGCGCACACAAGCCAGGATTCAGAAGACCTTATTCTGTAGTAAGTGAAAAAAAAAGAGCAAAAGAAACCTTGTCAATACACAATCATCTAGTGTATTATGAGAAGATCGGAGGACAACCTTGATAAAGCACAAGCACAGATAAAACCAATACGTATATAAACTAGAATACAGTAAGTACACTTACCATTGAAAAAAAATTGTAAGTAAATCTCTCTCCTGAGGAAGGCTTTAAGACTATTTTCCTTTTTTCAAATCTACATCACCAGCAAAGTTCTGTAAATGAATATTTTCTTGCAAATAAAATGGTCTTCTTCACATTTTGGCAACTGCCATAAGAACTGCCTTACAAAAAAGATCCCGTAAGTAGGTTTTATTCCCGTGAGTAATCTCTTCAAACAGTAAGGAGAAAATAGGAGCTAAAATTACTTGCACAACCATGTTTCATAACTGTTCCCAGCCTAGTAGTATTGGTCCTTCCTTCTCCCAAGTTCAAAAATGCACAAACTTTTCTCCCTCTTTTACTAAGAGGAAAAAAACCCCAAAGATCTGCTTATCCTTGGATACTTACAGAGTTCGGAGGAGCTGAAAACAATGGGGCACTGTGTTGCCCGCTCATCACACAGACTCTGAAAAAAAAAGTATGGAAAAGAATGCACAAAGTATGTAATTACTGTTTCACAATATAATTTCATTATTAATACATCCCCAAAGATAGCATGCACAGTACTACAGTTTAATTAGATGATAACTGGAGGGGGTTTGAATTTATGAGGTAATAAATATATTTTGGACTAATAAACTCCAAGGCTGAAGTGTTTATTAATCTAGAATATAAAGATTGTGTAGTTGATAGCAGACAACCTCAGGTTGTGCTGAGATGCCTATTGTGTCTATATTTGAAAATTAATATTTACCTTCTTTTAGGAGCTAGGTCAGAGAGCCAAGATTGCTGTGGGTGGTACTGAACAATACTAGAAACTGTGCCACGACTATGTGTTCTCAAAGGCAAAGACTATTTACGCTTCAGAGAATGTTGTGTTTTGAAAGTTTCACCTTTTAATCAATTTGTCACCTCCTAAACTATTAAGTACTGCAAATATACTCTCCACGCTACACCTTCTGACAGCTGCCAATGCCTTATTCTGATGGTAAGAAAGGACAGATTCCCTTGTAGGATAACCAGAGCCTTTACAAGACCAACAGACCTGCGCCCCACAAATACTCAATTTTGTCTCTGTTTTCCTGCTTTTGGATTCACCTGCCAGGCTACACCATGCGGTGAGCAAGCACATCAATTTTAGTGTCTCATTAATTTTTTTCCTTCCTTAACATTGTTCCATAAACTTTTTGCCTAGTACAGCACATTACGGCTTTGGAAACTAACTGTTCGCCGCTGTGAGGATTTATACCCCAAACAGCCGTGCCAAGAAGTCAGAGGAATCAAATGGCATAATCTATTTACTTGCCCTCAGGTAGTTACAACTAGAGCTTTATAAATTGCCAGACAGTCCAGTCCCTTTAAACTACATTTCTCTGTTATTTTCCAAGTGCCAATGTCCCACACAGACAAGACGGAAGACCAAATTTAGTCCAGGAAAAAGTGTGGATGATTGAAGTCAGAGACCAGGTCACTTAAGCCAAAGATAAATGTAGGCCTGAGAGAACTAGAGAGAAATAAAAAGGAAGAAACACTGGGAGGAATAGCGTGTGGCACCCTCTCCTTGCAGATGAAACAAGACTAGCAAAAGCAAAAGGACCTTGATCCACACGTGACTGAGGGATGGCTGATGTGGCATTGATGGACAAAAGCAGAGAAATCCTGGATGTGCCAAGAGCCCCAGCACATCGGGACTCAAACAAGGAGAGGAGGAAAGGGCCAAGACATCACATCTTAGATTTTCTGCTTCTCTGAGCCAGCCCATGTTGAGTGGCAGCAGGAAGACAGTTGGGTTACTGAGGGCTGTAAAGATTTAAAGATATTTAAGAAAATGTTTGTTAATCAGCTTAGGTGATCCAAATATAATTGGTGATGGGTTCAGACAGCTTCCAGTCTGGCTCCAGAGGTTCAGAGCAAAGGCCTCAACACCAAATCTTGAGAAGACTCCACAGATAATTAATGGAAGATGACGATGACGGCCATTTCCAAAGCTCCTGCTTTTTAATTCCCAGGCTTACATACTCTCTCCGAATGAAACACGCAACAGAGCTAACTTCCCAATATTAAATCTCTAGGCAGTATGTTATTCATACAGCTTATGTAGATGTCTTTACCCTCTGGAAAAAACAAAGTTTAAGAAAAATGGTTCTATCTTTGGGGAACAGTTTAAGTCTCAGGGTAACTACATTAGGAAATGTAACTCTATTACTTTGTATCTTACATTTTATTACTAGATTGGTAATAGGAAATTACCAAATAAAATTGGTATTTTACTTGGTAATTTTTTTCTGTGGGCCTCGTCTAATATGAAAGATGGTGATCATCAAATTTATTCAAGTTTTCCTGTCAACAACATCATTAACCAAATCCCTCAATTTCAAAGTAAATAAAAGCATCTGGGCTTCTCGCACAGCAAGACTGACTTGCATATTTAAGCCTCATATATAGATGAATTTGCACTGGACCAAATTTGCATATTAATGAAGGACTAATTGCTCTTTGCAGTCAATTTTATGCAGATGAATTTACTCCTCTCAGTACAATTTTCATAATGTTCAGAAAACCAAAAAAATGTAAAACTTTTTAGAAGTACACAAATGTTAGACAATCAAGGAAGAAATATCATAATGACATCAAACAGCTTTACATTAAATTGTATATAATTCATCTTTTATATTGTTGCTTTATTTTAACAGCCTCCTACAAAGAACGGAACAATTCATAGAATAACTTCAGCTTATTCCCCCTCCTCGGTCTGAAATTTTAACAGCTTGTAACAACCCGTTATATTATCTTGTTTCCAGCTGGAAAGATGGAGCCTGAAATTTTAGGAGAAGTTAAATTTGCTAAAGAGGAATTTATTTTCTCTCAGTCATTCTCATGCCACAGGTCAGTTAGGAGACACCCTACCCCTCAGGATTTTAAGGTAGTTTCTACCCAGTTGTGCACTATTGAAAAAAAAGTTCAGGGCCCAAATTCCCATTCAGTCCCTACTTCTGAGCTAAAGTACAAAATACCAAGAAAAAAAGACAGGCAAGTACCTGGGAAAGAGAGACATCAACAAATGCTGAGGGGAAAATGTTAACATTAGGGGGAAACAGGGAAAATATAAATACCTGAGTAGAACAGGGAGGGAAGTGAAAACTGAAGGAGAGAAGAACGATGATTCAATGTGTATAGTCAAGTCAAGCTAAAAAGGGAAAATGGAAGGATTTGGAAGAAAGTTCAAGGCAAAGTAAGCAAATAAGAGAGAAAAATGCAGCCACAAAGGTACCCATAAAAAAGAAAAAGAACAGGAAAGATAAGGAAACAAGAAATAAAGTGAAAATTAAAGAATAGAAGACACATAAAGAAATGGATAAATAAGAAGATATGAAAAAACAGTTTTCCCTTAATTCTGTTGGAACATAAGGGCAGAGGCAGTGGAAATGCATTAGGAATCTGAATTTGCATGTATAGCCTTCCTCTTGCCAAAGAAAAAAAGCCTTATTTTAACTGTGAAGACTAATAATCATAATATTTATATGTATCATTAAAATCACTTACAGAAGATGATTTTAATCAGAAAAGGAATAGGATAAAAACTATATCTTTAAATGACTTCAAGGTCTTTTGTAGAAGGAACACAGGAATACAGTTCACAATCATATCTGCCATATCTTTGAATGCATTTGTTGCCCTTCTCTGTGGCTTTTGCTGTTTTAACATATCCTTTTTAAGACACACAGTACTCAGGATCCAGATACATGATGGTTTTATAGTGGTATCAAAAAGTTTCTTGTCTTTTTCTCTATTTCTTTTCTAATAATTCCTTACATCCTCCTTGCTGTCTGGACTGCAGAGCACGGAGCTTACAGCTCTCCTATAATCCCACAGTTTTGTTCCTGAGAAGCAATAGTTTATAACCATCACGATATTTCATGATCAAAATAGTCTTCAGCATGAACATCTTTGGACTGAGCTATAGAGTCCTTTCCACAGAGGAAACAGAAATGCTCTCGAGTCTCAGATGGAAGGCGGAGGGAGCACAGGAAAACTGCCAGAAGGTCACTTTGCCTTCTCTCCTTTTGGTCTTTCCAGCCTTGGTGACAGAAGCCACAACATATGGAGCATTTGTTAGGGATACACTCCTCCCATGAGCAATAAGGGCAGTGGTTGTACTGGGGCAAGACCCAGCCATTGCAAGGGAAAAATAAAAAATAAAAAGGCTTTAGGGCAGAAGAGCTGGCAGAAAATATTAAACTGAGGGAAAGAACAGGGAAAATGACCAAGAGGCTTTCACTAGCATTCAAAAAAAGAACAGACCACAGAACAAAGACAAATAGAGTTATAAAATAATAACAGTAATAATTGGAAAAGAATGAAAAATACTCTACCAGGAAAATACTGCAATGCTACTGCTGAAGAATTTTCACCAAGGAAACAAGCCTTAGTTCAGCTGATCAGCCTGGAGGACTCGCTTTTAAAAGTTATTTGAAAACAAACTACAGTTCTTTGTGTACTTTGAAAATACAGCTTTTATTCTGGATTATGAATTCAAAATGTCTTCTTATTTTGCTCATTGAGAGGAATGAAGGGAAACGCATCCTCCTTTATAACTTATGTACACAGCATTTGAAAACCTGCTATGGGCACTACCCCTTTTTTTCCAAAAGATGTCTGGTTCAAGTGATTAATGCTGTGTGAATGTAAACAAAGATAATTATTCAAACAAGAACAAGATGTTCCACCCAAAATGATTAGCTTTTTCAGTGGATGAGATGCCTACTTCTAATCATCAAGAAAGGTTAACCTGACCAGATTTAATTAGCTACTTAATACAATAATAAAGATGCATACATAATTGGTGAGGAGAAGACTGCAGAGCAACACTGAATCCAAACAAAATACCTCTGTCAAGCACAAAGCCGGGGCTGTAATTACATGATTACACTGATGTAAGAATTCCCAAGTTTTTATATCCACTATACATATTTTTGCAATTGCCTCTGTGGTGGAACTTCACCTGATTAATAATAATAAACACACATTAAACAAACAAAAAAAGCAAGAAACAACATTCCTAACATTAACGATAAAATGAACCCAATGATACATCTTAACACTGTGCTTCAAATTCATAGACAAAGTCAGCTGGTTTATACAGATTATTGGAGGACTGCAGCCTTAAAATGAAATAAATTACTATTTCCTCTTAATCAAAAAAACTAAAAAAAAAAAAAATGCTCATCACTTCTTTGGAATCACAGCTGCTCAACTAACCCCTGCAAAGCAAATTTCTGACTCTGAATTAAGAGACAGCTCTTTCTGCTTAAGTGTATTTTAATAGTGTCTTCTCTGAGGAACAGATGTTTTCAAGTTTTGTGGGTACCATAAATATTAAGAACCGGGCAATACATTTTAGAAGGCAGTTCTCATGAATCTACTAGCATTTGATTTCTGAATGAGAAAGACTATGTCCAATGTACGATTTTATAATATATATATAAATAAGGAGATATCAGACAGATGTGTTCAACACAGAGTCGGTATTTTCAATGCAAAAAAAAATACTGTTTTTACTCTAGAATATTTCCCTAATAATGAAATGAAAGTGAAATTCAGTAATTCAGTGAAAGCTTAATAAAACAATTTGCAAGTATTTAAATGTTAAGTATGGGAAATACTGCAAAAATATATTACACCTCAAAGAATGTTAGGAAATTTTATTAGCCTTCTGTCTCTGGATAGCATGTAGAACACTTGCTGGTTGAGGCTGGTTGTATCTCAAAGTGTTACCAGATAATGAGTTTTTAAAGCGGAGGACTGGGCATCAGACATTCCATTTCCTTTCAGTCAAGTTTAAACATCCCTTAAAATAAACAATTCAGTGCAAACCAACGTATCTGATATTGATTTATTCTATTCATAAAAAGTAACAACGTAATGGTAAATTCAATCCATTCAATGAGAAGTTTATGAGCTTAAATACATCAAAAGGGCAATGAAAGCTAATATATAGTGATTAAATAACAATCTGTGAGAAAAAGACACTCAACCTTCAATTCCATTAAACTGAAATCATATACTGACAAAAAGCAGCTTTTGAATTGTTTCAAAGGAAGCTGCAGCCATTTGCCCTTTTTAACAGCTTGGAAGTTCACAACGAAAGATTAATTTATAATTTAACTGAAATGTATCTCAAATAAAGTTTTTGATTAAAATCTACATTTCTGAGCCTCCTGGCAGTGCCAATATCGCTGAAGCAGGACATCAGCTGCAACGCCAGCAATTCCAGAATGCAATGCAATAAACTGTAAATCAGTTTTGCCCTACTTTAATATTGGTTTAACAATAAAAGAAGAACTTTGATGTTTAATATTTAAATAGCATAATTATTCCTTTAGAACTAAGTCCAGAAGAACCCTTCATGTGTACACAATGCAAAACAACAACTGAGAGAATGTGGTTTTGCTACACGAGGAGGCTTTAGTTTTCTAGTTGAAAATTACAGGAAAGTTTCTGTGTGCTGCAGGAGATTCCACAGAAACCCTTTAGAAGGGAAAATGCTCTCACACGATGAAGATGGATCCACACACAAAACCGAACAACAATTAAACGCTGTCAAAGTGGAAAACTGTGAACATTATCCACTACAGTTGCTCAGAAATCAGCCCCAGCTGGCTATTCCGATGCCTTAGATTTGAAACCCAGGCACAAGGGTTGCTTTCTTCAGCATTGTTTTTGAAGTCAAGATTTGAAGAAGCAAAGCCTCCCTTTCCCTCTCCCCTACCTTTTGTCACTTCAGGACAGGCGAACCCAGAAAAAATTAGATTTTTGGGAGGAATGCCTATAATTACAAGCTAAGTATTCACTCTGAATGTTCAGATGCAATAATTTTTCTGGTTTGGAGGAAGGTTAGAGAGAAGGTCAATTCTGCACCTGCGCTACAACCAGGGAATGAAGGGTGATTATAACTGCAACTGTCAATTTTGGCCAACCATACAGGACACTAGAAACACAAAACCTTTTCCCACTACTTAAATAGATCCAAGGTACTACTGTAAATACAAAGACAAATCCAATTATCTGCAGCTGTAACACAGAAAACTCTTGTATGGCCAGGGAAATGCGAGAAAAAGATATCATTCATTTTGACTTATAATGCTGTTTGTCAGATCAAGCAATTACAGAGTTACACATACCGAGGAAGAAGGAGTGACAGAAGAGATATAGGCTGAACTATGCCTTTATTACACAAGAAACATTCAAAGTAGCAGGAGCTTCTCTGACAGAGAAGACAAGCACTATAACATGACTTCTACTGGTTGGATCACATCAACTGCCTATGCCTACAAATACTCTTAACCCAGTGCTGTAATGCACTATGCAGTATTTGGCTACCATGTTTCATATATACAGGAACTAAATCCTGGTTATCTAGTTAGGAATTCAATTCTTTATAGCGCTCTGCCTTAATTTGTTCCAGAAATTAAAAAGATTTTTAAAAAAGTGTAATGAATATAAAAGGGAAATGAAAGAAGAGAAAGTTTCACCTTTAAGGCAGGTGAATCCTATCTAAGGAACTGAATGCTACCTTTACTTCTGCCATGGAGTTCCAGTGCAATGAAAGGTAAGTTACATAAAGCCATATTCTTCAATGTTCAGTTACTAATTGGGCTCTCAACATGAAAGCATCATTAAATGTAAGGTCTAGTTTCAGCTCTATTGCCTGGAATGGTACACTGCACAGTTCAATTACAGGAAGGAACTGTGACAGCTGGAACAAGGTCAGGAAACATAGATTCATCTGAGATTTTAGTTGCTGAAGCCTATCAGTATGTTTACGTAGTTGTGGATGCAGACTCTAAAGGAGATTATCTCCCACAATTCTCCTTCTAAATTCTAAATTTAATTCGGCATTCTAAAATGCTGAATTTGTAGCTACATTTAAATTTTTGTACAGACAAAGGTCTTTCGTACAGCAGCAGTGGGATATGACACGTCCACCTGCATCAACCATAAGCCATGGCCCATTCTGCTGCTTCAAAAGTGCTTGACTTCAGCCTATGCCTGCACCAAAGTGGCTACTTGTAGGTACAAGGCTACTAGTACCAGATCACTAGCACAGGACAGAGACCCTGGTGATTTATCTACATAGCCAGGGCCTACAAAGGCTCTACTAAACACTTACAGGCTCAGAGAGAAAAAAAATAATTGGCACTCTTAAGAAGGCAGAGTTTGCAGTCCCACCAATATCATTAAGAAATGCTGCTAAAAATGTAAAAACTTAAATAGTGACAATTAACATAGTAATTGCTGTTAAGATCAAAATTCATATTGATTAACATCTGAGTACTGGAAAATAGCACTCACTTGTAGTAACAATTGCAATCCTGACTTATTTCACTGAATTAATTTTGAGAATAAGGAATCTTTCTATCTGAGTGCAGATAAAGACATCTACTTCATCAGTGTAGCAAGAAACTGGTCACTTGATGAAAACAAGATGGATTAACATTCCCAATTTATCATTGCATTCTCACTCCACTGATTTCAAGGGCCATGGAATAGCATGGCAAACTGAAATAAAACCTGCAAGTTCTCTTGCTCAAGCATTATTTACTATTTGTATTATTTCAAAATTAAAAATAACTACATTTCCCTGTATCTTGTATAATTGTGTAAACATTCAGATAGGCCATTATTCCTAGTGTCTAGCTGACTTAAGTCCAGAAGGTGCATGCACACTTATGTCTAGACAGATAGGGATCTACAGATAACATGTGGACAGGGAGGTGCAACAGGCGTTCGTATGTAACAAAAGTAGAGTGCTATTTACTACCTAATGCAGATGGGTAAGTCCACTTTGGAGATCCCTGCTGACTTGTGAAATCAGGATGACTTGTTTGGAATTCTTCCCCTCTTCTCCACTCCTGAAGTAACTCGGGCAAATACACGTTGGCAGCTCCTTCAAAGATTCAAACTAGCCCATTTTAGATAATCACCTTCAGCTGCACTGAACACACACAAAAAACAGGGAGCACAAATACTAAAGTCTAAATCTGTATTACTCACATATGAAATACATGAAGTCCGAATAACCTTGCAAATTAGTCATAAGTATACTAAAATAATTTTTACACTAAGTTGGATTGTCCAGGAGTCTTTTAGGAGCAAACACTACACCCAGAGTGAAGTTCCAATAAGGAAGTGATGTGTTTTCCAAGGCAACTGAGAAATGGCAAATAGATCAAGACATCTTTTAGACCTATTAGTTCCTATCAAACCCAGTAAAATCCAGTCTCCTGTGGTATTATAAGCCTCTGCTCAAATGCAGAGTGCAAGTCTTCTGTATTAAAAAAAAAACAAACCCTTATTCCATAACTCCTAAGGAGCATTTGCCTCCACACTGAAGTCCATAGTTTTCATACTCTTTGTCTATTAATTTATTTGTTGCTGGGCATAAGAAAAGCTTAAATCATAACTCTCTGAAATACCACATGAAAATAATATATTTTCAATCTAAATTTTAATTAACTACTTCAGTATGGCAACTTATCATTACAAATTACTTGGAGGTGTATGCAACAAAGGAGGTCTATAAAATTGAATGCAGGAGAATTACTATAAAAATATTTACTTTGAAACTTTAATTTATTTTTCTCCAAATTGTTAAAAAAAATATTTGGTTCATTGAAATAATGTACAGAGTAACAGAAATATTAGGTGACAGAAGAGAATGGACCAGATCCTTGTGAATCAACTCCATTTCACCAAGCACATAAAAACTAGACTAGCCTCAGCTTGATGCAACTGTTCTATCTCCAAAATGAATGCTAGACCTGAAATAGGAAAAAAAGCTGCTGAGCCAAATTCATCTCATGGTGTTGTGTTTTTTTCCTGTTATTATTCCCCTTCTACGTTTTCAAAATATCCCTTAATGCACTTTCTTTTCAGAAGGAAATCTAACTCTCTCAAAATAACATTTCCAATCTCAGCTGCAATGTCTTTCATGGTAATTGACTCTGGATGTTTGTTACTTTTTGTGAGGAATAGTTCTGCTCGAGTTCTCCACTTAGAACAAAACAACCCTGTTTTCCTGATATACTTCATATTCAAATTATTCCAAAGTGTAGCACAGAGAAATGAATTAGATAAGGACATAAGGAAATGTGTAATCCGTCCATGGCTGCCATGATGAGCTCAACAGCAACTGATGCAGCTGTGAACATTAAAACAACCCTAATGAGAAATTATATTGACCTAAATGCCAGAGTTATCACCGTGTCCTTTAAAAAAAAAAAAGGAAAAAGATTAATTTAACTTCCACTTCAGCAATCTCCTCAGACATATATTTTAGTGTAATATCTACTTCTAATTTCCACTTAAAATACCTTTAGATTGTTCCTTAGATACACAAGAATTTCAAAAGCAATCTCCATTTTAGTTCTCTATAGTCCTATGATTTTTTACGCTCTCTTATAATTAATTGAAAAGGATTCCAACTTCTTTTCTCTTTCTACCTAATCCAATACCAGATGTAATTCACCTTATCTTTTTGCTACCTCCTCTCTAAATTAATAACATTGTTTCTGTGCAGCCTTTCCTAAAGTTTCCAGATGAACAGTGTCTAGTGCAGTGGGTTCCTTGTTTCTGGTTACTCTAACACAGAACCCGACACGATCCTTTCTTTTCTACACCTATGTGCACATTGCAGTAACAAGTGCAGCCCCAAGCACACGGGTGGCTCAGGGTGCTGCTCTTAAAACTAGCAATTAAAAAACCTGCCCCGCATCTCTGAGACACTGCCGTACACAGTTTCCCTGTGCACGCCACAAGCACACGTCTGACGGCTGCAGGAGGGCGGGTTCCAGGAAACTGAGACTATAAGGTAACTTTCATGATTAAGAGGAGCTATCAATAATCATCTATTTTTAAGTACAGCATCCTATAAATCCTCCTAATTAGTAAACTAGATGTCTTCTTTTTAGCAAACAATCCCCAGCCTACTTCCTTATTTATTTTCTTGAATTCAATTATATTTGCCACCTGCTGGCCCAATCTCCTAAATGACAGATTCTGGATGGAAGGTAGAAGCTGGGCCATAAACAATAATTTCATTATTGTTCAATTTAAAATAGTTGCCTGCACCTATTTTCTCTGCTTTATAAAGAATGTTTATGCTATTTCCTCCCCCAGGGCTCTGCTGGCTGTGGGACTTTGCATTCCCATCAGGAGATGCAGCACCAGCAAGAATTTTGCCCTCTCCCTACCCTCCGCTGCCGAACCCATAAGAAACAAAAGCTGAGATTTTTTTTGACCAATAGAGGGAATAAAGAGGGTAAAAGGGACCAATAGAGGCTGAATGAAGAGGGTAGAAACAATTTCCAAACCTGGACTGAAAAAGTAATATAGCTCCAAAAAAGGATCCTTGGTGAAATATAGGTTAGGAAATATTTCTTTAGAAGATAAAAATACTAGAACTTCTTTTGATGTGAAAAGAAATGGAGGAGGCTGTAGTACTCTTGTTATTTATCTACCACAGGGCTCTAACATCCATCTACTCCATAAACCAAATGATTTACATTTCCAAAAACCTTCCTGAATGAAAACCACTCTGTAAAATGCAGACACGGAGTTTAACTTGAAGGATAAACTCAAATGCTTTGTTCGGTGTAACAAACTACTCTCAAGTTTGGTAAAGGAAATGGGCACTGAAGCCATTCCTTGCCTTTAAGGATTAAATGAGGTAGAAGCGGATTGCTGTCCCACTCTGAAAGCACACAGTCCGATCATGTATGAGCAGAAGGAAAGATTGAAACTGAAATCTGTTTTGGTCCACTCTGTTCTTGGTGAGAAACTCAACAACATTCAAATCATCAGGGTTCCACAATTCAGGCCTTCAAAGAAATGCACATTTCTTTCCATCACCTTTCGAAGCATAACTTGCAAACCTACCTTCAAAATCTCACTGGTTCATTCTGAAAGCGCTACACCTTCCCCAAAACCACCAAAACCATGGAAAAGCTGCCCTTCTGAAATTGAGTTAACAACAATCAGTGTTGTGATAGGAGACAATAAAAGCGATGAACCAGATTCTTGAGCATTTTCCCCACTCCCCACTATATATAAATGCCTGCTGCTTCCTTTATAATTGCAGAAATTTTCTCCATTATATTTTCTTATAACTAGTTAAGAATACATATAAGCACAAGTTATTCTCTAGCAACACATTTATTCCGTGATTCTGCATCTTTCATTTCACCAAAAGATGAATCTCTCCCAGATTTATTTTCCATTGACTTTCACAGTTTGAAAATTAATATTAAGGAAATATTGGGTAAAATTATTATTTTACCATACTTATTTTGCAATAAATAGTAATTTGAGCAAGTGTCTAAAACTGTATTATATATAAATGAAAGCATTAACCAAACTGGAGGCACAGAGTTAGTTAATACCTTAATAGAGGAGCCTTGGAGAGAGAAACTGTACAGCATTTTTATGTAGCATGTGGGAAAACAGTGCAGCATGGGAGTTCTGAATGTTAATACTGCAGCTGTACTAAATCTACTGTGTCAGACTCTGTCTGCAAGCAAACCAGATTTAAGGAAGTACATTTTTACTGCAGCATCAGAGGCTGAAAAATGGTCAACTCAGTTAAGTTCAACAGAAATAAGTTCAGCTCACTTAAAAAAAAGAACATACCTGTTAAATAGTCACAGGTAAATAGTTCTGTGTGTAGAAAATCACATGAGCTGTATAAAGGTTCAAATTATGGATAGGAGTAATGCATTTTACAATTGTATTTTAATACTGTGGCAATTATATATGATAGAGAACAATTATTGTATCACGATCTAAGCAATGAAAAATAGAAAAAATTTCCAATTACTATAATTTCATTGCTTAATGTCTTTTGTCCATTTTCATGTCTTTCTCTGAATGTACCGTAAAATATTAGATCTGACTATCTGAGTGACCCTGGGCAGGATTCACAGATATTAATTTGTTGTAGTATTTCATATTTTCTTATGCATTAAAAGACATTTTAAAAGATAATGTTCTATTGCACACAGAAATACATACAGGACAAATGCTGCTCAGCTGCTGTTATCACTGTGACACAGTTAAGACATTAAAACAAACACGCCAACTCTTCTGCAAGCCTTGAAATAGTTGTTTTTCCATAAACACCAAACACAACACTCGCCTTGGTGAAGACTGCAGAAGACATTCTGCAGGCACAAAGAAATACCCTCTATACAGAGAAATTCTGCATTCTCTGATGGGATGCACAACAGGGAAACTCAGAAAAGTATCTACGCACACATCCACACACACAAAAGTTTTGGGCATCTATTACATTAGTGTCCTAACTGTGCTACGATATATTTAATTTATGGGTTAATTTACCTATATCTGTCCCCCTCTCCTCACGCCATTGTTCCCTAGGTCTCTCCCCTTTCACTGGGCTGAAAAGAATCTTTTGTTGGTCTGTACATACTCAATCACACATTCCTTGTCCACAGCCCCTGCTCACACAGTTGGACATCTCCATTTGGTCTTCTCTAGGAAGCTACTGTCAAAATTATCACTGTAACGATTTCAAAACAAACAAATAAACAAACAAACCCACACACAGGTAGTGTGGTATGAAAAACTCTGCACCAAATTACAGAGTAGTAGACCAAACTTTTCAAAGCTGAACACCTGAAGTTACACATCCAGATTCTTATTTACACATATTTGGAAGCCTGTTTTTCACCAGAATTGCTCAGGCCTCCCAGTTACAAAGACTTTCTGCATCACTCCAAAAAGGGTTTTTATTTAGGTACTTATCTATCTATGGGTTTCTTGCCTAACTTTAGACCATCAAGTCCTTCAATTTCCACTTACAAACTTCAGCACTTCAGCTGCCACATGGATACAAACGAGTCTGTTAACTTCCTAGAGCTTCAACAGACTTCAGCAAACTTTATGTTTGTATTTTTGGCCTATGAGCAGTAAGAGACCTGGCTGAAACTGATGAAGAGACAGTCATTTTCTACTGAAAATAGGGAAGACCACGCCATACTTCAAATCGTGCAATCTTACATGCTTAATTGTTATAATGTCTTCTGAAAGAAGTTATATATATGAGCCTAAGATGAATTCCAATATTCCTTCACCACTATTTTACTTTGTAAGTAGTTATTAACTAAGTGGTAAGTACTCTTGTAAGTAGCCTTCCATTACTTCTTTCTACTAATGAAGAAAAGTACTGAGACAGAACTCACTCTTATGATAATCATTATCATAAACAGATGTTTTATTTGACAGTTTGAGGGATATGGGTGTGCTGTGATTTAGTTCAGAGACTTCAGTTCAACTGAAGACTCAGACCATAAGATTAAATGAATTAAAGAGCCTCGCCACCCCCTTGTCTCTAGTTCCATAAATCACAAAATCACCACTCTAAGGGACAGAATTAGAGATCTTTGCAAAAAGACAGTAGTTTTGTTTCATGACATAAATGCAGATATACTGAATTTTTGCTACCTACTCAGCCCTGGGTTTAAGGACGCCACGGCAAGAAAAGTGTACATTACAGCAAGATAACAAATGTGTCTTGCTTAACAAACAACAGTGTTATCTCCTTTGAGCAGACACCAAGAAGATGGCACTATCTCTTAGCCATATGCTGCAGACAAAGCCTCTGGCAGGTTGAAAGTCGAGCACCTCGTACTATCATATATCCACTTATAATACAACTAAACCACTGAAAAATAAGCATACAGCCAACATGATATACTTAGGAAATGCATGGGGGAAAAACTTCCATGGAAATGTAGTGTCATATTTGGAAACGTGGACTAGTTAACTATATGGATCTGAAGGCCACCTATGCATTTCCTCCTAAATCACACAAGTGTGACTACTGTACTTACCCTGACTTAACTCAAAAATGGCTAAGTTTGTGCTTGCTTTCGAAAAGAAAAATAAATTTCTAATTAGTAGTAGTAGTAGTCTAATTTTATTCCAGAAACCTTTGCCTTCTGAATTCATATCTGCATCCTAATTTTTACAACTGAAACATCTGGGTGGTTAAGCACAGGGAAGTATGATGCACAACTGCTTAAATTATACCAGTTTCATATGCAGCGTCTAGTTGAGAAACATGCTGCCTCTTCACCCAGCTGGTGAAGTCTATACCTGATCTTGTAGTACCTAGGGACACGTGACATCCATAATATCAGCAACAAGTAATCCTGCATTTTGCATAACTCAGTTACTAATTTTTCAGCCTTCCTATAGCATACCATACTACCAGTCTCCAAAACATCTGGAAACACATGCCCGTTGCTGTTAAGGGCCATGGAAAGTCTATCACTGATTTCAACAAGGGCAAGCATGATAAAATTGCAGGCACGTGTTTCTGTGTGATACCTATCCTAACAAATTCTGTAATGAACAATCATCACTCCATAAATTGCACAAACATCAGTATCTCCTCTCCAAGTAAACCATTTTTATTCATGAAATCAGAGAACAGTGAGCTACATGCGGGCAGAAGCAGAAGGATTTCCTAATAGCAAAGCAAGTACTTTTATTTTTATATAATGTTGAGGTAAAGGGGGCCTTGATCTTACAGACTAATGCAAATAACTTCATAGACAAGGAGCTCCTTGATTCTAATGAGACTACTCACTTATGTATGCTAATCACATGCATTCACAGGATTATGTCCTAAAAATTACAGCAGAGGTAGACTGTGCTGCTGAAAGAACAGTAAAGTTCCTAGGGAAACTGCTGCCAACATATCTGAAAATGTTCTACTCGTTCTTTACATGTTCCATTTTACTTATGATTCTGATCATTTTATGGAAAAGTTATATAGCTTTGCCTCCAGATTCATCAATCTCCTTTAAAAATCATGATGGCCAGAGTTTCTACCACTTCTATAAACTCTGATGGACAGAGATTCTGTAGTGATTGCTTTATAACAGAAAGCAGTTAGCCATGGCTAGAAACTTCTATTAGAGATATATCTTGTAATGAATGAATACAATAAAGCTGTATAAAAAGAACTTCCCCCCTTCCCCCCCCAATATTTACATTTCAAAATCTGTGTCCAGTATCTTCACTCATATATACTCCTTTTCTGAACGGATTACTTAAATTAAAAACCTTTTAATTTTATTTATATTGTTATTATATATGCCTTTTTATTTATTTGCCTGTTTGTTAATTTTTAAGTCTAGGCTAAGCAACTCCACGCTGCATTTGTTTCTCAGGCAGCCTCCTCAAGTACGCTAATGCCAGACAACTTCATTGTAAGCAGGTCTGGCCCAGGAAAATCCTATTCAGCAGCCTAGGCCTGCTTTTATTCTAATCCAGCAGTAGCTTTCCCCATCAACACATACAAGAGGAGTATCTCATCCTCAGAGAGCAGGGAAGTTTCTCCTAATGCCATTTTTTACTAATGTTTGAGCTTCCCATTATTATAAATCAAAACTAGCAGACTATGTTGGCTTCCCAGGATTGGTAAAAATCTTTTAGTGTTACATTTTGCTCTACAGCGGTCATCTCTACTGATTTGTAATAATTTGCAACAAATAATCTTGAGTTTTAGTTAAACCAACTCAATTCTGTTCAGGCGATTAGTCAATTTTAACAGCAACATATTGCTTGTACTGTATATTAGTAAGAAAAAATATTAACGTGTATGAATCTAAACACAAATGGAATACCAATGTTTTAACAAGGAATAATTTTGTTCTTGGTTAACAAGAGCTACTGCAGAAAAGACGACTGTAATTTCTTCAAAATACTGGAGAACATTTATGACAGGGAGCAAACCAGTGTGTTCTTGCGCCCTGAAAAGGAGCCAGTGCTCACTTCTATTACACCTCTAAACTGGGGAGCGAGGACTCTAGCTCAGCATCTGAATACAGCCCAGGATTTCTGAAGTAGGTGAGCACTGCCTGGATCCTATCAGATGAGACTCTTCAAAACAACTTCTCAAGATAAATTAAAATCTGAAGAGAAGCAAAGATTAAAGCAATAGCATCACACAAAACCACCACATATTAATTTAAAGATTTTTCTTTTTTTACCTTTTTTTTTGACACATTTGACCATACAGTACAAATGTTCAAGATGTCAACCCTAGAAAAAAATTAAAAAAGAAACAATCCTCTCAAAAAACACACCACAAAAACCAGAACCCACAGTAGAGCTCTATGGTTCTTTAACAGGAAGCTGGGATATGCAAGAAATTATGCACTGGATCTAGATGACAAGCATTTCCGTAAGATGTGCTGGTGATTTATACAGATTTAACTCCCAATAACATTTCTGTGAGCCAAAAATCTACATGTTGTTTCCACGGTCCTCCTTCAGTCTAATTATTTTATCTTAAGTCAAAACACCAAATCATAATTTAATGAATAATGGTACATTTTCCTTTACCAAAGAACTTGACTGGCACAAAACAAGTACAAAAAATAACAGATGTGAAATTCCTATTTTACAGTTTTATAAAATTATTTTTAAATTCGGTAATATATTTAGTCTTTTTACCCTTTTTTTTTTTAATTATCCTTTCCATACTTGTAAAATGTTATAGGCATAATCTGGATAATCTTATTACATGATGAACATGGTCTTACTTGTGGATAAGACTTCCTAATAAACTAGCACCCATCTGTTAATATAAAATCTTCTTTGTTAGAAAAGAATTTAAAAAGCCCTACATATCGTTAAAACCAGAGAATTTTATATATTGACACCAAACTAAAAAGAGTAAGTAAATATTAACTTGGTGAAGTGCAAAACAAGTTTTATTGACCAGTGAGGTAAATATTGACTGAAAGTGAAGCAAATATTTATGTGCTGACGTTAATGGGACGAATCCCGTTCAACATGACAAACAATATTTTGCCTACTATAATTCTGCACTTGTAACTATTCTGGAAGTTCTGAGAGGAAATATCTGGAAATCTGTCTACAGTGGTAATGCTTTTTAAAACCAATTGTTTTTCCTTAGCAGGATATGCATTGGGTATGGATTTATTGGATAAAATGGATACGCATTCAGAGGGCCAAAATATTATTGATCCGTACAAGACAGAGGTTTAATAAATTGTTTTCAGACAGAATGTGTTAACCCACTTACTAAAATCTGACCAGGCAACAACATCCAGTAAACTCTGTTTAACTGATCTCTACAAAGATAAACAGAAAGTTGGTCAGTTTTTAGCCACTCATAAAACAAAACACACACATACAGTGGTAACTAATGACAGAAGATTCTTTATCGCACCACTTTTCAGGCTATAGTCAGTCAAATAAAACTTTTAATGGCAGACAATCTTATTGATTACAAAGAACCCCAAAAAACAGACTTTTTTTTTTATGTGAGCGAAAGGCTGCCATCCTATCAGAACACAGACAGAGAGCAATTACATGAGTACCTAACAGGAAGCAATACCTCACCCTGAGGTACCAACAGAACCAGCTGCAGTAAGAGAGGGTTTGCTCCTATTGACAGTGTGCCACAGAAGCTCTCCCCTCACCTCAAATCGTTCCACTATAAAACACAAACCAGCCTAAATTAATAAGCCAGCATAAATTTTAAACATTTCTATTTTCTGAGTACTGTTAGAACATTTATTTGCATTTTAAACCTAAAATATATTAATATTTACCAAGGAAAATATACAATAATTAAGGATATAACTATAAGCAGGTACTACAGACCAAATATAATTTAACAAATCTATCTATCCCTTCCTGGTAAATCCCCTCAGGGTGTGTTTTTACATACACGAGAAGTCATTTTCAATGGAACAATTCACACAAGGATTCACACATTCAGATTAAGACATTAGACGATAAAAAAAAAAAAAAAAGATTAATTTTGAGTAACTTCAAAGATTCTATTGAAAATTCTGGCACCTTTAAGCACACCCACTAGAGAATACTAATGTCTTACACAGTGGATGATCATTACAGTGCATCTTCTGACCTAAATACCTTTGTAATGGTCTTACCACAGCAATTAACACACACCTTCTAAAATTCTTTAACAGCTGGATGTTTTTCGAGTAATTGTATTTAACAGATCCTTCAATGTCACTACAAGAAAAGACCAGTTCAGAAAACAGCTTCTCCACTTCATTCTAATGACCATGGGAATCACTCTTTCTGGTGGATAAAGAAAGAGGCTGAGCACCCTCCTGTGCAGTGAGCAAAAATTACAACTGCCCTTTGTGGCTCCACTATCTAATTTTCATTCAAGGCTCTATCTACACACAAAACCCGCGACTCCGGGATCTAATTCACCAGTTTTAAAGCAATTAAATGACACCATTTCAGTGGAACTACTCGCGGTTTAGAATGACTTAACAAAAACGAGCACACTGCTGTACACAGAGAGCTAGTAAGATTTCTGGAAACCTCAGGGAACAAGATGATGTCATTGCATTATAAAAAATATCTAGTTCAAATTCTTTGTGAGTCTGCTTGACAAAGCTTACATGACCAGACTTCAACGGTGAAATTAAGGCTCCTCTGCCATCACTTCAGTGATGAGTTTTCAAAACTGGTCTCTATTTTTCAGTGCCTTAAACATGGGAGCGCGAGAGCTGTTTTCTTGTGCTCAAAATTCAATCTGAATTGAAGGTTGTATAAATGCAAAACCTGGTTTTTAAAAAGACTGAGCATTCAAATCTCCGGAAGCATTAAAATTTTAAAGGTCATTTGAGCCTCTTGGCAAGGCTTTCCAATCCTTCAAACAATTTAAACTAACCCCCCTTAATTTTGCAAAAGTCTTCCAAACTCAAGTAACATTTTGTGTAGAATGAAGACAACCAATAAAGCCTTTGAATATTCAGGACATTCTGCTATTTTACAGACTCTTGCGAGGAAACAATTTTTTATCATATCGTTAACTACAATTTCTTTCCATGTATCTGAGATCAGTTCCTTTAAATTTCATCAAAGATGTCTGCTGTACATTGAATTTTCAAGGACTACTTCCTCCCACAACTTCTGATGGAAAACAGTGACATAACAGTTTATTATGAGGAAAAAAAAATACATGAAAATTGTAATCTCTTAAATTGTTCTACGCAGGAAGACTTCTGCAGAGCTCCTTTGGGAATTAGGACTAGGATGCAAAATATTTTCTTCTAAAATTTCTGTGTATAGAACCATCTCTCAGCAACTTTTAGTACAGTGTAACTGTTGAAAAGGTAAGCATAGTGCTGCCAGGACATAACTGGCGGAGTTCCATGAGCATCAGTATTTGTTCTAATATTGTCTCATGAATTTAACAACCATGGGCAAAGCAGCAATACGCTGATGAAATCTGCTGATAGCATCATCTAAGGAGGTAACCCCTATACCCAGGAGGACGAGAAAATCTGGGATACTTATATCTGAGCATATATATACACCTCAAAACATGCCGGGACACACCTATTCAGCTGTCTGTATGAAATTTATGAGCACCCTGGGAGAAGAGTCCAAAATACAGATTGGTAAATTTATTATTAGGTATTACATGACCTAACCTACGCACTACCCATGGGAACAGACTTCCAATTTTATGTTAATAATCTCTGAAGTCTTTCTTGTGTCAGGAGTTAGTAAATGCAGAGTTCATTAGCAGCAGCATAAAAACAAATCTGTTAAATAACAACACCACTGAAGAGTTACATACCTTCTAACGAGCTGTGAATTTGAGATAAATCAGCAAGCGACCTGCATGAGCAAACATTATTGATTAATAAGCTGCCATGAATTAATTTCATATTTCCAGTGCATGTAACAATGAGAATCAGTTTGAGAACAACTTTCATTTTAAATTACATTTGTACTTTAATGCATGTTGTAATTATAAAAAAGAAACAGCTGAATGAGACTTTTATATTTATACACTTCCAAGCAATGTACAGAAGGCATGCATAATTTGCAGCCATAAAATACTCTTTAAAAATAAAAGATTTATAATTGCTTTTTTCTGATTTGAGAATCAAATTAAGATTTTTCACATTGTCCTTCATAATCCAAACACTATGTGAGTGACTAACTGAGCAAAGAGTAGGAGAGTGCACAATATGGCATAGCATAAGTCAAACACAACAGTTTCTTGTTATCCTCGGAAGGATGGGGATATAGTCATTTAACTCTTAGAGTGCTTCCAGACAAGCATCTGAAATCTCCATTGGTGCTGCTGTTGACCAGTATTGTGATAATTAGGCAGTAGTACTGTACAAATTAGGTCTTCTGAGTTCAGGGGCCTACAGAAAGAGGAGGCTTGTGGGTTTGTTTCATACTGCAGTGTATCTGTAGTAACCAGCCCAGGTTTCTTCCAATTCATCACAGCCCAAGCGAAATACAGAGGATATGAGACCTGAAATTTCCAGTGAAGAAATTCCCATTACAGGTTCCAAAAACATCATAAAAGTAGACTGAATTGCTGCAGATGCCTCCTCAAAACCTACCTCCAACAGATACAGAGTCCAGTGTTTTCAGCTTCTTCCTCAAGTATAAAAGAGAAGGTTCATAGTTAGGTATGTGTTACTGAATACCAGGCCACTTGGCTCTTCCAAATGCTGTTTTTCACCTGGTGAGGTCTGATGTCTAAGTGCCCGTCCTTCCGCTCTCCCAGGGTTACTGACCCCACAGCATTTCTGCATTTAAAACTTTGAGTTAAAACAGTGTTTTTAACTCTGAACAACACAGAACTGATTTTCAAAACTGCTCAGATATTAGGCACCGGTTTAAGTGTGAGCTGCATACCTAAACACTTCTAGAGAAATACCCGAGCCAAGGAAAACAGATGCCATTTCTGGATGCAAACTAATTTATTCAAGAGAGTATTTTGAAAGAAAACCCTGTATCTATTTAATTTCAAGCTTCTCCTAAGAGCTACAGCAGCATTAAGTAGGGCAGCGTTTTCCTCAGGTTTCCTAGGAGGCAAAGCCAATTTCCAGACAGCAGGAGTTCCCCAGGGTGAACGCTAATCACCACCGAGAAATAATAATACTGCACTATGTATACATTTTTAGATATATTTCTTAATTTCCTTCGTTATTATTGCCTTGCCAGGTTAATTTTAATTGAGGCTTTAAATAAAAAGCAAGAGGAACCGCTGCCCGCCCCCCCGCCCCCCCCGGGTTTGGCGGGCTCGGCCCTGAGGCGAGCTCCCCCTCACCGCCCCACAGGGCCCCCCCGCCGGCCTCCTCCCCAACCCCTGACGGGGCGAAGGCCTCGACGAGCCGCGGCCCCTTGTTGTCACAGCAACCCCCCCAGCTCCGAAGCTTCCTCCTCCTCCTCCTCCTCCCCTCACGGCTCCTCCTCTTCCTCCCCCCGCCGCGCCCTCTCCCACCCACTCGGCCTCAGCGGCGATGGAGGCGGTAGGCGGCCGAGGCCTGAGCAGCAGCAGCAGTGGCGGCAGCAGGCGGCAGGTGCCGGCCGCCTGATGAGGTACCGCTGCCGGGCCGGTGTGAGGGGAGGGCGGGACAAGGGGCTCCCCGGCGGCCGCTCCACCTCAGAACGGGGGCGGGAGGGAGAGAAGGGAGGAAGCGGTGGACGTGCCTCCAGGGTCACCCCCCTCCCTGAGCCGGGGCTTCTGTGGGGGCCGGTGGGTGTCCCCCCTACCCCCGGGGGCAGAGCCCTTCCCGCCGCCGCTGAGGGGGCTCTGGCGGAGGCGCGGCCCGGCCGGGCCCGGGAGAGGCCGCCGCGGCCCAGCGGGAAGCAGCGGCGGCCCCAGGAAGAGACGGGAAACGCTGGAGAAGTGCCTTTATCAAAGGATTTAATTTTATCTCTTTACCGGGGAGTGTGAGGGGGGGAGGAAGAGAAGTTGTGGGAGCCGTCCGCCGCCTGCGGGTTTCTTACCCCTTAGAATCCCGTTTAATAACTTAAAGTTAGTTGAAAGTTTGTCAGGCAGAGCGCCAAGGGGAAGCTGCCCGACTCCAACAATAGGATCGCTCACTTCTTTTTAAACACCGAACTGTCAGTTTTTGCAGAAGCAGGGCCCAAACTACTAACTGAAGAGTGCTAATGAGCCTTTTTTTTTTTTTTTTAAAGTTATTATTATTCACCTCCTTTTAAAAACAGCGTTCGCGGCCTGATCCTGCAGACACACTGAGTAATAATGCTCACACAAGTCAATGCTATCGCCAGTTTACTCGCTTTATTCATGGGCATAAAATTACAGAAAGTGAATTTTGGCTGCATTAAGGAATGATGTAATCTTTGACCAACAGAAATACAGTAGTAGCAGCAGCAGCGCTCCTAAATGGTAGTAAGTTCCTGTCTTCATTTTTTAAATCAATGCAATTTACTCTTCTAATATAATCTCCATTGTAAAGGGTAAAGAATTATAGGTTTGTGGATATATATATTTAAAGCATCTTGCTGTGCAAAAACAATTTTGCTTTAATCTTTTTGCAACCCCAATGAAACCAGCTGTGTATACACACTAAGATTTGGGAAAAAAAATAATTTCAAATAGGAATCTGGAAGAGTTTGCATTATAGAAAAAGGATTATAACAAAATCCCTAATGTTTCAGTAATATTAGGTGACAGTAACAAGTATTGTGCCAAATTCAAAGCATTCCCCAAAATCGTTACTCTGGTGTGAAGTAGGTTTAACACTATTTGACTAATGTACAGACTGGCAAGAAGTTAAAAACTACCCAGGAAGACAATCGAAAGATGCCAAAAGAAAGCTAAGTAAGACCTCATTTGGGTGGTCTTGCTGTTAGATCCCTGGTTGTTGGCTGCACTTCCTTTTTTTTACCTAGACCAGATGGTCCAACCTCTTTTAAATGCTTCTTACAAAATGGAACTAACCTGGTTCTGCTCACTTACCCAGACAGGATAATCTCCTTAATCTCATAATGGCCCTCAACTTTGAGCATGCACTGGCTTTTGACTAGACTTGTCTGAACAAATGCTTACCGTTTTATGGATGCATGTAAATGTATTCTTTCCTTCCTTCCCATCATTGTTTGCTCCTTCTCTGGCCTGCTACTGTTACTATTTTTGTGAAATTATGCAGCACTTCTGAGATCTCTTCTGTACAAGCTAGTGCTGGTCTCCTCTTCAGCAGCTTGTGCTGTTCTGGTTTGCGCTGGAGCAACTCTGGATTTTAATAAGGCAGCCAGGTTCACTGCAGGCGAGAAAGTCTGCATGTGAATGAAAGGAAGTCAAAAAGAAATACGGCAAAAAAAGATGAAATAACGGCAAAAAGAAAGTTGTCCCCTGGAGGGAAGTTGCAAACGCAAGGTGCCAGCTTTCAGAATGCAGACAGTCTCTGTCAGAAATCATGCGAGCCATCACTCAGTACAGTCTATAGCATCTTTGTATTGTGGTTTGTTTTGGTTGTGGGGTTTTTTTTTGTTTTTACCCTGAACTAGTTATCACTTCCTTCAACTGTAATTTTTTTTTTTATCCTACTTTAGGAGACAAAATAGCAAGAATCTGGACCAGAAGAAAAATCCCACCATGCAACCAAACTGCAGTCATCTCCACAACATCCAAGGGAGTGGTGATGACTCTTCATCTTCTTCTCAGAGCGCCCACGCAGCGAGGTTGTCGGGAGAGAGCTCGTGCCACCACAGCGGAGATGTCCGCATACAGCTCAACTCTGCTGTGGGAGAAACCAGAGACAGCACGAGTTCCCGACATTCCAGGCCAGGTTCCCAAAGTCGCTCACAGGGACATGCCCACAGCGAAGCAGTGGGGTTGGAGGACACCACTCCAGACCCGGAGGAACACGGCGGCAGCTCCCTCTCAGAGCTCAGATACCTCCTCCCGTGGCTGCACAAAAGCCTGCCGTATATCTTGATTCTGTGTGTCAAATTGATCACGCAGCACATAATTGGTAGAGTATAACAAAATAAGGTCTGAGAGAACAGATCCCTCCCTCTCCCAAAGAGATATACTAATAACTGTGTCTGAAATATAATTCAATTTATTTTTAGCTTTATTTTTATTTGCTTTATTCATCAGAAAGGGAGATTTACTAAACTACATTTCAGTGGCTTCTGTTTCCTTTGCTGGCATATGTACAATGTGCTTAATTATTCTGGCTTGATAGCCCGAGCTATTAATTGTAATTACAAAGACATATTAGAAATGGCTGGTTTTTTTAACCCAGTTCAGTAATTTTTATTTTTTCTTTATTTTCTTGTGTATAACTGACCCTTTTTTCCTAATAGGCATTTCTCTTGGAATTGGGCTGCTAACAACTTATATGTATGCAAACAAAAGCATAGTAAATCAGGTTTTTCTAAGAGTAAGTATCACCCAACAAAATTCTCTAAGTTAACCAAGAGCTTTCCTCTCTGCCCCCCAACTTTGACTATTGAAATCACTTCAACTGATAAAAGCTTTTTGCATTTTATGGAAAAACTTAACTATATTTGTGGAATCAAATAGCAGTTGGCCATTTAAACTTTCAGCTGTCTCTGTTCATTCCCAAAGGAAAATTTGTTGTTTCATAAGAGCGGGGTGGGTTTTGGTTGTGGTTTTGGAAAAAACCTGGATACACATAGAAATCGTTATGTTGAAAACATTAAAATTACTGCTTTGCCTTTTCCATTGAGTTCTCCTATTTCATTTGCGCTGAAACCACCAAGATAAAATCCTCTAGTAGTAAAACTCCTTTCAGGTGCAACAGCCTTAGTGCCTCAGAGATATATTGAGGACACGGATCCTGAGATATGGGCCGTAATTCATCTTTACAATGTTCTTACAGGAACGGTGCTCCAAGCTGCAGTGTACTTGGTTACTAGTGTACCTAACTGGATCAGCTCTCCTCCTGTATTACACCTTCCATTCTCAGTCACTGTACTACACGTAAGTAGAGGAACATCTTGACTCACGACTTAAATTAGGCAAATATTAACTGGGAACGTTTTATCTGGGCTGCTGCTGGTTTTCTTTAATTGTGGCATTGGTTTCTCTTTCATTTTAATCTCCGTTCCTCCTCTTCTGCCAAACTGAACAGGTGCTGTCCTTAAAACCAGTATATTGGAATCTGCAGGATTAGATCCCCCATAGTCAGCTTAATGGCACTTCTGTGGCACGGGGAGCGTACCTGATTCTGAGCTTTCACCCTACCTCCTTGCCTTCAAAATACCGACTATGGCATTCCGGGGCTCTATGGAGCTACAGTCTTGGCTGGAAATCATTCAAAGGCTGTTTTGCTAAAAAGGGAAATCAAGCCTGTCTCTAGAGGATGGGTGTTGTGGCGAAGATATAGGAAAGAAGGTTCAAAAATGGAAAGGTTGTCAGAGACCATAAGTGATCAATTTACAATGAAAGAGTTCATTTTCTTAGCAAATATTTTTCCTCTGTGTAAACCAGGTCTCCTTTTTTAATTAAACCTGCCGTGATAATCTCTGGTTATGCTTTCCTCTAAATAGGGTGCTCCAGTAACTTCTGATAATTCTTTTTGTAGCTTAATCTTCTTAAACCCTACTGTGGATTTTAAGAACTTCTGGGAGGTACTTTGGATTGTGGGAATCACAGACTTTATTCTGAAATTCCTCTTCATGGGCTTCAAGTGCTTTATTCTCTTGGTGCCTTCTTTTATGATGTCCTTTAAATCCAAGGTAAGGAAACAAGCTATATTTTTGCTTCCTTATGAAGATTCTGTTATGGTTAAATGAGCTAATTGTTAAACTCTACCCAGAGAAAAGTCTTTTTAATTAAAGGTCCATATATAATCTACCACTACACCGTGGGTGAGAAAACCCTGTGGATTTCGAGTTCCTCCCTGCTTGGTGCTAAGGAAGGTTTACAGTCTGATCTGAAACAATTGCTTGTATGATGTCATCGGATAAATGGGTTTATTTCTGTCTCTAAGTGGGGGGGATGAAGAAACCTTTTATTTGCTGCAGTGCAGGAACGTGTACACAGGCAGCGAGCACGGAGCAGCCGAAGCACAGCAAATTTTTTACATGCTCTACAGTAACTGACATGAGAAGATTTTAAGATCTGCATATGCAAATTGCTGTATTTTCTGTCTCATCACAAAATAATTCCGAATTTTCTTTTTGTTAATAAGCTTAAACAATATTTGTGTCAGATCAATGAATTGGATTCATAACTAAATTCCTCAAACCAGTGAAGTTTAGTAATTCTCACAGAAGACTCTACTGGTTAGTGAGGTAATATCTTTAACTGCTTCCCAAGGTGAGACAGGCAAAAACCAATTAAGTTTTATGTTAAAATAGAAAACTAGTGTTGGTTAAAAAAAAAAAGAAAAAAAGAAAAAAAAAAGGTACAGTTTGTATGTGGTAGCACTTGAACAGGATGTTTTGGTAGGTTTTATCTCTTAGAATGTACCAGAACAATTTTTTGTCGGGTACAACTGATTTCTCTAAGTACCGGTTTATAATGGAGATTCTATAGCTAGTGATGTAACATCCGAAAAAGTTATTGATAATTCCATTACACCATTAACTGTGACCTAAACTGTGGCTAAATTAAAGGAGGAACCTGGTCAATAGAGGCAAATTGTGGCATTATCCAGTGTACATTATAGAAAGAGTACTTCTTCCCTGATACAAGTAGAGTTTTGAAGACAAACTTAAGGAAACAAAGAAAGAGCTAAGCTAAATATCTATGATATAGGTGTACACACACAGAGTGCTCTGTGCTGGACATTAGTGCTTCGTAGTTGTTATTCAGTAATTTTTAGGGTGTCACTGAACTGTTCAGTCCAGTCACCCTATGCGTCTTTCCTTAGCCTCCAATCTTCTATGACCCCATTTTATTTAGGAGTTAATTATCACAAGATAAGGCTTTTTACACAGGCATTATATAACATTTACAGGAAAAACATCTGTAAGTTATGTTTTTTAATAAAAGAATGTGCCTTGCAGGACACAACCCTGCTAATGACAAGCTGACGTTCTCAGCTTCTCAGCTGAGAGCTTGTGATCTACGTGACCACGTCTCATTTTCTAATGCTTGTGAAATTAAGTCTGACAGCACGGTTAAGTAGGTAGGCATCTGACAAAGTGCTCCTGTTTTAGCCTATTACTCTGATTTTCTGCAGTACAGCAATCAGTTGTGTTATTGTTATTTGTACAGTTGTGGTGAGACTCATCATCTTGTATTCATTCTTTTTCACGCTTCATATTTAGTTGTTCCAAGATGTTATTCTTTTGAGTAACTTCCTATCATAATAATGCTTCTTTTCTCTAGATTTTAAAATCCTTTGTGTTTTAAATTTTGAGCGATTCCTTTGCATGTCTTGCTTAGGGCTACTGGTACATGCTGTTAGAAGAACTCTGCCAGTATTACCGTATGTTTGTCCCCATACCAGTTTGGTTCCGATATCTTATTGGCTATGGGGAGCTGGACAGTGTACTGGGATGGACCCTTGGGATATTGTTGGGCCTTCTCTACCTCATCCTAAAAGTATGTAAGCTTTATATTCCTCTCAAAACTATTTTGCAGTATTATCACTGGAGGGTTAGAGGCACATAAACACATTTCTAAACGTCCACTTGTGTTTGAACTGACTTACAAGTTGATAGTTCAGTTTAACTGACAGAAATATTGGCTCCGGGCACTAAATCTTCTTTTCCCCATACCCGTTCTGGGAATGGGTTGGGTTATGCCTAGCAAGGAACACCATTACTAGAGGTCATCTCACATTAGAGATTGGTAAGACTGTTACCAGATACTGAGAAAGAGAGAGAGAGATTGCAAAAATAAAGGTAAAATTAATGACTGAAAGAATCAACATTTCCCAGGAAACTACATTTTCTCTCCGGAGTATCCCATGGGATGCAAAACAAGTTAAACATAAGCATTCATACCAGTCTATTTCACCGGAGAACCCCAAATGTAACCAGACAAGTTCAGCTTTGAACACAGAAAAAGAATACTTTGTATTGCTAAGGTATCTTAACTACAACTCTAAAGACTATGATTATAATGCTGGTGTATTTGCACTTGAGTGCGTCATTTCAGAACCTCAACACTATTTTTCTTTTAAAGAACAGACACCTACTGGGAAAAAAACTTCAGGCCAAATTCTTAGTTTGGTTGCATATTAAGCAACTAAATTAAGGTGAGTTGAAACTATGGCTTTGATTATGTTCCTGCCAACATCAAAATAGCAGACTTCTAGTGTTGGAATCTACACAAAAGCTTGGGATCTTTTATTTCACAGAAAAATACTAAGCATAACTCGGGTTTTCTTTCCCATTTCAGCTCTTGAGCTTTTTTGGGCAATTGAGAAACTTCAGACAGGTCTTACGAATATTTTGTACACAACCAGTGAGTACTGAATTCTTTTATAGCAAAACAATAAACCAAATTTACATGAATCTACTTATTTTTTAAATATCTTATTCCTATATTAAATTGTATCATTCTAGTAACATAATTTACTGCTTTTTTAAAGTAAACCCTGTATACTTGTTCTGCTGTTTCATAGTCTGAATTTATTGACTGCGATTACAGTGTCAGCTGAATAAATCAAAAAACACACACACACCAAAAAACCCCACCATTCTGCATGTCTTCAGATAAAAATATGTGAAATAATACACCCTTTTTGTCCTGCTTCCTACTTGTTAACTGGAATAAATACCGGTTGGATGTGGGCAAAGTTTTATGCTGAAATATAGTGAGAAACAAAGCTTGCCAAGTAACTGCTGTCAGAATTGTAAGTTTTTAGATAATCTTTCTCTGTAGTAAGAGGGACAGTTTGGAGTCCACCCTCTAGAAACTAATATTGGCTGAAAATACCTTGTTTTACAGCACTACGGGGTGCCAGCAAGCAAGAGACAGTGCTCCGAATCGGATGATATTTGTTCAATCTGCCAAGCTGAATTTCAGAAGCCTATTCTGCTTATCTGTCAGGTAACGTACATAATCAGAATTATTTATTTTTTTTTTTCAAACATAAGAATATTTTAGCCAAGTGGTAAACAAAAAACCATAAAATTAGATTAGTGAGTATATATCTTCTAATTCTTTTTAGAAATCAGGCTATGCAAATAATGTACCGTCTTATAAGTGGAAGAGCTTAGAAGCTCTAAGTTCTCATTCTTTTCATTACAGCACACATTTTGTGAAGAATGCATCTCTTTATGGTTTAATAGAGAAAAAACGTGTCCACTCTGCAGGACTGTTATTTCAGACCATGTTAACAAGTGGAAGGATGGAGCTACATCTATGCATCTACAGATTTTCTAAAGCATGAGAAACAACTTGTTTTCCAGTTTGTTTGTTCAAGCTAAGGTTTTTCTGTTTACTACAGATTAAATTGTAGGTGGCAAAAGGAATGAGTTTCCAAATTCTAGATGTCATACTTCCATAAAATGTTCCAGTATTTAAAGCAGTGCAGAAAATGTTAACTTGACCTTCTTTCTAGAAAAGTAAGTTTTCAGATTGAATGCAGAAAAGCCAGCATTGCTTCCTTTGTGATTCTTGTAGGAAACAATCAAGTCCTTGACAAATGCTGCATTACTTCTTGCAGTAGCTTCTTAATTCAACATTTTATTTAAAACTTGAAGTAGAGTTCCAGACTGTAATAAATTGTATTTACCCTTCTAACATGACTCAACCCAAAAGGTCAACCTACCAATTTTATTAAGATTATAGACAAATTTTATAGTCTGGACTACAGTGAGAATTAGAGCTACTTGTCACACTTGGCATTAAAGGTCCTTTAATGCTTGCCCAAGAGATGACACGCACCTCTAACAGCAACGATTTCTCACTGTACCTGGAGATAAGCTACAGGAATAAGACATTTCCCCTTTAGGTTCTTGTAGATTTCTAACGGATCTTTGGCTTAATACCTAAACCAACCACTGATGTTAGTTTTTTACTTAACATTTTATAAAGTTGGTATTTTTAAAACAAATCTTTAATACTATATTTTTGTCATAACAAGAACCAGAATTTCTTACAGGGAAGAATCTATTTTATACTATATTTGCAATTTGTAGTTTGCATAAAAATCACAGAGAATAAATGCATTTAAATCTATTTGTTTGGTGCATGTTGAATAAAGAAATAACATTTATTACCGTTTCAGTATTAACTTACGTTAAGCACATAACTGCAGCTCACTGTAAATATACTTTTCTTGTTAAACTAATGTCTGGAAACCAAAAACCCTCCAAATGCTACAACTTATTCATAACTAGTCTTTATGCTAATTATATGGCTCATTTACGTACGATCTCACTTTTTTTTCCCATGCTTGTCTTTTTTCACCTTGCTATTCAGATAGGACTTAGAAGAATTTGAGTGGTTCTTGTGTTTTTTTTTTTTTTTTTTGTTACACCAAAGTTAATTGAGTTATCATTAACTGGAGCTTGTCTTAACTGAATACCTTTAGGAAACTTCTAAATTAGGGAAAAAAACAGAATTAAGAAGTTAAAACACTTACTTGGTGAATGATGTAACAACTCAAATGGCCAGGGAGAGAGAGCACTATGAAGTTGCAGCTGACACAGCCAGATTTATGGGGCTGAGAGGGCACGATGGGAGAGTGCCCTTAAAGGTACAGCTGGAAGTGTAACACTAGTAGAATTTAGTGTTCTGAACAAAAATCTAATGAGATGCAAGATTCAAGCTAAGAGGTTATAATTTATGTTTGGACTGAGTTTTGTTATAGCATGACGTGTATTTGCTAATTGTATTTTTGTTTGAAGTTTACTGCAATTCAGAGTGAACGTGCCCTAGGATTGTCCCACTGCGGTATCTGAGGGATTGAGGGAAAAGACTCCAGCTTTAAGCAAACAGGCAAAAGCTTCTAAGTCTGTAATTGGAAACTTATGGGAGTAGAAGAGACTGGTTCTCATGGAAGCCTTTCCCAGCAGGTGAGGTACTTAGTTTGGAGAATGGACAGCTGAACAGTGTTAGAGCAGACCTGAGGGTGGCAGGGAAGAGCCCAAGCTGGGCTGCCACGGGCTTGTGCCTGTGCCTCCGCCTCCGCTGTGGTCAGAACAAACTGCTCTTTGTTTCCTCCGAGAGATCCAGCTACGCCTTAGCTGGCATCTGAAGTTCATACAAGATTGGAACTGTTTGTTATTTACATTTCGTCAGTGCTGATATTGAGGCTGCTGCTGCTGCAGCAGAATTTCTCTTGAGCGATGGACAAGAACTGAGTAAGTCCAGGAACAAAAAAAGAATAGGGGGAACTTAAGGTTGGGTTTTGAATCTTTAATGGATCCACAGAGACTTTGGCAGCTCACCTGGTTACACAGTCATATTTAGACTTTCCCAAAATTAATCATTAACATACGGTTTAGCTAAAGATATGGTTTAAGTTTTTTTTTTTTCTTCGTAGAGGTATTGGGTGAGTACTGTGTAAAGAACTGCAAGTGCTATATTTATTTTAGTCATCAAATTGCACCTTTAAGAAAAAGCTTTGCTTGGGTGAGTAAAATGCATAACTAAGCCAAATACAGTGTGTAAGGACAGATGTAATAACCAACCCTTTCTGAAATACTGGGCAAACCAAAAATTGTAATTTATCCTGCACTAGCTTTTCTGAAATGCTAATACCAACAGCTTAATCACTTTTTAATTCAAAAATCCTCTGAGAGAAAATATAGACTAAAATTCTTGAGACTTGGACATGATGTTAGAGCAAGGAAATGCACTTGAATATTGATTGAATTAATTGCCTACCAGTAATGGGTAGCCATTCATCAGAATTCCACTACTCCGTAACAGACTTTCAAAAATCTTTTTAGAACTATATGTCTAAATCACCCAGTCCATTCCTGGAATATTAACTGGGAAGGTGGAGATCTGAGGTGCACAACCTGCTTAATACAGATGGTTGTGCTGAAAGCAGAGCCACTGCCCTGCGGACCAAGGGAAAAGATCTTAGAAATAAGAAACACGCTGCCTTACACATACACACTCGAAGTATGCAAGGAAATTTGGAAGAAATTAACCTGAACTAAATATTCTTTTGCTATAGAGCAGTAGTATTTATAAACTATGTACCTCAACAGGTAGCTCGTCTCTGAGACAGATACTGTACATTGAGGAATTAAGAGATCAAGGCCAGCATTATTACTAAAATTAGGAAACTAGTTTAGAATTATTACACTTGTGGTTAAGAAAAAAATCAAGACAAGAATTTGACAGTGTCATCTGGCCTATAAAGTTCACCAGGACTATTTTATGGAGCACAACAAAACATGGTGTCAGCGCTTAAAGTTAACCCTGGATTGTTGCTGATCCTTTGCTCTTCCTCTGCTGCATAGTATATAACATCTTCCTAGAGTAGGGGTGAATACTGGTCAGAGACAGGACCAGGGAACAATTTCTCTTTTATTCTCTCTACCTTTTGATGATTTTTTTCCCCTTTAAGATCCAGTTAAAATTATCCAAACCCAGTAATAGCATCAAACAGTTTATTAAAAACAAAGCAGTAAAAAGAGATTTTGGTCAACCAGTTTAGATTTACACTTCATAAACGAAACAAGCCATTCTCATATTGGTTACAGAGAGGGGAAAAAAGGCTGAATAACTTACATCCATGAGCGACATCCCCTCTGATCCGCTTGTCAGCATCGTGCTATCGAGATGCGACTCGTCCTTATCAAGCCCAGTGAGGCCGGGGTGGCTGCCCTGCTCCACACACACAGACAGACACACAGACAGACACCTCTGTCGCTGCAGGAGACAGAACAGAGAAGATGATGACTAATGGCAACCAACAGCCACTTTTCAAGAGCCCCAGATGGGAAGGTACAACCCCTTGGCAAGACAGACCCATCAGAACTAACATCTGGCAGGTCTTTAAAGTTCTAAGCAGGATTCCTGATTCCTCCTCCCTCCCTCCCCCTTCAAAGCTGTCATGAAAGACAATGATTTAGATCCACAGTCCTACTTAGGGCCTACCCACTTCCTTAAAAAAATAAAAAATAGGTCACTTGGATTAGCATATGTTTAAATTTGCATTTAATTGCTATTCACATCCATCTCATTCAGCAGTTGAATGTATTTAATTCCAATAAACTGTGAAAGATGAAAAACAGAATAGGGATTTACCTTTATTTCTAGTAAGGCAGCTCAAGTTTGTTTCTTGAAGGCGGCTACAAAGCTGAGCTAATCTAGAAGAGAACAATCTGTAGAAGTTCATACATAAGAACTGCATACAGTATATCATAGCATCAAGGATCTGTAGGAAGAATATTTCAGTAATTTGTCTCGTTCTTAATTACTTCTCCTCCTCCTCTGTCCCTTTGGGTAAAAGAATTCCCTGTAAACTGGGAAAATGAAACGGCAACTATGCTGCTGCAAAGACAGAATTTTATCCAAACAACCCAAACCCAAGCTTCTGGCCTAAGAACAACACAACAACAGTCTCCCTCAGTGTTTGATGCAATTTTTGATTAACAGTGAGATCAGGTTGGGAGTTAGTAGTAAAAAAGAGAAGAGACCCAAAATAAACATCCACTGCGTAGTTAGAGTGGACTCAAATATTAAATGTTCTCCAGCAGTTCGGCTTTGAGACAGCAAGACCAAAAAAAAAAAGGGATATTCAAAAGAACAATTGACTCATTTCTTTTTATCTTTTATTATGAGCTAATACCGGGATGACATTCAAATGTCAGATGGCACAATTAAGACAGTCTTGGTAGGAATTATTCCAGCATTCCCAAAATTACAATTTAGTACACGAATGGCATCAAATGTATGCATCACTCCCACAGAGAAAAATGATGAAATTCTGAATATCTTATACCAGAATAGTTTCTGCATCGAATGGGAAAAGAAAAACTGCTGGTAACACAGCTGACCTATAAACCTTTTGTGATCATGACCTGCAGAACAAAATATTCCCCTATTTAACATCTAGTAAAAAAAAATATGACTTTTGTTCAAGTTTAAGATTTAATACTTTTATATGGTTAGCCACAACAGGTATTAACCTCAGTTTTACTATATTTTTGTAATGCTACAAAAATCCTATAAAATCAAATTATAGTGAATTTTTCAGTGATTATAATTAAAAAAGCGCAGCTTGTACAAAATAAAAAAAATAAGATTCTATACTCTAATGAAAAATTTAAGACATTTTTAAATGAACAAAAGAAAGCACTTGTTAAGCTCTCCAATATTCAATGCATTCTGCACTTATCTGAAATAGCCAGACAGGAGCTAGAACTCCACTCCCCTTAGTTCACGAATAGTAATTTTGACACTATTATATATATATAGAGGATCTATGTCTGATATTTTTACAAATAAATACAGGATAAACCATATTGCATAGTGTGTGCTTGCTGTCCGAGTCACACTCCAGAAGTTTCACAGTTATGGTAGGGAATTAAACTTATAATCTATGGGATGAAACATTGAACAATACATGAAATTTACTTTTTAGAACCGATGAATTGTATCTGTAATTAATCAGTGAACTCAGACAAACAACTCTTGCCATTCTTGCCAGCCATATTTTTAACCAATTCTACTGGACAGTTCTATCCAGCCAACCAAAAAGCAACTGTTAGCTGTATCTAGGACCAAGAGAGATCTGCCTCAAAAGAAAAAAAAAATTACAGATTTTTTTGATTAAACTAAGTTCCTTTATACTGGGTAAACACGTTAGGAAACCGATGTTAACAAGTGGCACAGAGAGGCACTGCTTGAAGTGTTGTGTATTTGCAAATATGCATAATACAAACACCCAGGAGCACTTTTGATTGCAGTTTCACAACATGTCACCGGTGGCCCTATTGCCAAATGGAACATGGCAATCTGCCAGTACAAGTGATGGCACTGTAAGGTAATTTGATTTTCCTATAAAACCAAAAAAAAAAAAAAAAAAGGGAAATTTCCAGCAAAAGGCTTATCAGGAAGAAATTTAAAAAAAAAAAAAAAACCACTAATTTTTGCTCAATCATAACCATCTTTTTTGTTGGTTCTTTGTTAGTATCAACAAGGTATCGATGAATCCTTCCGACTTGCAAATTTTAGAAAACAGCACTAATTGGATTCAGCTTGCTTCGAGAGTTTTATGGCTTGGATCCTATGGCTCAAAAAGATTCAGTATACACAGAGGAAGCGGAATCTATACAAAAATCCCTACTGTTGTGAAACGCTAGAAGTAGACTTTGCACAGTTTGACTAAAGATAATGCAATGTGTGGCAGGCAAAAAGTGACAGGACTTGTATGCAGTTGCATGATCATCTACACACACACGCACACACCATACACACTCTAACTAGTGTAAAGCTCTGCAGATATTAACCCTTTCACCAGCTATGTTCATGGAAATGCTTTCTTTAAGGCAGGAAGTATTTTAAGTAAGGTAAAGTTACCTTTATTTTATTCTTTGTACCTGTAAGTCATTTGTACAGATTGTGACAATTTCAAAAACATAAATAGTGTCCTTAGAACATGTTTCCTAAATTAAGTTGCTAAAGTTCTGACCCACTGTGGAAGACATTCACTGAAAGGCCATTTAACACTTTTCTCATACAATCAGCAAATTTATTGCCCCAGCATAGAAAAAAATGTTGATAAATTTAGAAATGTATAATGGCAGGGAACTCCCAGAAGCAAAATTTTATTTAAAAATAATAAAAAAAAGAAATCCTCAAATTCTTACCCACTGGTTACAAAGAGGTTTATTTCCTTATACTAGGCAGAATTTGGGTATGTTTCCTATGGTATTTCCTATGTGTTTCCACTGAC
This sequence comes from Gallinago jamesoni, assembly GCA_025769975.1. Classification (NCBI taxonomy): domain Eukaryota; kingdom Metazoa; phylum Chordata; class Aves; order Charadriiformes; family Scolopacidae; genus Gallinago; species Gallinago jamesoni. The sequence continues at coordinate 6,374,557 of JAOQGH010000006.1, forward strand.
CTTGTAATTCCGATGCACTTTTTCCTGATCTGTCCTATGGGTAAGAATCTGAAGGGATTCGGCTGTCTCCGTCTAAGGACTAGCGTATACAAAAGTGATCTTTCCCAGTGAAATGTCTGCTGAGGACATGGATGAAATAAGCAGGACACGTGTGTGAGCCCATGGCTTCCAGTAAAGCCTAGAACATAGCAGCATTGCCGTTCAATTAGATCCGGGGGTCTTTGCAGGAACAGGGATTTCAGCTGGGGAAGCAAGTGAAAGAGTTCTCTCCCACCCCACATTGCCAAGCTGGTCATTGAGCGATTCGCTTATTGATTTGTTGTTTCATGAGGAGAAAAGAATCAGAACTAGAGCCTTTGCTTTCTTCACAGCAACCAATTATTTTGCTTTTTTTTTTTTTTTTTTAATTTTGGGATACGTTCCATAATGAGCTGAATCAAAAAAATCTATTTGAAAAATATATATTTTTATATATATAAAAAACTCATTATGTTTTGAATGTGAAATACCAATTAATTTTATCTTTCATCTTTGATTCCACCCCATTGTAGGAAACAGCTTAACCAAGCTTGCATGCTAATTATTCCTCAGACGCAAGCATACAGGCATTTCATAGTTTGCCTAGTGAAAGGGCTAACCCTCCTCGACACATTCACGACTAGACCAGTGATTCCGAAGCAACATCCTGACCCTTAATACTGTCAGTTTCAAGCTATCAGGCTGAAAAATCCTTGATAAGGTGAGAAGATGTCACTGCGAATCAGTTAGATGATGTGCCTAGAGTTCTGCAATACCATTTGCTAAAGTTTTTTTTATGCACCATTGATTGACAGAAAAAAAAAAATCCATTTTTCTTTGCTTTCCAAGTCGCTCTGTGCAAGGACTGACTCTTTGATACTGTCACTTTTTAAAAGTAAACCATACAAGCCCTCGCATTGCAACTTCAAGGGGGCTTATGTCCGTCCTTTGTTTTCCACCTTCAAAGGCTTAAAAAAATGGTGTTGTCATAGATTCATGCGCAAGTGCTCTGGTCGTTTGGAAATCATGGGAAAAGCTTGTTTTTTATATGGCCCAGAGTTTGGTTGCCGGATTGGAAGCGGTGCCGAGGCCTCTCCACAGACTGTCACATCCATTTGTTCTATTCCACTTGTCTCCATTGGATATTCCACAGGTGTCTGAGTATTTGATGCGCTGGCAGAAGCACCTCTTCCCCAGAATTCCCCAGGGGAAAACTTTACAGGGCTTTAAAACAAGAAATATAAGAATCAGAGATGAAGATACACACAGCACCAAGGTACGTCCTTTACTCTGCAGGAACCTGCACTCAAATGCCTATTGAGTGCAATAATTCATAATTCTTCCTTTCAATTCCAGAGGTTTGAGAGAGTTTCCATGTCTGGCTTCTACCACAGTCTCTTGTAAACTAAAATTCTCTCATTTGAGTAGTGAGGATTTATTTCTAGGTGATTGCAGAAGGAATTTTCTGTACTAACGTGACTCTTTAGCAGCACATAGTACTTAGGGTGTTCTGAAAGAGTCCGAGAGGAACAGTGTACAAAAATCACCAGACTGAGGCCATCAGTGTTGAACAGCAAAAGCCAATTAGTACTTTTTGTGCTGCCAAACACTAGAGATTTGTTTCTAATAATGTGGTTTGTAAAACAGGATTGATGCTGCACTTCTCATGGAAGCAATAGGCTTACTGAGAAGAAAGGCTGCATGTTTTATTTCTAGTGCAGCTCTATTTCAATTACTTGCCAAAAAGCCTATTACAAAAAAAAAAAAGAGGAAGTTAAAAAAAAAAAAGATACCTGACTGGTGTCCTAGGGCTACCTATGAATCTGCGAGGCGATCGGATTTTTGGTTCAAAAGAAAATTTCTCTTTTACGCTTTCAAGTACAGATGGAGCCACGTACGTAAAACCCTGCAAAACAGGAATGAACACACTGTAACTTAAAGCCATGATTTACATTCGTAAGCACTTGGGCAGTTCTGATTGTCATGAACTAGGAAATGAGAATTATAAAAAGGAGAGTAAATGCAGACATAGGAACTTCTACTCACTTCCTAAAGCAAAGAGCAGGACTTTAGGGAATTCCTCACCCTGCACACCCCAGGTATTTCTGTTCAGATCACAGATTCCCACAGGCATGCTCAATGTAATTAATTTTGATCTATAGAATGGACATTGCTCTCTCTGTATGACGATAAAAGCAATCACATGGTCAGGGCTCATAATGCAACTCTGAATCAGAATGCTGACATTCCAGAAAGTAAGCAACATTTGATGGGCGATTTATCTATATAAAGAAAACGTCAGCAGTAATCAAACTAAGTATTTTCAAAGCCCTGAAATGTTTCAAACCTGATGTGGAATGTGTTTAAAATTACAACAGTTTGCTTCAAGTATCAGATGTTAAGATGCAATAGAATTAATTTACCTGAAATGCCCTACTGTTTCCAAGTCACACAACAAACCTCTCCAGAGTTTCACACTCGTCCCATGCTACTTACCAGAAAGACCTGGTTGGCACTTTCACTGAGAGTAGAGTCATCTGGGCTATCAACTGGTGTCTGACGTGTAAACTTTGAGTCAAACTGGCTCACATCCTCTTCAGATTGCTTTGCAAAAACAAAATGATTAAGGGTTTATATTACAGATATCAACCAAATGGCTTAGCGGTGATCAGTGTAGCTTCTGGATGGAGTTCATTCCATAGTTTTTTGGCAGAGCTCTGCTGTAGTAAAACCCTGGAGTGGTGTCGGAATCCTGTCGCTGCCAGTGGGAGGTCACTATGGGCACTGACACTGAGAAATAAAGGCAAGGGGGAGGGGCAAAAATTATGGATCAAAAAGGAACACAGATTAAGAAGATGCCTTAAAAAAATTTCTCAAATTACAAACAAAAACTTTTAGAATACAATGCCAGTTTCTTGCAAGTTTAGCCCTTGTCACAACCAGTATAGAACAGTTGCAACCATTACTTTTTGGAAGCCTCTCCAGATAATTTGATCCCAGTTTTGCAGATACAGAAGTGTTTATACTATGAGGGATGGAGGACAACTCTGGAATAAACAACTAGGAAGAATATTGTTTAATTTGCTCAAAGAGCAACAGATGTAATCCCAAGATCCCTTCTCTCATTCCTCAGTGTAACAGAAAAGGCAGTGTGTATCCATTTGTGCAGCCCTTCATGCAGCCATGGAAGCATGTTTTCAAAAACGATCTGATCTGTACAATAACTTTCATAATATTTGCCAATAACAGAAAAACCCAGAACTATCTTCAATCATTTGTTTGGAAATATCAGTCTTGTGTCATTTCAAATATCATTCAAAATGGTGAGGAAAAAAGGTCCAAGACCCTGCCTGTTGCTGTAGCACATTCAACATTAGTGATGCCCAAGTCAGGTTAAAGTGCCATTTTTAGTAGCTGGGAACTGTCAGGGTGGCAATACCCACTGCTGAGGTAGCTAATTGTACCCAGAGAAGAAAAAAAGACAGACACTCCACACCATGAAAATATAAGATAGGATAATAGAGGCTTATTCATAACATCACTGGTTTGAGGTAAAAATTTAATTACTGCCTATAATGCACAAGATGCTTTGTAAATATTAATAAGAAAACATGCTTAATTAGGTGACTTGATTTACTTTTGCTTAGCAACTATTTATCATCTTAGTTTCGACTAACTACTGACTTACTGTACCATGTCTAGAAGAAGAAATTCAGAGATAACTGCTCTTGCGAGCGTTTAACCTCCAGATTAAAAGCAGGAGGAATTAAAACTGAAGCAGAACCTTCTTCCCCCAGGAGACTTACCAGAAGGCTAAATTAGCTCTTAGCTGTTTTTTGCCACCTTCCCACATAAAAAAGTGAGATCCTATTCTAGCGAGGGATGAGTACCATGACTACAGAGTAATGAGACAGAACAGCACGCTCATGACAGACAGTATTTCATACTGTGTGGAGACTTAAAGAGATTTTTAAAAAATATTGTTACAGCATCAGTTCTCAGGAAAAAAGAAATCTGCATCAGGTAGTTTCTCTCTTTCGTTTACCAGCAAATCTGATAACTAGTAACCAAAGTTGAGACATTTAACTATTTAAAGTGCCAGAAACCAGTGGCACTCCAGTTTGTAAAAGTGAGTGGTTCTAAGTTTTAGATCCCACATTGTTTAAAACCTCTCCTAAAGGCACATGAGGAATATCTCACAGCATTCTGAGTACATACCAACAAGGGTTTAAAAGGAGGTTCCACCTTTCGTGCCAACAGCTCATCCCAGTTAATGTGTCTGAAGAACGGGTGAGCCTACAAGAGTTAGCAACAGCACAGAGTCATAACCTGCCTTCTGAGTATAAATCACAGAAATTTGAGAATTAAGCATGTTCTTTTCAGCCCTTCTCTGTGGTGTCTTTCTTTCCAAATTCACATATGGGTCTAGTATAATATATTCTGCAGCACCACAGGAGAGTAGCTGGAAGAGCTGAAAAGTGATACCGTAGCTCCAACTTGGACAACAGACATCCCTATCATGTTTTCTTTAAAAGTATTAGAAAAGGCCAGTTTACATGCAAAATACCTCTACATTTTTTTCAACTTTAAAAGTTAGGTGTCTAAAAATAACAAAAAAACCGCTGTATTAATAACAAATAATTAGAACTGTGAAATAAGGTGGACTCTCTAGTACGTTGTTAATCTCGCCACAAGTAAAGTCCAGCTGGAAGCAGCAGGAACTAGGCCTCTGCCACAGAACGATACGGGGTTGGAAGGGACCTCTGGAGATCATCTAGTTCAACCCCCAGCTTCTAACTGAATGGATCTAACAACCCTTTGCCCTTGGAAGAGCTGCACTAAATGCAAGGGCTGGGAGGCTTTCTGTCAGACTGTAAGAGTGTCATTGCTCTTATGTGGCTGACTCTACTATTAGCATCGTGCAACTAGTAGAAAAGATCCCTTAGAAGACAGAGCTAAAGATTAAAAGTTATTTTCCAAATCTCAAATTATCAAACAGGTAGGCAGCTGCTTTCGTTAAGCTTTAAAGCATTCAAATTTTGATCAGATGTTCCACATGGCTGCCTTTTTGCTCATTAGACTTCAAGACAGACATTCTCTCCTTCTCTCCTCAAAGCTGGTTTATTTTCAATGAGGTAATTTAAGAATTCTTCAATTCAGAGAAAGTTACCTGAACTTCTCCAGCATCTCCAGGACCAGCTCCTAGACGTGAGGCAGCATTTCTTTTTAGCAGCTTAATGAGAAATAACATCCAAAAAAGCAAAGTTAGTGACGCTGTTAAGAGTAGACTAGTTCTGATATGAATCATCCTTTGAAGGAATACCATGCAGAACAAATACAGGACAATCAGAAAGACCTGCATTTGTTAGAAAATAATTGTATTTTCAAGGAAAATAACTTCCTGTACCACGCAAAACAAGACTGAATTATTTAGTAATAAAACAAGCTTGGGCTCAATAGCCATAGCAGTATCATTATATTTCTACTTTCTACATACACGTCTAGTACCAACATTCATTAAAATTGTACCTTTTTAAGCAGATCTCTGGCTTCTTGTGTGAGGTAGGGAGGCAAGTTGAGTTTACACTTGAGAATCTTGTCAATTGTTTTCTTTCTGTTCTCCCCAGTGAAAGGAGGCTGGAAAGCACCATTGGAATGGGAAGAAAAATAAGACTTGTTCAGGTCTCTTATCCATTTACACAGAACGCGCTTCAGTGATTTATAAAGCAGATAAAACTACTGCAAATGGAACTTAAATAACTCTTTGGATGAGAGCAGCTACGACTGTAGTCAACATTAAGTGTAGCTGTATTTTAGTTATTTCTTATTTGCAGTCTGTATATATACAATACGTATGTATTTATACATGCATCTGAATTAGAATACAGGTAACTACAAAAGCTACAAAGAGAAATACATGCAATTATAACTGTGCACCTACTGCTCCAGTCAGCATGTCATACATTAATGCCCCCAAACTCCACCAGTCCACAGCACGATTATGCCCACTCCTCATCAAGATTTCAGGGGCCCTATAATCAGAAAAATTGGAAATATGAAAGTATTTTAACAAACTTAATACTAATTCCAACTACTAGTTTTCAAACAAAACCACATTTATCAAGTAAAATTTCCCTCAATGACTGAACAGATGAACCATCAGTTAAAAAAGGCAAAATTTAGCCATTACCCCCAAACCAGAGTAATATTTTCTATTTCATCATGCAGCTCACATGTATTCAATTGTTCCACAGAACGTGTGTGTGACTGTTCCATCGTGAATAGATTCTTTACATAATCCGAAGTCAGTCAATTTTACGTGACCTGAAATTAAATATATAAAATTTAAGACTTGCCAGAATTCTGACATTTGTATAAGTAACATTAAAAAAGTAGGAATTTTTAACATGGGCATGTAATAACTCTGAACAACTTCCAGGTGTCTTCAGTGGTCTGACAAAGCCATACAGCTAAAAACAAGAATGAGGTAATCACAGATAAAACCTCTGCATTGTATCCTCATCAGAAAGTGTTGCCACTTGAAGAGAAACAAGACAAACTACTAAAACTCATTAACTTATAGACAAATGTATTTAAACGTAAAGATTGCAGGGCATCATTCACATGAGCGAGTAGGCTATTTAATTTTACTGCTTGCTTCAAATCTCAGAGAATAACCTTCGATAAACTATAAAGTACCCTGAAGAATTCAGTAGACTAAGTACTAACTTACTAACTAGTAGACTAAGTTACTAACTTAGACTAAGTAAATAAGTTAAGATAACATGGAAATACCAGATGTCAACTGCCAGTGTCCCACAATCAATGTAGCAGTGCATTCAGGAATTGCTACTACCGTCAGCAGCGAGATAAGTCATTTCAGCTACAGATGATTTGGCATCCCACCTAAATTACCTTCCCTAACTAACGTCTTCAGTCATCCCCACTGACTAAAATGTCACCGAGATCACACTGAAGACACAGATCTGTACGTAGTTTAAAGTGATCCAATAGAAAAAAAATTCCAGAGCTGCAGAAAGAGCGAGTCAACCATTCAAAAAAGACATGAAAACTCGGGAGCTCGCTGTGGCCCATTAAACCTGAAAACGTTGTGTTTAAGGGCAAGCAATTAGCTTTGGCAATTCCTCGGTTATACCGAGAGTGCTAACGAACATGCCATTGTTCTACAGAAATTCACATAAGAGTGAAGTGTTGTGACCTTTGAAGAATTGTTTTCAAATGACCGGCAACGGAACTGTCACTATATTTGTACCTTGATGATTAAGCATGATATTTTCTGGCTTCAGATCACGATAGATAATTCCTTTTTGATGCAAGTGCCCCAGTGCCATTGAGATTTCTGCCAAGTAAAAGCTGAAAGGAAACATATGCCACAAAATTAGACATATTCAATCATGGAAAGCATCTTAAGCACTATTACCCACATAGTAACATTAGAAGCCTACGACAGAATAAATGAGAGAAACGATGATTCCTTTGAGGTTGGTTTGCCAAAAGGCATATAGACTCCCCAATAAAATACAAGATTACGCTGGTAGCATTGTGTTTACCTGTTCAGTAACTATTTAATCATGAATATATTTAGAGGAATCTGACTTTACCAGTTAGTGGTTAAAATATCCTTCAAAACACCTCCTTTACACCACCTATGGCATACGGCCTCGCTCAGCAACCAGCAACGGACCCACTTCTGTAGTACGACTGGCACAAGCTGGTAAGTATGGAATAGATACATCTTCCCAAAACCCAGTTAACTGCTCTTTTCACTACAATATGAAATGAATCAGTAGTTACAGTTTTTCAAGTCAGAATATACCATTTAAGCACTCTGGGAAAAAAAACCCAAACCCCAAACTAATTTACCATAAGTTCCACTTACCAAGCCGTGTCTTCCATAAATATCCCTTCCCTCTCTAACTGCATAAATAGTTCTCCTCCTGTCATGACAAAAAGGAGATTATACTCTATTGAAGCACATTCTGTCATTTTTAGTCAGTCAAAAACCTATTTTCTAGAAAAAACTGTAAGAAAGAGTTATTCTGTCCTGCTCCATGGAAATTTATTTCACAAAAAAAACCAACTAAGAATTTACTATTTTGTTATTTTCAGAATTCTATCAACTAAAGAAATGCCAAAAAAAATCACAACAGCACGCTGAAAAAAATAACAGCACTTCTGCCTCTGTTTTTTCCTATTGTTATAACTTGAGAAAATTGCTTCTAATATGTGTCTGTTTCCCTATCCGTGAAATAAAAATAACACTTTCTTGTTTCGCAAAGAACCTGCCAGAACTAAAACCTCAGATACTCTGTAGGACTGCACAGGATCCAAGTGTAACATACAAGAATTACAAGCCTGGTGAGATAAACAGTATTAAAACCCCTCCTCTCCTGCACTGTCATGAAAAATAACTATTTTATGTTTCATTCATCTTTATTGTACTGAATCAGAAGGCTTATTTATGTTATTTTATGTATTTTTTTATAGTAACCTATTTTACATTGTTAAAACACCACGCCAATAGTTAGCTGGCCTTTTATCAGTAGAGTAAGAAATCCAAAATCTCCATTATGGAAGATACCAAGAAGGAGGTGACAGAATTTTATATACTGACCACTGAGATACTCAAGGATGAGGTAGAGTTTTCCACCAGTCTGAAAGGCATAAATTAAGTCTACAATGAAGGGATGCTTCACTTCCTCCAGTATATTCCGCTCTGCTTTTGTATGAGCTGTATCCTTTGCGTTCCTTACAATCATTGCCTAGAAAAAGCAGAGATATGTGAGCACAGGAAGATGCTAAACAAGGCAGACTTTTATATTTAGCTCCTTTCTGAGTTTATTAAATCACAACACTACATATGACTCAGCAATATAACAAAACAAAAAAAAAAGTTTCACCACAATATATACATAACGTGACAGGTTTCTTGCGGAAATGTAATTCTTTATTTATTTCATAGAATCATACAATAATTTAGATTGGAAGGACCCTCCTGAGCTATTTAAATTAGCTGCTAAGAACTCCACAGACAGAACAATTTAGTTAAAGACTAATTATAATTCCAACCGTACCCAGATAACAACTGTATATATCACAGATAAGGTTTAATTTTAGGTGCATTATATAATTAGGTAATTGTAAGAGCTTAAGGGAGGGAAAGATTATTTTTTTTTTAGATTAAGAGAGCGAACATCCAACTTACCTTTTTAAGAACTTTCATGGCAAATATTTTCCCGGTGTTTGCTCCGGTTACTTTTCGTACTTGAAATACCTACACGACACCAAAACAAAAGCCATCACAGTTAAAAAACAAAGTTCCGCGCAAGAGAGATGAGGTCACCTACAAACTGCAGCGTTGCCTGAAGAGCTACTGATTTGAACCAGGACCAGTTTGGGACATTTTCTACTGCCACCAGCTGGTGAGGCTCTGCCAGTGACCTCGGTCCCACGACACCAACCTTGGCAGCCCTGAGGTTATCTCCTGGGAGAATCAACTTTTTTGTTGAAGAGGATGGGAAGAGGCAGCAAGTAGAGCACTTTAACAGCCGCCAGTGTAATGGATTTACTCTGTAGAAAAGGGTTCCTTACCTTTCCATAGCCACCTTTGCCAAGTACGCGCAGTAACTCAAAGCACTCTGGGCGGATCTTTTCTGGACCTCTGTTTACACTAGTTTCTGAAATCTCAAATTTTTCACAATGTTCCATGCCACTGGATAAAACCGAAACAAGAATATTAAGACTACCTGGTACTCGAAAACGATCAAATGAAAGTAAGCAAGCAAATGACTTTCTGAAAAGCATACGCTGTATCTGACATAACCCAGTGACTGCTCTGGGGACTTGGAAAACTCTCAGCATCAGAAATTTTATTTAGGTGTGTGCAAAGCAGTACATTGCACAGAAAAGACTACCTGCAAATTTAGGGGATTTGTAGTATTAAGATTTCCTTCAAACTCCTTCATCTTAATATATAATAAAACTTTGTATTACACCAGAATCAAGTTTAAAAGAACAAAGCCTCAAACTGACGTAGATATTCCTACAAGACCTCAAGTAAAAGCAAGGCTATAAGGTGGGTTTAACGTTTCAGATCACATTCAGCGGCCCCAGTAGTCACGGTAAGGCTTCTATAACACAAATGTCTCAGAAGAAAAAGCTGTAACAACTCTGAATGTGCCACAAAAGACTGAACCCTCATTTAATGATGCTTCCCAATTACGCAGCAGTTCTGCAAAAGACTAACAGATTGATCCTGCTAAATTAAATGCAACTGAACCGTTTTATCTATCACTGCTTTCTCCTCACAACCTGGTACGCTGAAACAACCTGGAAATCTATAAATGAAGTAACTGTCTCATGAACTTCAAATCAGAACTTTTGGAATTCTCATCTGCTTCAGGCTGCTACGCAAATCTGCAACTGGAGCCCTCACAAAAGGAGCAGAACATACAATGTTCCGCAGAGTGCGTTACATCGATATTACAAATCTTATTCAAGCACAATTGATAACGTTAGGAGAAACAAGGATTAAAAGACAACAGCAAGTTTCGCCAGAATTTGTTTTATTATTATTATTTTATTTCAAGATACAATTCACAAATTTTAATGTGAAGAAATAGTGAAATGACTAGAAACAACTCAAAATTGAACAAGGATGACAAAAATTTCTATTTAACTTAACAATGTAACAAAATTAGAAGTTATATGCAGTTGGCATGAGTGGTACAGAACATTTTCTAGCAGCAACTTACAGGTCATATTGGCCAACTCCTCCATGGTCCATGCTCTCACTTAATTGACCCTGGGGATGGGAGGGGTAAAAGGAAGATTAATCACAAAATTTTAAAAAAGCATTGTTAAAATAAATGCACTGATGTGGCTTACAACTTCTTAAATTTCATATATAGCTAATCATATATTACCGTAATTTATATTTTATAATTAAATAAGCCTAAAGGTCAGGAATAATAAATTATCTGCAGAAGATAAGAAATCTTACAAAATTCTGCACAAGATTTGCAGTACTTCTACATATCTCAAACAGTGACACACGGAACCACTGTTTTACCTGACTGCATCGTTAATCACTTTAATATTAGAGGTAACAATTTCACACACCGGAAAGTGAATTTGAAAAATGTTAAGGTACTACTTTTTTTTTTTTTTTCAGTTACCCTTGCACATTATTTTTTAAATTCTATTACTGTATTACACAAATTAGAACAATAGTAAAGATTATGTGAACACATGAACTGGGATTCATCTGCACCAGAAACAAATAATCTACTGAGGTTTTATTAGCCTATACTGATAATAATCAAATCCCAATAGAAATGAAAGAATTAAGCTTTACTCTGACATCGAATAACTTTTCTGACCAATAATCAGATAAATTAATGCATGCAAATATTACTAAAGAAAGCTCAAGCACTTCAACATCAGAACTAGTCACCATTAAAGAATGCAGTCCAATTTTGAAGAGGAATTTTCTCCCCTGAATTTTCAACTTGATCCCTTATGCAAGATAATACTTCCCTATAGTTGTGGCTCTACATGGCAAAAGAAGTGCAAACCAAGCAGACAGCTGGAATGAATACAAATAGAATTTAATGGGCAAGCTTCTAATGAGCTTCAGACTATACCTTCACATTTTTATTTTTAAAAACGTGTACATAAATAACAATTGCAAGTTAGCGAGAAACAGGCTGGAATCTACAGACTGAACACTGACACACTCAGTGATGTGGGAAATTCAGAGAATCAGAAACCCAGAGATCTGCAAAAAGCAGACCGGGCCAAGGAGTGCGTTTTTAAGAATTATGGAAGTGAAAACACTAACCGAAGAAATAGAAACTTTCAAAAAGCTTCTAACCACTTTAAAAGTGTAGAGGCTGGTTTATTTTGGTAGGTGATCCAGAGGGGAAATTAACTCCTGGTTCCACCTACTAGCACCACAAGGAATTATGGAGTCCAAAAGTTCATTTCCAGTTCAGAGAGTTGCTAGCTCATGTCCTCTTGCTAACATTTATTAGAGAAATCCAGCTTATTGACATCTCTTTCACAATAAAACCCACTAAAGCTGCCCTTGACCCTACTGTCAGATGCCAACAAACAAATTTAAAAAAAAATCAACAAACACGAAGAACAAACACCAGCACGTTCCTAGAACAACAACTCAAGTTACCCAACGCTTCTGGCAAAGCTTACACACGCTGTTCTTGCCCCTGTGTTCTATGAGGTTCATTCTCAGTATTAACGTGAGCAAAATTCACTTTAGATACCATTCTGCTATCTTCAGGATTTCTTCTCATTTCACAAAACCAAGAAATGCAATGGCAGCCCTTCAGTCTAATCCTTATTGTTTCATTTATTACAAACACAAAAATTAAGGCTGGGGCTTTTTTTTTTTTTTGCCATAATAGTTAATGCAAACAGCCATATGGCTTATGAGTAAACTCTCCATTTAAGCAATTCTTCAGATGTTCTAGAGTCGGCCGTGCCTATTCAAAACTACAGCTGATCTCTTCTTGCTAGTGCCAGGCTTAGGGCTTTCGGCAGGTACCAGCACCCCAGGGATCAGACAAAATACTCCAGGCTTTACGCTGTGCTGACTTCCAGTTCAATGATCCCGACCGCTCTGCCTGCAACGCCTTTCTGATCCCCGTAAGACAGGCACAATGCCCACTGAGATCACTCTCGGCAAAACACTGTCCCCCTTCCACTTCTTTCCTGCTCTTATATTCCCTGCTTTTCAGTTCTGTTTTGATTTCAAGTCCAATCTAACCCTCCTTTATCTGTTTTCCAAAGGCACCCGAGAACCAAGTCAGGTACCAATGTGCATTCACGCCCACAGTTCTGCCATGAAAACTTCAGTCATGTAAGTTTTTAAAAATCCACAATAAGTAATGAATTTTTAAAAATTATTCTCCAAGACTGAATTATTGGAACACGAGCGAGAACAAATTCAACTTTCTTGCCACCCCCTCCCCCCAGAACCTGTTCTTGGCAACATTAACAGTGTGATGCAAGCAACGTGGGTTTTTAAGCCAAGTATTTTATTGATTTTTAAGGTGACAGACAGTGGTTTTTCCTGCAGGTTGAGATGCGTTCAAGCCTTCAGCTGTCAAACAAGGTCTCTACAGTTCCTATGGAGGGCGGGTGTTCCAACCGCGATACAGAGCATCTGGTTATCTCAAAGACTCCAAGAATGTCATTAGTATTTAAACAGAAAAAAAAAAAAAGAAATGCAGTAGCAGCTTAAGCAATAGCAAATGTTTAATATACAAAACAATATAAAAAAGCAACAGTAGCACTAGGAAAATATAAACAGAGATGAAACTCCCCCTCAAAGCCTTAACAGAATCTACATAAACATTACAAAACGACAAACTACAGATTACAGGGTGAAAGCATGGGATGGAGATGCACGCTGATCCACAAAGACGCCTACCGCAGCGTTTTAAAGCTTTGCTTTTAATTTTGCCGCTAGAGCAACGACTTTATACAGTTCCAGAAAGATTAGCGTTTCTGCACTGACGTTAAAACATGTGACAAGCAGAAGAAAAAAAAAAACAAAACCACAAAAAAAACAACCAAAGACCCTCGCTGCGGCACTTGTGCTGGGAAATCCAGCGCGAAACTTCCAAGGGGAAAAGCTCCGGCAGGTTTTGGCGCAGCCCTCTCCAGCCGGAGGGCAACCGCTGCCCGCCCGCCCTCGCCGGGGAAGCCCTGCTCGCCGGTTGCCCGCAACCTGCTCCCTTCGCCCAGATGGCGACTCCCCCGGCCGCCTCCCGGGGCCGGCCTGGCCGCGGAGCCTCCCCCGGCTCTCCCCGGGCAGGGCGCGGCCGGGGCCGCCTCACCTGCGCGGCCCAGGGCGGCGGTCGCCACCGCGCTCCGCCTCGCCCGCCTCAGCGCGGCTCCCCCCCGCCGCATCCCCGCCGGCAGGATGCCCCCCGGCCGGCCTCCCGCTCCCTCCCCCTCAGGCCTGCCCCCGGCGCCGCTCCCCGCCGCGGCCTCCCGCTCCCTCCCCGCGCCGCGCCGGGTTCCCCCCTCTCACCCCCTCCTCCAGCTCTTCGTCCGAACCCGCGTCCTCAGGCTGGTCCAGGTCGATGTCGAAGACGCCCGCCATGGCGCGGGTGCGAACCGCGGCCACCGCCGCCCCTTCCTGGCTGTGCTGGGTGCGCGGGGCCTGGGCCGCCTCATGGGCCCGCACCCCCCAACTCCGCCACGGACGCCATCACCGGCCGCCCGGCGCGCAGCGCGCATGCGCCCCCGCCCCGACTGCGAGCACCGCGCAGGCGCACAACCCCTCCCGGCATTGGCCGGCGCCGCACTGAGCATGCGCAGAAAGAAGACGGGCGGGAGGGCCGGCACGGGGCTGGGTCTGAGCATGCGCAGTGCGCGCCCGCCTCCCTTGCTCCTGGCACGGAGTGTGCGCAGAAGGCGCAGCGAAGCTACCCGGGCGGAGCATGCGTAGAGCCTGCCATGAAGCCCAGAGCACTGACCCTTGTACCCCGGCCTGCCCGGAGTCCCTCCTGAGCATGCGCGAAGCGGGACGTTCGAAGGCGCGTCCGGGTCCGAACCGGCAGGGAAGGCGACCGCGGAGCTGGGCGGCTGCGCGTGCGCCCTGGGCGCCTCAGCGAGGGTCGCCGAGGTCAGCCCTGAGGGGAAGCCGGCGGCGAGCGGGGTTGTGGGCGGCCGGCGCTGCCCCAGCGAGGGGCAGGCACCCCAGGAGTGCACCCGGAGTGGTGGGGAGGCCCGGGCGGGAGGGAGCCGGCGAGGAGAAAGGCTCTGGAAGGGGGCGAGGTGGCCGAAGGACGTGAGGGCCGGGTGGCGGGCAGCACCAAGAACATGGCGGCCCCCGAGGCTGGGCGGGAGGTCGCCGGGTGGCGACTTGTGGGCACGGCCGAGCCCGAGGGGGTGTCCCCACACAGAAGGGTGACAGCGGCTCCAGAGAGGAGGGTGCAAGCGCAGGGCACAGCGGGAGGGCTGGCACCACGCACCTGGGTTGGACATGAGACTCTTCTGAAAAATCATTAACAGATCTATTTATTTATATTATTTATTTGGTTATTTATTTTTCTGTGAGGAATAACCCGGCCTTGCGGCAACATACAGGCCAGCCTTAGGCTGTGAGGTGCAGGCTGGCAGCAGCGCTGAACTCAAGCACAGGAGTCAAAAATAGCACATAACCTGCCAGCAAAATGCATCAGGCTCGTGTTGGTGGCGCTGGCAGTTACCCAAAGAACGCTGTTCCAGAAGTGCCTCGGCACAGCTGGGATGATAATGGGAAATAGCAGCCTAGAATAATGAAGTGAGGTAAAAAAAAAAAAAATAAAATTGACCTTGTTTCTGTGAAAGGAGAATAGAAAAGTGAGAAACCAGAGCTCCTGCAAAATGCTGAGCAGGGAAAAATGTCAACTGGCATAGTTCTGAATCAAAACCTTTGCTGTCTGTGGTGAAAGCAAGGGGAATACGCTAGGGAATCCTTTTGTCACCTCAACAGATTTTGGCATCAGGCCCATCACAGTACAGGACTGGAAATCAGCTAGACTTTTAAACGAGCTTCATGTTTCTAAAGGCATATAGTCCTTTCTTATTATGCTTTCACAACCTAATCCCATAACTTTCTTTGAGTTATAATTATTTGTTTCTGTCCTGCATTACTAAGAGTGAGTAAGAAAGCAGAGACTTTGCTTGCTCTGTAGTTGGTTTCAGCCCGTTCAGATGAATAGCAATAGCAAATAGACTGATTCTCTGTAAACTGCCACCTGCATTCTTCTGACATTCAGGAGAAAGCGCTGACAGTCCATTTTTCCCCAGAAATAGCCAGTGGATGAAAAGTAGCCATTTCCTTCTCACTAGAGGTTCTGAAAAAAGTACAAAACTGCTTGGAAATCTACTTGTCAGAACTTTCCCCTCTTCCTTTCCACAGTAACTAAAGACATCCTTTCCTTTTTTTAGGCTTAAATAAAAAGTGAATAAGAATGTCAATAGTCACAGTCCAGCTTGGTCAGTGTGGCAATCAGATTGGCCACGAGGTGTTCAACGCTATCTGTGGTGACGTCCGTGGCACACATGGATTGTGTTCCAAGAAGGAGAACGAATCCTACCATGATGCTTGCAAAGAACGTTTTTTCAGTGAGGAGGAGTCTGAAGGTATGGCATTTAAGTGTTTGTTTCCCACAGAGGTTTCTAGCCTAATACAGTTAAGAGAACAGAAATAATAAAATCTTTTCAACTTCAGTTGAAGAATGAGTTCTACCTTCAGTCTTGAAGAATTGTCAGAACCCTCTGCCTTCATGAACCGTGGAAGAAAAATCAGGGCAGTACCATATCTAAGACCACAGGGCAAGTCTGCCAGTAACACTGTTGGGAACTGAGCATATATGCCCACATAACCTTTCCTTCCAAATGTCTGTATTTTCTACTGTAGATAGATCATACCATGGAGTAGGACGCAGATTATCATCTGGTGTTAGAAAACATATTAAGTGGTTTCTTTCCTGAAAGATCGATGGTCTCTAGATTTCAGATTTGTGTTGGAGCAATAGATAGTTCTCCAGAAATCCAGGATATTGCCAAGTCTTCCTTTCTGTACCTCCCTGTACTCTCTCATTAGTAGTTCAGCTTATATGGGTGGGAGGAACATAGTCTGGGCCGTGGTGCAAGTTTGTCCATCTTACATAAAAAGTTGTCATATTGGCACGTTATTCTGAGTTCTGTTTTTCTTCCTGTCCAGTGCCTGTTGCCCGAGCTGTGCTGGTTGACATGGAACCTAAAGTAATCAGCCAAACCTTATCAATAGCTGCCAGGTCTGGCTACTGGAAATACGATGATCGGTCGCACTTCTGTCAGAAGCAAGGGTCTGGAAACAACTGGGCAAACGGGTATGAGTAATTGTTTCCAGCTTCATTAAGTTAACCGTAGAGGCTAATGAGCTGTCTAGACTCTCTATGAGCAGAGTATGTAACATTAACTTGTTTTATTTTTAAGTTAGAATAGCAATATATGGAGCAGTGAAATTTCTTGACTGCTTTTTTGCAAGGTGATATTGGTATTTACAGTGAATATGTAACATTTTAGAATAGAGTGAATATATTTGATTTAAGAATGGGAAACAATAAACATGGTTTATTAACAGCTATTGTGCAAAATGTCACAGCTGAGGATTCTTTACTACAGATGAGTGACATAATGCCAGGTTGTATAAATAATAATAAGAAAATTATCCTTTATGAATAGCTTCGCCTTACAGCTTTTATTTTTATATAAACTGCCATGTCTCGCTCTTTCTTCTTTATTCAACAGTTACTCTGTTCACGGGCCTAGACACAAAGAAGCAATAATGAATCTGGTACAAAGAGAAGCAGAGAAATGCGATCGACTCGGTGGATTTTTCACAATAATGAGCATGGCTGGTGGTACAGGGTCTGGCTTGGGAGCATTTGTGACCCAGTGTTTAAGAGATGCTTTTCCAACCTCGTTTATACTAAACCATGTTATCTGGCCCTACGGCACTGGTGAGGTGAATGTCATGTTTCCCAGAGATACTGTACAGCTTTATAATCACTGTTTAAACATAAAATATCTACAACTGAAATAAACCAGAAAAGAGGTACATCTTACTTTTCAAAAGTTCAACATGACAGAGCTAATAAACTGTTTGCCTAATATTTGGTACGTTTCACACAAAAAAAAGTTCTGAATAATGTAAGTGCTAAAGTATAATGCAGTTTCCTGAGAAGCCTTAGTAGCTAACTGGGAATCTCCTTTTATGATCGTGCCTTAGCATTAAAATCAATTCCCAGATGTTTTATTCTAGCATGTTTGCACTAACTGAGAAGGATAATGTGATTTTCGCAGGTCTCTCTCTCCATGGAAAAGCTCTGGTAGCTCCTGACCTCATTCTGCACTTTGGCAAAGAAAATGAATCACTTCCTAAATCATAACTGAGGAAAGGAGAGTAGCCAGAGGGTTATAAACTAGAAAGAGATTTAGTTGTTCGATTCTCATTTGTGTGTGTCGTTCGTTTGTTTGTTTCCAGGTCATTGTTCAAAACTACAACTCTGTTTTGACTTTGTCCCACCTGTACCAGTCATCAGATGCCCTTCTTGTTCATGAGAATGATGTCATCCACAAGATCTGTGCTCAGCTGATGAATATTAAACAGATCTCCTTCAGGGATGTAAATCAAGTCATTGCACATCAGCTGGGGAGTGTTTTCCAGCCCACTTACACAGCAGACAGTGGCTCACACTACAGCAGAAACCCATTAGGTATCCAACTCTACTCTACTATAGCTGCGTAATGCATTCTCACACGTTTCTGCAATCATTTCCTGTCGTGAATTTAAGTTCTTCAGTCTCCTTACTTAAGTATTCAGACACATCCCAAATTTTAAGCTAGGAAGAATGAAGGAAAAGACTAAATTATAATTTCACCTCCAATTTTGTAGCGGTCAAAAAATAGATCTGCCAGCTTCTAGTTTCATTCTTTACCAAAAGAACCCTGTTTCTCCTTTTTCAAGTGCCTGTAGACCCCCTGGTACCTATTTACATTTTAGAGGAAATTTGTGCAGGTCAGTAATTTTGGACTGAGTTTTACATTTCACATTAGGTTAGAAGTTTGTATAAACTTGAGCAAAATGACAATTCTGTGTTTTGCTCAGGCAGAAGACAGGTGAGCGCACAACTTGGTAGCTACAAGCAACAGGCTGACATTTGTATCTTTAAGAAATTAGAGAAAGTTACCTGTATTGCCAAGAGTTTTGCTTGTAAAATTAACCTTTCACATCTGTTTGTCAGTCTCTTTAGCAGTGCATAGGGTTGTTGAGATTCAGAGCCAGACAAGTATAAATTGTAAACCAAGAACTAATAATGTGCTTGTATAAAACTTAGTAGTACAGAGCAAATTTGCATTACTTTGTCTGATGTGTGTCCCTGTATTCAACTTAAAGTCAACTTAAAACTTTATATATCCTGCTTCGTTTCTTACCTTAAATTGCTAGATCTTTGTAAAATTCCTCGCTCTCTTCTCCTATTTTAGCTAGCCTCTGCCATATTTTTGTCAAAACAGCAGCTGTTCATTTCTTCTTTCAGGAGACTTAATGGAGACGTTAGTTCCACATCCTGAATTCAAGATGTTGGGTCTTCGTAACATACCTCAGATGCCTGAAAACTCCCTCGCTTATAGCGCGTTCAGTTGGCCTGGACTCATCAAACATTTAAGGCAGATGCTCATTGCTAAGGCTAAAATGGAGGAAGGTAAAAAGCATTCACTCATCTCCAGTATCCATCACTCTTTAAGTCTTTATTTTTACAGCTGAAATACAGCTTATTCTTTTGTGGAGCTCACTGATTAGCTTTAGTCCAGAAATGAGCTGCTGCCCTCAGACAGCAGGAATTTGCCTCTACATAACCAGCTGCTCCTTTAACTATTCCCTCAGCTGCCACAGCAGCTCCTGGC
This sequence comes from Gallinago jamesoni, assembly GCA_025769975.1. Lineage (NCBI taxonomy): Eukaryota > Metazoa > Chordata > Aves > Charadriiformes > Scolopacidae > Gallinago > Gallinago jamesoni. The sequence goes on from JAOQGH010000006.1 coordinate 6,394,066, forward strand.
TTGCTCCCGATTTTGCTCCCAGACATCTCAGTTAATTATAACTACTGAAAAATACGCAAAACAAACAGTTTTTGGCCGTGCACTTAATTTACATGATTCATTTGGAACATTCCTTGGATAGTTAGTTCTGCTCTGCTTTTTCTTTCTACACCTTCTACTAATTAAAAGCGTGCTTAGCTCTCCCATATCATTTACATGGGGAATTCAGTGTAGCTTCCAGTTATGCAAAGAATGGGCTGGCAGATTGCTAAGTATAGAAACAGGTATCCATTTTCTCTGGTAAGACTAGTGACTGCCAGGCAAATACTGCTGAATTAGCACTGGTTTGCTCTAAGAATTGTATAATTGCTGCTTAACTAATGTGCAGAAGCTTATATCTTTTTTGCCAAAATCTCGTAGGTATTGATTGGCAAGTAAAACCACCGCGTCTGGGCTCCTCTGTCCCTTCCAGTCATTCCACAAACAGGCCCCTGCATTTCAATACTTCCATTGCCAACCTGGTTATCCTGCGAGGAAAAGACACGCAGAGCGTAGACCTAGGTAAGTCCCTCACTGATTCTTGTTGCACATCTCACTATTTTCTTTGCAATCATATCTCATGAAAGTGAGGAAAAACACCCACCAAGGCCACATATTTGACTACTAAAGTCAATATTCCCTCTAGAAACATTTTAATGTCTGAAGCCATGTTGTCTAATTGTTTAGGGCTGTTTTATTTACAATCCTGAAGGCACTTCAGGGAAGGAAGAAGAGACTGACATCTGTAGACAAGATAGGATTCTTGGCTGAAAGAATATATTGTCTGAAAATGTATTTAGCTACTTCTGGAGCAATGAGCACAGCTTGTGGATGAAGTACCAATACAAGAGTATGCTTCTAGATAATCTATTGAATCTCTTTAAACCAGTTGTATTTTAAACAGGCTGACCACTCCACAGACTTTTTTCAAGGCCTGAATTCATCTGCCAGGCATTGATTAAGTCACACAGGACTACTGAGATCAAGCTGTAGGAGCTTGTAGCTTTACATTTGTCAAAAGGGCTGTCTTTTTTCTGCTACAGGAAGTTTCCGAGATCCCTCATTATACACATCATGGCTAAAACCTCAGGATGCTTTCAATGTATGGAAAACACCAAGAGCGTTTAACAAGTACGAGAAGTCTGCTTCTTTGGTCAGCAATAGCCAGTTCCTGCTGAATCCTCTTGACAATGTTGTAGGAAAAGCTTGGAATATGTTTGCTTCCAAGTAAGTGAAAATAATTAAGCCGATACTTCATTAATAACTGCCATTTGAAGTTTTTACAATAACTTTACAATCTGATTTGATGTGTCAGATTCTTCACTGATTTCTAATGTCTTGCCCTTTTTCCTGCTGTGACTTCAACACACAGAGCCTACATTCACCAGTACACCAAATTTGGAATCGAAGAGGAAGATTTCCTGGACAGCTTCACAACTTTGGAACAAGTTATCTCCAGCTACACCACCCTTTGATTTTTTTTTTTTTTTTTTTTTAAATGGTCTGAAATAGAGCTTTCCTGAAAGAACCCAGGAGTGGAAAACCTTCCATCAACTTCCTGGAGTATATGAATTACTGCACTGTAGCTATTTTTCAGTCTTGTAAGCAGTGTGTGTGTTAGAATAGTAAGAACTGAATCAGAACTGAATATATTTATATGGTCAGGTATTAACTGATATTTAATATATCTAATAAATAGCTATTTTTCAATACATTTGCTAGGTACTGTAGCCAAGTCTTTGAACATCATTTTTGGCACTTGGATATTTTTCATAAAGAATGTCTACACAGAAAGATTTTTCTCCAGGCTAAACTCTCAGCATCTAAACTACCATGAACTTATGTGTGATAAAAATTAAATGTGTGCTTGACTACAGTAATATGGCATTCCCCATCCTCCAATTTCAATCTTTCTTGATAACATTTCAGCCTAAGAATGCTTCAATATTGATAAAAATGCACAGTATCAGAATTACTAATCCAAACTCCATTTGGGTATCATTCAAGATACAATAGTGTGTCACTTTTTCCTTCAAGGCAAGACTTAAATGCTACTTTAAGGACCTTAACCTTGACAAAATAGCAGAAGTTTTGAACTATCTTTTAAAAAAAGGTACGAAGGGTTCTTCATTTTCCTGTCATCTTTAAGTTCTATTAGAGATCATACCGAATTATAGGCTTTTCTGGCCATTTCACCATGCTGTGTTTTCAAGTGATGTTACCTACCACAGGTTTAAGCAAAACTACAACTCTTGCTCTTCTTCCTATAAGTTAGAAGCAGGTAGGTTGTTTTTTTAATTAATTTGTTATTTATTTAAGCATATTTTGAAGGAGAACGCCTGGTAAATTTCAGATGCAAGAGCCTATAATGTAATAAATACAATAGATTGTGTAATTTCAAAAGTCGATTTAAGAAATGGGCTCTTTTTTGCACAGATTTTACCACGGCCACAAGGTGGTGCCCCTGTGAAGCTGCAGCCTGCAAACACTCAGCTGCACCAGCCTGACAGGAGGAGGAGATCATGGTAGCCTGGGGGGACACAGACTGGGTGCTTATAAAATCAGAAGAGTACAGTAGGATTAAGGATTGTGTTGTAACACTGAGCTTTCTTCTGCCTCTGTCAGCTTTACATTTAAGGGGAGGGAGAGCTTTTGGAATTCTTGCTATTCCCCCCACCATGTCATTGTTCTCCTATGAAAATAATGCCACTCACTATTACATAGGTATAAAAGTTAAAAAAAATTAGTCTCAAGAACTTCTCTCTTGACAAGTGGGCAAATCTTATCGTTTCCCTTTAGGGTTTCATGCTGTTTCATGCCAGGCTTCTGAGCTTTTAACTAAAAGAGGAGCACACATATAGTACCATGCTATATGTATGTTAAAGAGATTTGCAATACGCCTCATGATGCCAACATAGAAATCTTGCCCTGTTAGAAATTCTGAGTTAGATTTTAAATCTCTAACTAATTAACACAGTGGTAGATGCAGAAGTGACCTTGTAATTCTGCTAGGCTTCAGTTAGAGCACATTCTGTTTTACCTTTATTTCCTTTCTCTGTTTCATTTACCTCTTCTTCAGGCCAGGTACAGAAGCACTAAAATCCTCCCCCTCCCCTGGAGAACCTGTTCTCAAAGCAGCTCTGGCACCTGACACCTGGAATGGCAAACAGGCTTCTGACAAGATTCAAGTAATTGTACGAGCAAATCTGAAGAAAACAAGTAAGTACTGGGGCTAAACTCACAATTGATCAAATACATATCAATAACAGCTGTTCTCTGGCTTGGTTGAGTCAATGCAAGCCACAGTGGATTTCAACTGCCCGTTAGTAGTAGGACAACCTTCAGCACACATTAAATTTGAGTCTAGTCCTAGTTCATGCAGAAAAATTACTTGTGTAAATTAAGAGCTATATTGGTGCCTCCAGTCAATAGGGAAATAATTAAATATAGAGGGGAATGAGAATCATTTGCAGGGTGGGTGGGTAAAACACAAGAGGGAGGGCAAAGAGGAGAAAGCAGATAGGATAAATATACTCAAAAACTTTTCATATTAAAAAAAAAACACTTGACATTTATGACAAAACATTTTGACAGTATTCTTCTTGCCAGAATTACGTACCAGAGTAGGTAATCCAACAACTCTGGTTTGCTTTCTGTTTTCACTCAGCTGCTCTAATTTCTGTTTTAGGAACTCGCTTGCAAAAGAAGGCACAATAATCATAGTTCAACTATGCAGCCATATTTCAAGTCCTACACTGCTCAGCAAAACTGGAGTTGTTTGGAAGTTCAAAACTACATGGAACTTTTGTTACAGAATATTATTTGTGATATTTAATACTTTTTCACGAAATCACTTCCTGGCACCTCAGAGCTTAGGGACTCTTCTGATCAAAAGGGATTTCTAGTGTTCTGGTTTTGTCAGTTTTAACCATTGTCTTTAACTTGGGTATTTTCACAGAAGAAACGAGGAAAGATTGCACAAGAAGTTAAGATAAACAGCCCAGGCAATTCGAGTTTGCAAGGAACAAAGGGTCAGGAGAGGAGACAGTATGGTGAGGTTCTCCCTCCTCCCGCCTTCGGAAGGCACAGGATGTTTAGCAACATCTAAATAATTTTCCCTGGTGTTTTCAACAGATACCAGACTGAGAACTTCTAGCATCAGAAATAAGAAGACGTAACTCCTCATCTGAAAAAGTGACTGAGTCCCAGGGATCCATACTCTTCCTCATTGTTCCGCAAACAGGTAAAAGAGATTTTGAAAAGCTAAGGACAGATCAGTTCTCTCAGAAACAAGGAAGAGAGCAATGGGTTATTGTACTCCTACATCAATAAGTAACTTTATTGCAGAAATAACTTTACGTTATCTCTATGTATTTATAATTCTGCTCATGAAGCAACTACAGCAGGTGCTTATTGCACCTATGAATGACATAGACCCATTTCTCCATTCTAAGTACATTTATTATCTATGGCTTATGTCACTTTTAGGCAGCGGAGCAGGATATCGGGGGGGGGGTTGGTTTGTTTGCATTTGATAGCAGAATTTGGGCCACATCAGGAAACGCAGCACACAGCTAACTTGTATAACCCCAAAGCAAAAATAAAAAAATCCTTATTTAATCTCTAGTTATAACATATGAAAACAGAGAGGAAAGATTCAGCAGCTCAAATATGGAGTTAGGCCAACAGGTGCATTATGCTTAAACAAGGATACTTCTATAAAAACTTGTTCACAGTTAGGATTCAGGGAAAATATTCCTACTTCCATGGGAATAGAGGATCCCACCCAGCAGCCAAATTTTTACAACACAGATTTCTCAAAACTATAAAAAAAAAAGATGGAGGGGAAATCAGAAGTATAACTGTTGTATTAGCCATTATAATCCCTTCCATTGCTCTGGAGAAGAGATTGACAGGAATTGTTTTAGGCATCTCTAGTCTTCTTCCTGTTAGTGTTTGTCACGGCTGACCTCAGATTTGAAATTCTCACACCCTTTCCCAAACTAAGCCTTCATTTTTTTTATTCTATGGCTGGATTCCTCTGTTTTTTTTCCCCAGGATGTGGAGAGGAGAGGGTCAAAGCGGCAGGAAGTGAATAACTATTATCACGTTTTCATCATCTACAATTATATTAGAGGCCGGAGTAGTCATTTTCTATTTTATTGAGAAAATTAATTATGTAAATAGCCTGAGCCTGGCAGAGGGCCTTTATTTCATTTGAAATTAAAATGAATGAGGTAGATCAAAGGTCAGGATAAGCCAGTCGCTCACCCAGGCAGGGACAACAGAGTCTGTGGCCTTGACCCAGCAAGTTTTAAGCAAGCTGCCCACAGGATGTCCATAAACCAGGGAACAATGCACCAAATCTCACTATTGTTTTTTGTAATGGACAGGTGCAGCTCACTTGGAAGTTGATTCAAGGACTTTAACTATAGCAGATTTATTTTATGAATAGGGTAACTTTTATTTGGCCACCAAAAAAAAACAGGAACAAAAATTAACTTGTTACAAATACTTTGAACAGAGTAACTGTTTGGCAAGTGACAGGGCACTAATGTAGTTATAGATAGAATTTATTTGGACTTAAGTATACATTGGTGCTTACAAGGTGAGACTCACTACCAGTACAGAAGGGTTAGAATCGTAGTATAAATATATAAGGATTTTTTAAGAGGATTACATGCAGAGATTTACCAAACTGAAACAGCTCGAGATTAAAGGCAAAAATCTGTGGTTTCCACAGCAACTAAGATTTTATCAATAAGAAAGAAGGAAGTTATGTTCAAATTACCAATTGATACACTACTGGGAAATACTAAGGTACAAAAGGATATTGAATGAATAATTCATTTCCTTCTGCATTTGTTAATAAATTTAGTGTAGATAAATATTATGAAATAAGGGACCAAACATCCCAAAGGAAATACTCTCAGATGTCAATGTGCACTTTAAAGAAGCCTGTGTTTTGTTGGATACCACTTTAAAAACGGCACAAGAGTCATCAGAAATGTGATTCATGGATCCGATATGGTACGAAAAACTTCCAAAAGGAACTGAGCTGCTGCCTTTCCTCCACTGGTTTCAAGGGCAGCCCAGACACAGCTTTACCAAGGCAGCAAATTCCAGCATAGGCTTCCTCCTCAAGCCTCCTGCCTCTGCCTTCCGACCCCAGCTCTGCCCACGTTCCAGAAGCACAGCCCGGATGCTCAGACGGCTTTTAACTGGCCTGGATGTAGAGCTGATAATCCTGAATTTTAACTGTAGAGCCTTTCCGGCTCTTTCAGACAAACTCGAAGTTCACAATGGTCCCTTCTGATTTCACATTGTACGAATCCTCTCCCTCTAGACAGCCACTTCCCCTCCGTGCGGGTGGGGGTAATGAGTCACCTACCTCCGTGAATCAGCAGAACCTGCTTAACCCTTTCCCAGAAGCACAAACAGCTGCAGGGAGGGTGGTGGCTCAAACAAACCTTCTCACCAACCAGAGGGAGCAGACCGGCAAAGGGGAAGATGGCCTGGGATGAGAGATTAGAGAGGCTGCTTCTGCTCGTTAGGAAATAGAAAAATTAAAGGCAATTTTTAGAAGTATGAATATATTGCATGATAACAATCGTGGAAGAAATTTAAACCTTAACCCCATGGTTCATACAAGCCCGAGAGATTCTGAACAGTGAGTTCTAAGAGAGTCGAATGGCATAAAGCAAAGGCACAGGCCTCTTGACTTACCGGTGTGAATCAGATTGCAGAAACCTTTTAGTCTGCTGGTCTTAAAACCATTTTTAAAATATGGATCGTCACACCGTAAGATAGAAAAATAATTCAAATGAGGATGCTCTCTAGGCCAGGATTCCTATTTTAAAAGTAAGAGCAGTAAGTGGAGAAACTAAAATAAGCCACTGGTTAATACAAAAAAAAAAAAGACAGAATAAACATTGTTTGAGCTTCAGTAAGGTATTGGGTTTTGCCTCACTAGTTATATTGTGATGAGAAATAAATGCCTTCTCCCATGGTATATTTGCATTTCAATGGGTGCGTTCTGCGAAAATGATTATTGTACATATTTAGTTACACGTACAATGTAATGTTTATTTAAAGGCTCACAAAAATACACTGCAGTTGCCTGAGAATGGTGTAATTGTGGTCAGATGGCATGATTTAATTTGAACTTTTGCCCAGCAGTCTCCAATATGTAATAGATCATTTACAGGAGCATGTAAGCAGAACTCCGCCGAGGCAGCCAAATGGAAAGCAGCCTTATCCCACACGCTGAAGGTGTAATAAAATACTGACTCTGCGCTTGGTTGGCAAGGGTGGCTGTAGCTGTTCACTATAACATCCTCAATAAGTATGGGGAGAGCTGGGCAATAGTTCAGAGCTACTGCTCTCCAGATGGCGCAGAACAATACCGAGTTCAAGAATCCCTATTTCCATGTCGGGCTGCTTGCTGCTGGCTGTCAGGCACTTCTGCCACTTGCAAAGAAAACACGGGGAAATTTCCTCCCCACCCCATTTTGGGCAGCTTCAGCCCGTGTTACTACCTGATTCTGAGTCACCGAGTCAGCAACTCTATTTATGGAGTTACTCGACGTTGTGATCTAGCAATTTCTCCTTCTTAGGCTGAATTTTGGCCAAGAAACCTAATGCAACTGATAAAACAGTTAAAAACACAAATTTGGCAACTGATGAACATACATCCTCTTAAATACTCTTCTCCCAAGAAGAAAGCTTCCCTTCCCTCTCTACCAGCCATTAACTCAGGTTCTCACATTATTTTCCTTTATAAAGATTTAGTCAGGCTTCTCCCCAAAGACAGTATTTTCACAGTGCAGTAGTATATAAAAAATAGATACAAACCTAATGCGTGCTGTGAAAGGGGAGCCTATTCTTCAATGACTTTATAAAAAAAAACTGAACTTGCTTTAGTACCCACGGGGTCCTGTTCAAGACGAACAAAACTCCAGTCAACAGGCCTTAACTTGTCCAAAAAATCTCACCGAGGCCAGACAGGTCTATGAGAAGGTCTGAGGGGAGAAGAAACAGCAGTGACACTTTGAAGCTCAGCCTCTCAGGATCAGGTCTTGCCAAACTCCACTCTCCTCCTGGGCAGCCCTAACCATTTCAGTTCACGCACAAACACCACAGTGATTTGCCACGTGGTGGTTGTGCATATGCACAAGCGTTCAAGACAGGTCTATATAGATGTTAAGGGGGCAACAGGAATAAAATCACAGATTGCATTAGCACAGCTCTAGTAGAAATACTGCTCTGAAATTTTTTTTTGGCGTCCATTACTTTGAGCTTAACTAAATACCAGCTTCAGGCACCTTAAAAGTTTCTTCCTGCTGCTCCCACCTCGAGCCTTACACAACACACATGGATGCACGTGACTATGTCAGGAGAGAGTCAGTCAGATGGACTGAGGTGAGACAGAAAAATCAAGAAATCAGAGAAACAAAATCTGTTGTTATAAAAATATCCTAAATATGACAGTGTTCCAGAAAACACCTGCAGCCAATGAGACACTGAGGGAAGCCTGGTTTCTGAACAGACCAGAGAGATCTTGTGAACGTGGCTAGATTTGTACGATGTTGTAAATCTTAAGGTGTATTTTCTCTATATGCAGGTCCAGATTTTTTCAGAGAGAGAAATGAAATGCTGAGCACACAAACCTGGTTTTCAAGCCTTTTCAACAGATGGAGAGTGCCCAAGAAACCCAGTCTCAGGAAAGACACACACGTCCCTCAAAACTCCCACAGCTTCTACATGTAAGTGTAAGCCTCCATCAAAGCATGTGTGTGGTTCAGTGAGCAGCAGCTTCTGCAAGAGAACTGCCAGTTTCCTTCCCGACAACATGGAAGGAAACCAGAGGTACCACAAGGTCACTGCAGAGAACAAGCTTTGGGAAATGCATCTAATCTCTCGAATAATTTCTTACACTTTGTTAATTGGTTTGAGGCAGAGTTTAACCTCCCCACACACACTGGGCTCTGGTGGTGCCTGAGGTCCGGTAGCTTAGAGCTCCAGCTGACATGACACGTTCTTCTGTCAAATTGATGCCATCTCCTACCAAATCAGTGCCACCTTCCAGTGAGAAGGCTTTAAACCTTACGAATGTCACACAGATCAGCTGTAACTCGTGTAAATTAATAGGTGACTCCACACAGACTGATGCCATCAATCACAAATATGGTCACAATCATCTTGTGTAAAGCCAGGCTAATGAACACTTGGGTGCAGTTCACAGATTTTGCCTAGATCTGAGGTATCTTTGAGATCATTGCAATACTCCACAGGGCAAAAAGCAGTGACATGACACACTACCACAAGGAAACAAGAAGTTCCAACCACCTCTCCTGGGGAGGCAGAACCAGATCCGTGTGACTTGCTTTGTCACACTAGCATTAAAAAAAAAACAACAAACCACCACAAAAAACCCCCAAAACTGGTGGAATATGCCTTAAATCTCTAAACACACAGCCATTCCCTGGCAGGACCCCTCAAGCAGGGAGTCACCAGAGGAGACACCAACTCAGGGAGAGAGCAGCAGTTTCTGAGGCCAGGGCAGCAGGGTGCGGCCCCAGGGCCGTTATGGGAGCAGGGAACAATACACCCAGCCGAGTCCTATCTCTTGCCTTTCATCAGGAAATAGCAGCGAGTTTCCTTATTACCAGCTGCCTGGGCAACTCATTTAAGCTTCTTGGGAAACCAGTAGAACAATTAAGCTGGGAGTAACTCCCTTGAAACACGGAAGATTCAGCGTGCTTATCCCTATCTGACCAAAGGAGGTTTAAAGAAAGATGACCTTTGATTTAATGCCGCTGTAGTCGATGCTCTTTGAATCATTCCATGAGGGAGTAATAATAATAAAAAGAAACCTTCTAGCAGAATAAAGAGCAGGGTGAAAGGCAGAGTAAAACAAAGCTTGGCCCATTGAGCAGGTTCACACTTGCATACCTGTTTTACCACGATTGACCATCACTAGCTGTGACGATTGACAACCCAACTAGCAGTTGGATGACTTCACAGCACAACAGCCTCTTCACTTTAAATCCAGCACACAGTAATAATCAGGTTTTTTGACCAAAATACCATTTTGCTGAATTCCTGACACACATCAAGAAGCCCGTCACAGATTACCGGGCTCTCCCATTTGCTTTTACCCAGGAGGTGATGCACCCAGGCGGCTTTTGGACATTTGATGAAATTTCTGCATTTCAGCTCCTTTCACTCTTTTGCCGACTGACCCAGGCTATCACAGCCTCTTCCCAGGGTTTTGCTGCCTTTTAGGAAAGCCAAGTGGATGCATCAACAAGCAAGCGAAACAGATAAAAAAAAATAAACGCTAGCGTTTCATGCCCTCAATTAGATGCTTGAATTAGAAAAGTCACAGCAGGCTCAGAGTTTTTCAGTATAATCCTTTTAGAAATGAGTTTGTAAGAGCATATGCAAATATTTACCCTCAATCTAGTTCTGAATAAATCAGCAGGGTGTTTCGCAGGGAAAGCAATTGCTTCACTCCCTGTTTCCTGAAGAGGTCACAGCAATTAAACCCTCACCTGGACCAGCCTCCTGGGCTATCGCTCCCCCCTTTCACACCCCACTTCATGCCACAATTTGGAGCAGGCTGAGCAAAGTACTTACTGGTTTTCCTTCTTCCTCTCAAAAAAAAAAAAAAATTACAGGAAAACCCCTACAATTTTAAATCTCAGAAGAGCATTTTCAATTACCTTATATATAATTACATTCAACCTTTTAAATGCTGATTACAAAGTATTTTTTAACCATGTGCTTCAAAGACAACTGCATTACTTTTACCTCTGAGGAACACACCCAATCACCGCTTACTTTTACACCTGCAATCAATTTTGCTAATATTTTTATTTGTCCTTGATAATCAGGGAAACATCCACAGTATTTCTGCTTGCAATTAGCATTGCCTGCAGTGAGAGGGAGGCTGATTCTCACAAATTAAGGAATGAAACCCAAAAGCACAGCAGGGAAGGACTTTCTGGAAGAGCATTAAGCCATCTTCAAGTACTAATGACAAGTATCTTTTAGTGTGATCAGGCAGCTGGGTGGTTTCAGAGGGAGATACTTTAACAAGAACCACAGTGTGACATGGGGAGGGGGGTAAGAAACTATAAGCAGAGACAGGGAGCAGGAGGTATCCTGGTGGCTCTGATGGGGCCGAGGGAAGTGTGAACTGGGTGATTTAATCAGATACATGCCTGTCCCTTGGCTTGGCCTGGCACAGACCAGCAGGACCATTTTTGCTTTGCTTTTCCACTAACACAGCTCTTGCCCTGCTGGGGCACATCCTGGTTGCTGGGGAGAGGGGCAAACATCAGTTGCCATTACTTCCGTGTGATTTTCAGTCATTCCAAGAAAAAAAGCAAGATGCTTTATTCACTGTCTAAACTGCAAGAAGAATTAGCTAAAAAAACAGTGATTTCCCTGCTCTTCCAGCAGAGCTCACTTTGGATTTTTCTCCAACACACTTTAAAGTGGATAATCGACTGCTTCCAACCGTAACTGAAAATACACACAACAAAAGGAAACTTTGGATTAAGGGAGCAAAATACATGTTTTCAGATTAAACACAAAAGGCTCTGGGTCTTTCATTGAAGCCACAAAATGCAATTGCAGGTGTACCCTCCATGGTCACTCTCACTGCAGAACACTTGGGACAGCAGATTTCACAGCGTAACAACCAAGCTCAATATATAGAAATGCAAACAATCCAGCTGAAATAAACACCGGGAAACAGTTATTTTTGCTTGTTTATTTAAGCAAAACCAAAACTATTCATTTGCAAATCTCATTAGGTTGGCATAACTTTCTATTATTGTTTACCTTTTACCAAGTATAATCTCCCAGCGGCTGAACAGGTAGAAACAAGTAGAATGACCAGTCCCTTCTCTAAATAGTGTTAGAAACTCCAGAATAGGAGCACAGCTCATTGGAATGGACACATAAAACATGAGTTGCAGAACAACAGATCTATTTTGCACTATACATATGTAAACATAGATTGAAATAAAAGTGGGAGAAAGCTTTCAGTTTCTCTAGTGATCTGTCAGTAGGCAGGGAGGCATAATTATGAGAAGACCCTCAGAAAGGTGTAGTTTATTGGCTCAAGCTCTAGGAAGAGGTTTTTTTTAATTACTGCTATACAGTCTCCTCATTTTGATCTGACAGTGTACAGGGACCTCAACGTGGCATAAATGTCATTTACTCTCACAAAAGGCTTTAAGACACTACCAGAGCTGTGGGAAACAAATACCAGTGTCCCCAGGGCACATGGTGGATCTGAGGACAAAAAACTGCCACCGGAACTGGGGAGGGCAGCAACCAGCGCTTTCACTGATCCAAGTGCCCTGAAGAGAAGTGTAACAAACAGCTCTGAACTGCTGACAGTCTTGCTTACAAAGTGCAAAATTAAAGTTTTAGTAGACTGAAAAAAAAGTGAAGTATCTATTATGATTCTTTGAATGAGTATTGTATTAGAGTAAGTTATTTTCTGCATTATTTTTAAAGACTGTATTTAGGCCAAAAAATTAACATGCTGCTAGGGCCAAGATTTAAGAAATACTGTTCATCTTTTAAAAATCTACAGAAGCAAATGAATGGCCTCTGTGCTTTTAACTCCCTTGTGCCGCCTCCCCACACTCAGGCTTTCAGATATTTAACCCAGTCAGCAGCTCTGCTGAGAGAAGTCCCTGTTAAAAGCCTCCCCCCTCTGTCCATTCAGGAACATTGTTTAAAGCTATATATGAAGTATTACAAGAGAAATGTTACAAACCTCACACAGGACTGAGATGAAACTTTAAAAAGATGCTTTTTATGTGGCCTGCGGCGCTGCCCGACTGCTGAGCTCGCCTCCACCTCAACCCCAAAACATTCACGTGCTACTGATGTTCAATGGAAACAGCTGGAGATGGATGAGGAAACGGTCAGATGAGAGATACCAAAATGTCAGACAGCCTACCGACTGTTGTTGCCATGAGATCCAACAGTCAACATCAGTCTGATAAGCTATCCGACAGGATGGTACGGCCATGGAGATGTCACGACGGTTGGCAACACAAGAGGACACTCAGGCAGGATCAAACAAAATACATATTGTCACACCTCGCTCCAGACCTGCCCTAACGCCGGGAGAAATCCAACCTGAGAGAGACCTAACCTGCTCTGTGCTCATAGGCCACCTTTTGATAACACTAATTGAGACCCAAATTAAGTTTTTTTACTTACCCCTAGGATAAAAATAAAAAAACAATAGTCCAAAGAATACAAGAGCAGTAAAACCTGTATAGCAGCAAGGGAATGGGTATCTACTGACTGAAGAGGGAATATTAGTGTTAATTATGTTCATCGACATCAGGACTGGAACACACACTGATTCATAACAATGTTTTTAAAAAATCTGCCTCAAAAAGCCTAAGGTTGAGGTTCTCTAAGGTTCTCTGACATCAAATCTGTTTTCACCTGGAATCTTTACTCTCCCCCCTCTCTTCACCGCCCACAGTGCCGTGATCTGCGGCAAACATCCGAGAAGAATTTACAATAACAAATACCACCAGCTATTTCACTTGCCTATTTTAACCAGCGAGCCATACTTCAAGCAAGTGATCTGCCTTCTACTTCCTTCTGCTAAGGAAGAAGTTCTTAAGGAAAAAAAAAAAAACCAACAGAAAAAAACCCAACAACCAAGAACAAAGGGCTTCAGCACCATTTGTGCAGGAAGGATGAGGAAAGCATGCGGTTCATGGGATTAAGGCTTAATAAAGAAACCAAACTGAGCATACAAAAGCGGAGAGGAAAAGGAACAGCTTAAAAAGACTGACACAAGAAATTCTGGAATGATCAAAGATGACTTTATAAAGTTTTATCTTAACTTCATTCTAAATATACAGAATAAAAAATGTCAGCTTCGGCATTTGACATCAATCATCTCTGCTAACATCATGATGTTTAAGAGGGTGGCGTTTCCAACCGAGAGCACGTGCAATGCAGCGGGACACCGGAGAGTCCAGATGGAACAGCCTTACCCGGAGGGACATGCAATGGTTTGTATCCAATCTGTACTCACTTATATACATCGTCATGGCCTTGACAGTTATGGAAAAAAGCAAACCAGCCACCCCTTCGAAAGAAAAAGTTACCCTTGGGTCGGTCTGAAGTTAAATCAGGAAATGGAGGGTATTAAATCACCGGTTTTGGAAGTAATTTGGATGGACAACATTTGTGTTAAATGTCATTTAACATCCCGTTGTCCATCCTGTATAATACACCTCAGACTCGGAAAGCATTTACACCTTACCTTAACATTTATAAGTTTGTCAAAGAAACGTCTGCTCTAATATCCAAATTACTTTCAAAATTAAATAGAAAGTTGTTATAGTTGAAAATTGATGTTAAAAAGTTTTCCCACATTTTGAATAATGCTGATTTTTAAACGTATGGAAAGATGTGTCATTTTTTGTGTCTGCTAAAACCCATTCCAAGAGGGGTTTTATTTCCAGGCTCATTTGGTTTTTTCTTCTGAGTACATCTTCTGTTGCAGCCGTTTGGCGTAGCTTTGGGCCATGGAGTTGATTATAGATAAGATAAAGTAACCAACCATGACAATCACCAATTTTTCAAATATCCATGAAAGCCAGTTCTCCCCCTGAAGAGACAAAGACAAACAGAAAGAGGAAAATGAAGATTAGTGGACAGCACGATGGCGAGCTCTCCATTTTCTGGGTGAAAGGGAAAAGCCTGGCCTTTTTTTTAATTTTTATTATGTAATTTATCAAATTAAAAACAGGAGCCAAGTGCAGCAAGTCCCCCTGCAAAGCTGACTTTAGTCCCTTGAAAGGAGATTTTTTATTGTTGTGTCTCTGCTAACGATTCATAAAAGTTCAGAATTAGCAACCCCTGACTGTCACTCCCTGTCACATTCCTTGCAAAGAAAACAATTTGGTCATGGGTTAAAAACGTTGCTTTTTTCCTGCCACAAACTTCATCTAGTGCCTTATCTTCCAATTAGCAGCTGTTATTCTGGTGTCAGAAGAAGTTCCTGCCGTGACCCCCGTGGTCCCGCTCCCACTTTTCTCCATCGCTACCCCAAAACTTGTATTTCTGTTGTCAAAGGAGGGCAGCAGCGCTCTGCACAAAACCCCACTGCAACGTGCATGAAAGGAATCTGCACATTTCGTTATTCCAGCCCCATCCTCCCTAATTTAGTCTCTTTTGTGGTAAGGAATGGGCAAAGAAACATTTATACGAGCTACAAGTATTACATAGGAGATGTGAGGTAGATTAATGGATTTTTACCTAAAAACACCTCAGTATCCTAAGGAGTTTCACTGCAAACTTGCTCTGTCCCTCCTGAAAATTCAGGGTATGTTTTTCGAAATACTTTTTAATGTTTTATAAGATACTTTTTTTTTTTTTTGTATGAAAGGAGACTTCTGCCCCTTTGTACCAGCTCTAACCACCGTCTTTTTTCTTTTCCTCTCTAACACTAAAGGCTTAGGGAGTTTTGTTTCTCTTACTGGCCGTTAAAGCCACAGATCCCCTGGCTGCGGAAGCGCTGATGCTGCACACTCTGGTACCGGCTCATGGGGAAATGCAACTTTTTTCTACTTAAATTTCTCTTTCAAAATAGGCAGCTGCTAACAGAGGCAAACGTGCCATCGGTCTCGCTTTATTATCTTTAAATTCTCCAAGAGGTTTAAGCCCAGTTGCATACAATTACACCATTATCTTTTAATTCCCTGGTCGCTTTTAAAATGAGATTTTTATCTATTCCCTGGGCCATTGCAAATCTTTGAAAACCAGCATCAAGTGTTACATGGGTGAAGCTGGGGAGTCGAAAGAGAGAGAAAGGGAAAAATTACCTGGGGAGGGAGGCAGAGAGTTCTTACCTGTGGGACGGCACTGTCAGGTTTGTGGTGGAGTTTTATCCTCTGAGCTTCCAAATATTCTTGAAATGGCTTCTGAAGAGAAGGACCTACACTTGGAATAGCACTGATGCAAAGTTCATCCCAGAGAACAAGACAAAATAGGGGAAGAAAAAAAAAACAAAAACAAAAACAAACATTTTTTTTTTTTAAACTTACCACTTTGACCCAAAAAGAACTAAGTTCAGACTGAGCTACAGCTCAGAAGGGCATTGCTACTTGAGAACAGATAACCTCGAAATAAAGTGCATTTCATCTTTTTGATCGGACACTTCTGAAAGGGACATAGTTCCCCGCATCCTCAAAATGTGCTTAGAAAGGAAAAAAAAAAAAAAGGAAGAAAATCTTTTGGAGCAGAGCAGTGCCAAGGCTGCTGCTGCCGAGAGCTGGAGCCGTTCCTGCGGGGCAGGGAGAAGCAGCGGAGCCCTGCGCTGGGGCAGCGCTGGGAAGAAAATGAATGACTTCTCAGAAGTCCCACATTTATCACCAGCAGTTCCTGTAAGAACTGGTTTGAACCGATTAATAAGGAAATGACTTGTGCTTGTGTCATCCCTCAGTTAAAAAAGAAACTGCTCGCCCTATGACTTGCCCCTATCTCCTCAAAGAAGACGGCCCCTTTCTCAAACTAAGTCCTTATTAGGACAATCTGTGCGTCATCCTTCCCCAAAAAGAATGCATTAGCAAATTCTGCAGGCGCCTCCCCCAGTCAGTGATTAACAAAGGAACAAAGAAGGAACTATGAACCCCGTTCTGAATCATGCCACGGTTTATGGCAGATGACTTGCACAAAAAGCCACGATACGTTACTAAACACCTTGTTCTTCCATTCACCCTGGAAAGACGGGGGAGGCTGTTTCTCTCCCCCCCCCGGGAAGGTGCCAGCGCTGGGCAGACCCCCAGCAGCTCCAGCCTCCACCCTGCAAACACCACCCCGGCCCCGCCAGTTCTGAATCAAAACCAACGTGGGCAATTTTTCTTTAAATCCACACACTGTGCTATTTTAGCAGGTCCCAAGGAGCTTTTATAATCGCTATGACACTTAAATTAATCCTAGAGAGAAGGAATCCCCCCCTCGTGACACCCCCAAGGTTCCATCCACACCATGGACCAACCACCGCTCCTGACCCCAGGAGGGTTCCCATTGCTGACAAACCCCATCTTTATTTCAGAGAATGGAAATTTTAATTTTATTATTATTATTTTTTTTAATCTAAAGACATTAATATTGTTGTCTACACTACAAAAAGTCACAGAAATTTCAACCCTACACTTTTGACTCCTCACACTCCTGCTCCAGGGAGGATTGAGTAAAAGACACTAAAGACACCACGAAACACCCAGTTTTACAAACTGACCGTCTCCTCTCTCAGTGACTGCTCTGCGGGCTACACCGCTGCAATTATTTTCCTGCTGCTTTGACACAATATTGCCTTTTCCAGGATAAGACCCAATCACAAAATAACAGCTTTCTAACCTGAAGAATTTCAGACCGAAGAAACAAAGTAGCTCACTCTCCTCCACCGAATCCATTCCCTTCAATAGCCCGGGGCAAGTAAATATATATATTTTTTAACCATATTTACAAGAAAAAGATTGCTTTCCTTATGATTCACCATCACGATGATACAAACGGGTGAGTAAATCCTGGGCCTGGACTGGTAAAATTTCACAAAAATAAAGAAAAAGAGCCGAGACTAAAGCTCTGTCCCAGACTCCACCGACTGTTACACATCTCACACCAGAGTGTGTCAACTTTTACAAGAGATTTCCAGTTTTTCAGAATTGTCCCCTCCGAAGCCGACGTTATTCGTGGTGAAATTCTGTCCTCATGACTCGCTGATCGGGACGAGTCACCGTTTTCAAAAATGAGTTACATTTTGAGGTTTCTTTCTCAAATGACGCTCAGAAGCCCGGAAAAGCTTCGGAAAGGTAATAGTTTACTTTTAAACTCCTGCATCATTATGAAATGAAGAATATTTAAATGATGAGAGATGAATGATTAACAGAAATGGTTCTTCAAATACTTTTTTTTTTTCCTCTAAAAACTGAACTAAGTCAGTGCCCAATTAGCATTAATCAACAGAACAGAGACATGAAACCCAAGTTCAGGCACCTTGAGGACATCCTGGTGCACCAACAGGATTTCAAAATTTTTTCACTAGAATTATTTGGCTTTTTTTTTCCCTTTTGTCAGCACGGGTAAGAATTAAGAGTACAACATTCATTTGATTGCAGCTACTTTGAAGAACTGTAAAAACCAGAATGAAAGTACCTCAGTTTTGCACATTCACAGAGCCTTTAATACTGAAAAATGGAGCGTAAATTTAAACAAGAAGCAAAACAAAGCAGAGTAACGTCTTAGCACTAGTACCAAAATTGCTGAAATCCCATTTCAGTGGGACAGAGTCTGTTACTTGTACCCTTTCAACAAAATCATTTCATCAACCAGCTAACATAGGTGTTACCTAAAGCACAGACATCATCATAGGTCCGAAAATCTTTTAAAAAAAGATCAGTTCCCATTTTACTTAGAAAAAAATGAATGTTATTTCCCTTTCCCCAAGCTTAGTGAAGTTTTTTATCAGAGGAGGAGGGGGAAGGCTCTAGTATGAAGCTGGAGGAGGACAGTGACACCAGGCACAGGTACAGGGGTGAAAGGACCCCATTTGCATCATAATTCTGCACCGCTGCTTCCCAGGGACTTTCAGATGCAACATTTCAGTAAAAAACATTACTTGCATTCTCAAACAACATAAAGACCTATTAAGAACTTGGATGCACTGAACAAAACACTTTTTGTTTTCAGAAATATTACCTGGTATTTGTAATTAAGAAGATGCATATTTGATTTTTTTTTTTTTTAACTTAAGAGCCAGGGTTTCTATCCAAATGAAAAATTATATAGTTCTTTTTCCCCCAACAAATAAACTAAAACTTCACATCTCTGGAGCACCAAACTACAGAGATTCAGCAAAGCTGTTGTAGGATTAGCTTAAAAATGACACCAACAATGTCCAGATTCTGACAGTTTGAGTCCTAAACCCTCTTAATTCCAGGTACAGCAAAATGTGGTTATTACAATACATTGTATGATTTATTAGTTTGCTTTTCAAGGAATGGCTGTCAATATTTAACCCTCGAATACCTGTCACAGGTCAGGAAGTGATAGGGAAGATTTTGGGGAAACTGATCTTTTTTAACAGACTCTTTGGAACTACAGGGAGTTTTCTCAGTGGATAAAGCACCAAACTGAGAGGAGAGGGGAAAAAAAGGCAAAACAAGGTATTTTCCCTACTCCAGCTTAACAAAAAGTAAAAAATTATTCAGTACTTCTGACAACTGCTTATTACCAGTATTAAAAATATTTCTTTAAAACCATTTAATCATTATATTTGCTCTTTTAAAAGGCGTGTTTTTCATCCTATGCGATCTTTTGGGTTACCCTGGAGCTATTGAAATTTCCCAACCTTCGCTGTCAGAGTTTGTTTGTGAACACTCGTGTAATCACAAGCAGTGCTGCTCTCCACCAAATGCTGCTTTTTAGTGTCCTTGCACTAACATTTCACACAAAAAATAAA
Organism: Gallinago jamesoni; assembly: GCA_025769975.1. Classification (NCBI taxonomy): domain Eukaryota; kingdom Metazoa; phylum Chordata; class Aves; order Charadriiformes; family Scolopacidae; genus Gallinago; species Gallinago jamesoni. The sequence goes on from JAOQGH010000006.1 coordinate 6,413,612, forward strand.
TAAATCTATCAGTCCAGGATATGTTTAGGATATAAAGTTCCCTTCTTATAAAACCCTCTGCACATGTGCACTTACTTTCACCTACTCTTCCAGAGAAACGTTAGAATTAGCAAGTAAGTATTTTCCAGAAACCCTGAAGTTGCCACTTTAGACCCACACTTCAGGGACACGAGTACAGTGGGCTTTTACTGCTAATGAAACCTTCTCGTTGGTAAGAGGCCTCTAAGAGCCAGGGATGATTAAGCAGCTGATTAACTCTAAGCAGTCCTTAAACTCCATTTATTCTGATGGAAATTTAAAATTAAATAAGAACTTCAGTGGCACTCACTTCTGATTTTTATACCCAATTCAGCAGCTCATGTGAACGACTGGGATCAGTACGTCGGTTGGGATGATCAAGAAACGTTAAGCACGACAAGTTTAAACCCATGGAAGTCCATTTTTATCATGGAAATAATAATCTGAAGGGCAAGGAGAACCACAGGAATCGAATCCACGGTGCAAAGTGGCCGCCGAGCTCCCAGGCTGGAGCACACCAGCTCGGGAAGGTGATGCAATATTGAGTCACAACCTCGTTTTATGGATGATCTCTCCAATATCCACAGCTGTTAATTTGGAAAAACCGTCGAAGTGTGAAGCAGGGACTGGTTTGGTCACCCCTGGCACAGACACTTTGTCCTCGCCCGGACCCTCTCGGGGTCTGGGGACAAACAGTGCCATCTACATTTTGATCAGATTTGGCTATTTGGGTGAGTCCAGCTACAGAAAACCCATCCTTTCAGGAAACACCAGCACTACAATTCAAAGACAACAGGGAAAGAAATTTTGAAACAACAGAAAACCAGACTAAGAGGAAAATATCACCGTGTGGTTGTTTTGCCCATGCCAGCCCCCGCCCCAGGCCAGGGATTATCCCCTTCCACAAAAAAAAGGAGCCCAGTGGCACCGCAGAACGTCACGCAGGCAGGAGGGAACGCGACGGGGTCTTCCCTCCCGCTACCCCCAACTCTTTTTTAAAGAATTTATTTAAATCAGATTAGCTATTGACAGCCAGGCCAGAGGGTGCAAAGCAAAGGCTTTCACCTTCGGACCAATTATGCAAAACCTCATTAAACCATCACACCCAACAGCCCTTCCTCCCACACAGAGTTTCTCTGTATTAGACTCAAATTTCTCCATTCCCTTGTAAGAACGCAAGAAAAATCCATCCAGGAGCTCAAAAGCAATAGGGCATTTAATAAGAGGCACCACCGACAGAAACTGCACGTTTTGCTCCAGCATTGTATCAACTTCTTTGAAAATTACACATTTTATAAACCACTGGAAAATAGATTCCAAGGGGAATATTTGTATGCCGCTGGGCAATTAGCACAGCTGATTAAATTTGCCTTGCGTGTTCGCTCTCTAAACAGAGCACCTTTCTTCCTGCAAGTTATCTGAACCTTCAATGGTTAATTTTTTTCCAGACGGTGATCTAAACAGGCTTAACGGTTAGTATTTTAATGAGCTGTCATTTCCTGTGCTGATAAAGATTCTCACAGTATTTAAACCATCCGTTTCCCCCCCAGCCTGGCCGTGCGGGACCCGCAGTGACTCAGTGGAGCTCAGCCCCGAGAGATGCTGCTGCTGCTGCTGCTGCTGCTGGTGATGCCGCAATCCCGGTCCCCAGCTCCCCGGGAACATCCCCGGGACTGACGGCAGCCTCCAGCTTCCAGCACCACCACCTCGGGCCTCAGAACACCGGGGCAAACCTTAGGTGTTATCTGCCTTCAGCGCTTCTGAAATCGCAGAAAATAAACCTGATTTATGGGCACGACCGACCGAAACATTCCGGGGCGTTAAAAGGCAACTTGACAGATTCACTCGCTTTGCGAGACGAAGGAAGAATGTATCTTATTTGAAGATTACTAAGCTAAAACTGTCACCCCTTTGACGTCACTTATACCTAGAGCCACGCTCCAATACCCACGTTAACCAAGCTGCCTGCAAAATATTTTTTTCTGGGGACATTCTGTTACATTAAAATCAATGCTTTCAAAAATAGGAATTGCAACATCTCTGTGCTGCTGCTTCTTAACTCCGCAACAACGAAGGAAACTTCTATTAGTATTTTAAAGATAGAGCACTATTTTCTGTACACAATCTATTAAAAAGCTTGCTTGTTCGGAGTTAAATCCCCCAAGCCTCTTGCAAATAAACGTCTATAATTCTGTTGTGATCTGCTGGAAGTTTTTCAACACCAAAGCTGCTTGAATTTCACCCGCATCTGTGTCCCTCTCAAGCCTTTTTTGTGCAGAGCTGCTCCATTGTGTGCTGGTTGTGCTGCCAGGGCACAGTCCCACAGGTTTCCCGTGGACCTGTGGGAGGAGAACCCTTGATTTATTGTACCCAGAAACACCAGGTGTATTGGTGGAACCTTCCAGAAGGATTTGTTTCAGGAAATTTGAAGTCACTGCTGAGTTACCCACCTTCTCAGCCACTGCAGGTTATTTTCGGTTGAACTCTACTACACAGGTTTTACTTTAAATATTGATTGGAACCTGTTTTTCCAAATAACCTTTAAGGAAGACACAGTTCAACAGGAGATGGACTCCCATGCAAACATGCAAAACAAAGGTCCAACAGGTCCTCTGGGGGCTCAACCCCTGGTGAAGGTCCCCAAAAAACCCCAGGCAACCATGTGGCACAATGTCAATCAAAAAAGGGCCTTTCCACCCCAGGAACACTGATTTCTGGGGCAGCCATTTCTATCACTGTAGCTTCTTGACTTAATATTCCAAAGAAGTAACCTAAACCTAGATTTGAAATTATGTTTGAAAAAAAAAAAACTAAAACAACCAAACAACTGATCTTTAAGCAAAGTTTCCATTTACATCAGTCCCCATGATTTCATTTGGACTTTTTTTGGTGAAAGGAACATCATGCTCCTTACAAGAACGAACCGAGATGAAGTTGTGAAGCAAAGAATCACAGCACGATGGGGAGCAGCAAACTGGTCTGTCAAAGCAATGGTTCGAGTACCTGTGACCAAAAAAACCATTTTTCCTTTAAGATACACAGTGGTTGAAACCAGCAGTAGTTCACGTGTTTTGACCTGCTCTCAGCCTTCACACCTCTCCTCTGAGGAACTACCACCTCTCTAATTAAGACCTTCTGCTGCCTACGGGAGTTCATCATTAACTTCACAACAGTCAGAGGGAGTCTCTCTGCCCGAGGGTGGGATTTGTCCAACAGGGACACAGCCACCACGTGCCCCTGAGGTTCAGATGCTTGAGGTGAAGGCCACGTGCTGTCTAGCGCTATATAAAACGTGTTTATGAATTGTTTAGATGACTCTTCAAGTTCTAAAGTTATTAGCTCATTTTCACAGAATACAGAGCATGCAGAACTAAAATAAATTCAAGATTTATTTTCTTCTTTGTGAGAATTTACTCAGAATTGATGGCGGCAGCTTTGTGGATGGTGTGTGCTTTAAGAACTGTTTCTTTAGTAGTTTTCTGGGAATTCTTAATCCACATTTGAATCACAGAATCACCTAGGTTGGAAGGGACCTTTTAAGATCATCTAGTCCAGCCAATGAAAGAAAAACACCAAAAAAACCCCACCCCACAAACGAACAAAACACCCTACACTTACCCCACACCACACCCAAATCAACACCAACCCAACACTAATCCATATCCCCGAGCACCATGTCAACCAGTCTTTTAAATACCTGTAGGGATGGTGCCTCCACCCCTTCCCTGGGCAGCCCATTCCAATGCCTGACAACCCTTCCAGGAAAGAAATATTTCCTAATATCCAACCTGAACCTCCCCTGGTGCAACTGGAAGCCATTGCCCCTTGTCCTATCATCTGTGACTTGGAAACTGCCACTTCAAAAAAAATATGATTGTGCTTAAAAGCAACATGCTTAGCGTGACTTCAAAAACAACCCTGCAGCTGTAAGTAAAAAAAAAAATAAAAATCAAGTGGAAAGATTTAAGAGCCAAAAGAAAACCCACAACACACGTGATAATTAAACGCTTTAAATGCATTAGGTTTGGCCTAAAACCAGCATCAAAGTATTTTGCACAGACGACCAGTAAGTTAAACTCTTCTTTTAGTGTCAGAATATGACAAAACTCTTCCACGCCACCTTTCCTCACAAAAGCTGATGCAGGCAATGCAGCCCGAGAGAAAACACTGTCCTCCTCTGGCCCTTTAGTCAGCAGCAGCACAGCTTCAGCCTGCTCACTGCTGGAACAGGTCGATGGCTCCCAGTATCTCCAAAACCCTCCTCAGCTTCCATTTCAAGGCTCACGATAACTTCAGTTCCTTCAACCCATCCCCGGCTCGCTGCAGCACGGCTCCCACCACCCATCCTCCTGGCCTCTTCTTATTTCATACAGCAGATACCACCATTTTATTTTATTTTTTTTTCAAAACATCTTTTCTAAACAGTTTCTTAATTTCCAGCCACGCTTTATTTTCCTTTTTTTCCCTTTCTTTATTTAATTAATATAAGGAGCGTTTTATGATCCTTTTGTAATGGAAACCTAGACAAAATTGTAACAATCAAATGACCCTAAACTGACATTAAAAGGGCCCGGTCACAGGCTGAGCGTGCGACGCCGGCACCATCCAGGACCAGAAGGAAACAAGAGCCGAGCTACGGGCAAGGTCTGCAGGTGAATCCTTTTTGGTTTTGGACTAAGAGTCATGTAGCTATCGAGAAATTCTCCTCGGCTTATAAAATCAAATATTCTCAGACTATATCTCATAACTTAATCTTCTGTCTAGCTTTTAGTTATCCTGTATATTAATATGCTCGTTATTTTGAAGTATTGTGCTCAGACATTTCCTTTTGTGTAAGAGCACTATCCCAGACAAAAAAAAAAAAAAAAGTCTTAAGTCATTTTGTCGGCTAGAATTTGATAAAAATAAAGTTACCGACCATTAAATAGAACTATATTTTAATTTAATAATAAGGGATTTAATGTGAGCTTTTGTTTAACATGTTTTATACTCCACTCTAAAAGAAATTGATGAGGTAATGCAGGCAGACAGCTTGAGAAAAGTCAAGGATACCGGGACATTCCAAAAATCTTACTGTCTCCCGAGAACATTTTTTAACTCTGACATCAACCATCTAATAAAATCTGAATCCAGCAGAGGTCTTGTGAATGCATTCGAAGTAATTCGATGCAAAATTATCTCCAAGACAGATGAAGTAGGAAAAAACTACTAGTTTTGGCTGAAAGATTTGCAGGAGAGTAAATCTTTGGAAATATACCTGACCCAGTAGCCACGCTGATGAAAAGCTCACAGTAAATTATCTGCTGTGATTGATGCTAAAAAACCAAACCTAACTAATGATGGTTAAAAGTAGCCACATTTCTCTCTTTATTTAAAAAAAAAAATAATGTTCAAAGCAACAAATTAATTTTGAAGTTTGTTACAAACCAGACACCCAATCAGAAGATCAGGAAGTAATAAAGTCAGGATTTGTTTTATTGGTGAAACGCTCTAGAATGTTTCTTCTGACACTCCTTTCTCTCTGTACAGCATTACTACTTGAAGTTTACATATTTTAAAAGGAATTATTTCCAGACATTCCTCCCCTTAAACTGCTCTTGAGGAGTGTGGCTTTTTGGAGTTTATGTGAAAATAGTTACTACAGTTTGGATCGCAAAGCGTCAATCAATTTGCCCCATATAACAAGTGAAAAACCTCAGAAAAGTAGAAACACCTTGGCATTTATTTTATGGATCCATATCAGGTATCTAGTTTAAAAAAAAACCCACAAAACAAACAAATAAAAACCCCCAAAACAAACCCCACAACAATAAGGTTTTCTATTTAGATGTCAGAGACTCACATTTAAAACGTCAAACCTGCAGCCCTGCCATTAATCAGGTCAGTGGACTGAAAACAGGCAGCAGCTTCCCTCCCCCCAAAGAGCACAACTCTTCCTTTGAACAATTAAACATGAATTTTTGATGAAATCCCTACGATTTGATCTAGTGGCCTACATTTAAGTTAATTAAACTGCACACTTTGTTTGCATTCAAGCAGTTTACAAAACTTCTGCGTGGTTGGAGAGGGACCGTTGCGATGCCATTCACCCGATCACCAGGCAGGAAATGTTAACATCAACAATGGATTTTAAAATTACACAGAATTTCATGACTGAACAGGTAGGTATGAGGCAAAAATCTAGCACTTCATCATCAGGGTCCAATCTCCAAACCCACTGAGAAAACATGTAATTAAGCTGTTTTAACTGTCTTCCCCCCCCCCCGCAACTGTTGTTAACTGGGTTTTTATTTAGTTTTCTTGTTTTAAACTGAGCTTTTCACTCAAAAAATAAAGTAGTAATCAATTACTAAACAACTCAGTCTAAAAAAGAAAAAAAAAAAGAATTTTTCTCAAAATAGGAACAGTTTATCCATGAAAACTGTCACTTCTATGAAAAATCAAGTTAGATAGAATGGAGCTATAACTCTACACACCGAATTTCTCATTCTGACATTTTGAGAGAGATTTAGTATTTTAAATGTGTAAGGTAGTTCAAACTATGGAAGATGTTTATTGCCATCTTGGGACGCTGCAGAAATCACAACAGTTCTTTCATTTTTTTTGTCCCAGGACCACACTACAACACCAACCAAAGTCCATAAAACCATCTTTTTGCAGCTAAAAGTGTCCGATCTGTAACTGGAAGAGCTGTGTCCTATTTCTGGGTGAAAGGGAACTGTTGGTACCACACACTCAGCCCGTCTGTCCCTCAGTCCCACTACGCCTCTTGAAGTACTCGAAGCCTTTGAGGTGAGGAATGAAGTTGTAAATAAAACCTAAATTATGTGTTGGCTGAAGCTTCCACTTCGAAGCAAAGCGCAATTTCCAGCCCATCTATATTTGACTCCTCCAGTATTTTTCCACTTAATAAGCGGAGGTACCGCTGTGTTAAAGAATTACTCACCCGATTAGGGACACCATCTGCTCCACTATATGTTTGCTGAATGTCATAATAACGAAAAGTTTCTGTAGGAAGGAAAACATCAGTTAGAGAAACATTCGATCCAAAGGGAAGCAGAGACAATGGGGAACAGCAATTTGTGTTCCTTTCCAACCAGACATCTCCTCCTGCACCCACACATAGTTTTCCTTTCTTTTTGCTTTCAAGATCTTTAATTTTCAATACCCTCTTCAAAAAGAGGCAGGAGAGAGAAAAGCTGTTTACTTTATTACTCTATTTCCTCATAGATTTCATTTCTTGCAATGTTTTTGTAGCCTGTTACTAACCATTCGCATCCTCCCCAAACTCCAGTTCCCAGAAGCTCAAGGTCACTTTACTCCGTCAACAATATTTTAATGGAAAAACAGTCATCACCGTGCAGAAAAATTCACATCCCCTTACACAAACACATCACAGAAGTGAAAAAATAATACACCTTTTAGTCCCCTCATGTGTGTGTGTTTCAGACAGAAATGTAACAAAAAGCACTTAGTGAAGAAGAAAGTAAGAGCCATTGGGTCTGGTCAAAAAAAATGAAAAACTCCCTCTACTGCAACAGACTATTGGGAACAGAGTCAAGTCAACAAAAGAAACTTCTGTAGCACAGCTTATTTTGCAGAAAACCCAAACGTCCACAATATCAGCACCCCCTTCTCTTCTAACAGAAGTGGTCCGGAGGAAGGGGCCAGTTTGGAGCAGCTCCGGGGTGGCCACTGCCACAGAGCCACTCGCTTCCTCTCCTTTTCCCTGACTCTTAACGTTTCCCAAATTCCAAATCGCGGAAAGATCGCTACAAAAATCAAGGCTATTGCACAAGAGCGTGCTCGAAATCAAGCACCGCAGAGAAGAGGATTCTAATAGCTAAATGTCTTACAAAATAAGGCAATTTATCAGTTGTGCAAGACGCTGGGAAATAGTTTTTTCACTTATATTTGATGTGAGTGTAGAGCTCTACAAATGACATAGCAAACCTTCTGCTAATTATTATTATAGGAATAATAATTATTATTATTCCTATAATAAAAGGAATATTTCACAAATACTATTTCACTTTTCTACGTTGCCAGAAAAAAAATTCTAACAGCACACAGGTTTCAAAGCAAAAAAAAATAATCAAATAATACAAAAAGAAGTGTGGAGAAAAAGCTGTTCTATCCCAGTAAGTGGAAGAATTTTCAGATCTCTTATTTTCTGCTTAAGGGCTGGGGCAAAGTAAAGTAACCATTTACAAGAAGATGGGAAGAAAAAAATGGTTGAAGATTGAAATCATCTGTTCAGGACAAAAGAAAGGTTTTTAAGCAGCTTGATGAGAATACTAGACAAGTAATTTTATATTACTTATAGTTTTTGCCATTTTAATGTAGTGACTGCAAAGAGTTCCAAGCAAAACAGCTTCGGGCACCGCATGAATCCTATGGAGATGCTGAAAAAAAACATGTCCCAGCTGAAAATGTTGGTTCTAATCATTACAAATAGAGCAGCAAAGCTCACGATACGGCCCCAACCGCATCAGCCAAGAATGGCCAGGGAATCAATCCTTCTACTTTCATTGGACAAAACAGCAACACGTTTTAAAACGAGACTCAACGTTTTTGAAAGCAGCCGGAGGTTCTGATTGCCAAATTCAGAACGTCCAATAAGGCTCCGAGTCAGCAAGAAAAACTGGACACGCTCTGAAATCAGGCCCTTTCAAAATAATGTAGACCAAGGACACCAAAACCTGCTGACCAGGCTGGGAAGTGATGGACAACGTGGCCCGAGACAACCCCCAGGCTGCAGCCTGCAGGGCCTGCAAGGAGAGAGGTTTTCTCTACACACACACACACGACTGAGATAAAAAGGAGCATTTAAAAGTGCCGCTCAACCGGGAAAGGCTAGTTGCAGCGCTCTTTGAAACGAGTATTCGTTACCAAAAAGGCAAGTTCATTATGAGTACGAAGTCCTTTCAGTCTGGTAAAAACCGTAGGTAAATAACTTGGCTAACCACCAATTTCCTGAGTGGTGTAGGCAGCGAGCTCATTAGGTTGTAGCTATAAATTATTCAGTTGCCTAAGTTTTTGAGCACAAGAAGCCTGGCAGATCCTTTATTGTAAATCCTTTGCACCAAATTAATTTCCATTACTTTAGGTCAGGAAGGGAGACTCCAAAGTTCATTACAAAGTAACGCAGTGTAACAGTCAGAAAAACCCCCAAAACTCCTCACCCCCCCCCCCCACCCCGAGCCCTGAGGGAGGTGTAGCAGCTACTTGCCTGGATGTGCATTTTAATTACTGCTTTCCCAATGAGGGTTGCACCAAAGAAGGTCCAGAAGGGAACCAGAAAGTGTCCACATGTTATCCCGGCCAGGTCAAACAGCGGGTTTGGAATCTGTGAGGCACAAGGGAAAGAAGTTCATGAATTGCAGCACTTACTTAGAGGAGCAGGAACATGACAGACCTTGAAACTTTGAAAAATGAACATTTTCCCCTTATCCAACTTGGTCCAAAACTGCTCTGTCTTGATACTTAGAAAAATGCTAATGTCACACCACATAACTTAAGTCGCTGGGATTCAGCTAGACGATGTCCCAGACAATTCCATTCTCATGGTCCCTCCTTACCCCTGGATTTTAAAAAAGCTAACTACAAGTTTTCCATGTGAAATGCACAGAAACCACAGTAAAGCCACTTTGAGTGATTTATCAAATTTTCTCACTGACAAGCACATCACTCTTGGAAGCTAGTGTTCAAAACGTTCCCCAGGGATCTCCATCTGAGAAAGTACATTAAAACCTGGCATTTATAGTCATATGTATCCAGTTTAAAAGCACTGATTAGATTTTATTAAGCATATGCGTTTCATTTAAAATTAAAAGATTTTTTTTTTTATTTTGTATTATTGTTAAGCTGTTGGCTTGACATTTGGTATTGTGAGTCTATCGGTAAAATATTTTTGAAATTAAACCAAGAAAGCATCCAAATTCCAACCTTTCACACTTAGCGTGCAGCGCGAGGGCAGACTGTCTGAGCAAAGGCAGGGGCTGTGTTTAATTCACGGTAGCAGTGTACCCAATCTCCTGCACTATTTGCCTTGGTCTGGTACACAAACAAACAAATAAATAAGGAGTGTGGATTGTTAAAAGACCATAAAAGACAGTAACTTTCCAAATGGAAACCTGAAATCAGTGAGAAAGCTCGTGAGGGTTATACTTAGATGCTATAGAGCAGCGATTCAAATTTATGAGCACCCACAGCCCCACCTGCATAGGAAGAAATCTGAAACGGTCTCTAACCATGCCCCAAAACGGTCTCTTCACTTCAACTCCACTTCAACTAAAACGCTTCTTCGCCTCTGACAGCTGTCTCGGGCACAGGAGGCCAGTAAATTATTTACTTATACCACAGCCAGCCAATTTTTGCTCTTCTGAGCCAAGTCTGCTCAAGGTCTCAGGTATCTTCTTTGTTGGCTGGTTTGCGGGTTTTTTTGTGAGCTCACAGGATTTAATTACTGCGGTCCGATCCCCGTGGGGGGAGCAGCAGGCTTTGGGAAGGGGTAGCTGTGAATACCACCAGCAGGTTTAACACAGCAAACAGCTACTCAACAAGCCCACGTTAGGGTGTAATGACAGGCCAGAGAGGTGTTCTCTTTGTTTTTTAACACACACACACACACACGCGTGCGTGCGCTGCACTGAGAGCTGCCCAAAAAGCCCACAAAGACAGGAGGGCAAATTCTCACAAGTCACAGCAAGGACCTTCCCGGGCTAATTCTTGCTTTGTTCCTTCCCCAGAGCTGCCTTTACATGGGAATTAAGCTCCAGACAATAATATGGCTTTCTTATTGCCACTGGATAAACCTGCAAAGTTTAACATTTAATTTGACTGTGGGTTTTTTTTCCTTTTTTTTTGTTTTTTTTTTTTTTCCCCCTGCAGCATTTAGAAACCGCTGCTTGTCAGACAAGAACCTGCAGCTGGGGCAGTCGCTGCCACCTCACGAGCAAGTTCTAATCGTTAAAAACACACCCACCTGAAATACTGCTAAAAATCCAAAAGTAAGATTGCAATTATAAAAGGGGGGTAGGGGGGGAGAAGAAGGTAAAGGAGACACTTTCTACACCTTCTAGCTTGGGGAGAAGCAGCAAGAAGCAAGAGAAGCCCTGACACCAAACCCTGGAGCTCGTGGGGGGACACAGGAGCACACCGGGGGGGCTGCCTCCCGCACCTAGAGATGCACCAGAAATGGACAGCTTTGAATCCCTGTGCTTTGCTTTTTCATTGCCTTTGCTGCATTTAGCCTCACTTTTTTTTTTTTTTTTTTTTTTTTTTTTTACTGCTGCTCTGCACTTACCCTGTAAACACCCTGACAAACCCTCAAGTGTGCTGTGGTGGGGTCCTGATTCCTCACCACCACCCCCCACCCCGAAGCAGCGCAGCCTCCATAGGAAGAGGAAGCCGGAGCCCGGGGCAGCAATGAGGTAAGGAGTTAAGCAAATGTTTAATTATTACTAAGCAGGAACTACCAAAGAGTTCAGGCATCACCTCTTGTGTTTACCAACTCCTTCCTCCTCCTCCTCCTCTGCGTTTATCCGCGTTTCACCTTCCCCAGCCACTCCAGGGACTCATCCCCTGCCACCTACAAGCTCCCGCTCTGCCCACACCAGACAGACAGACCGACCGACAGACAGACTGACCAGAGATGTCTCACAAGATGGTGACTGGAGGGTCATGAGTCAGAGGCAGGGAAGGAGCAGTCTAAGAGCTTACTGGGTGGAAAGATTTAAAGAGCAGCTTGTAACCTACATCCCTGCTCTAAACGTTAAGAGAGTTCAAAAGATTAGTAAGCAGAAGGTTTAAGCCAGCAACTATAAGCACTTTAATTCTTCCCAGCTAGGACAGGTTACTTAAATTTGAGCAAATAGTTAGCATTGTCATCTCTACAATTTAGGAAATGGAGCTGTGCTAGACAAGGGTAAAATTAATGCCTCCATCAGCCGAGCAGCCGGCTAACAGCCAGGGTTATTCCCACAGGATGGGACCAGAGGGGACCTACGCTTCCCCCCTCCCTGTAATCACATTTCTGGGCATCACAGCCCACACCTTGGCTGGGGGGTGGAAGAATAAGGCACACCATTCCTAACACTTTTCGTGAAGCTTCCAGAGAGAGATTTAAACCCCAAATGGTTCAATATTTTTCTACAGTATTATCCTACATAAAGCACTAAACCAGCATCAGTGGGGATGCTCCTATCACCTCTCGCTTCGAGAGGAAAGAGCTACAAGCAGTTTGGAGTTCACCTAGCCATGAGGCCGAAACTGGCTTCCTCATTCTGCTCCCTCTGGTTCCCAATGACCCAAAGATATCTCCTGGGCACACTCAGGAGAATTACTTGGGATGAATATCCTAATCAGGATTTACATGGGCAGCTTTCCACTCTTCAATCTGTGAATATCTTTGGCTCTGAAGATGTCAGGCACCAAACACTATCGTACATAAACACCTCAAGCAATAACGACACGGTTCCAGCAGAATCTATAGGTAATAACAGAGCTCTTGCTGTATCTTGCCAGCTAATAATCTGGGCCAGGAAAGTCCCAACAGGGAAACTGCCCGTGGGCATGTGGTCTGACCTACCAAGCTCCCACTGAGGCAGAGCATCGAGTAGCACGTGTTTGTGAGAGAAGATGTGGCCTCACACCAAACACAGGGAGCCTCCCCGGTTTCAAACAGAAACACAGAAACTTCTTGCATTTTGAGAATGTCTTAGTTCAGTCTCCTAAGCCTCCCTTTCTGCGACAAGGCTTTCGCATCTTTAGTGAACTGACCCGTTTCTATCAGGTCTCTCCACGCCACGCTGAACTACAGAATGAATTGCTTTATCTTTTTGGGGAAAAAAAAAGGGGATCCCTTGCTGCACCACTCTTTTCTGATTAATAAAAAAAATCAGATTTTCTGATTAATTAAAAAAGAAATAGATCTTTTCCAAATGCATTATCTTCCAAGGAGAACCAGCGTCCAGAAGCCCAACGGTGAAGGAAGGGACGATAACTGTTAGCTGTGCTTTTATGCAGAATTGGCCGTGTTTGGTACTAATCGAGGACTGGAGCTTCTCCACGCTATTGTCCTCACCAGCACCGCAACCGTCCCCTTTCCCCGAGCACCACAGAGAACACAGAAATAGCAAAACAAGGCACGAAGAACCGTACGGACTCAAATAAAGCCAAGCGGCAGTTCCCGGCACTCCATTTCATGGAGATACATCCCATCTGTGACCACAAACCCCTCCGTCCTCGAGATGGACTTACCGAAGCGCACGCCAAAATGCCAAAGAACCCAACCTTCTGCACCAGGTTCTGGACGGCCAGTTTAGCCCGGGAAGCAAAATCCTGCAGAGGAGAAAACGAAGCATTAAGTAGACAAACCCCCAGATGAACGCACCTCAGAAGGGATGGCACCTCAATATCCCCCACGCTATGGGATTTCCTAATTAGCATTTGGGAGAGGTTTTTAAAACAAAAAGGCCGATTTGGAACTCCGGGCTTGGAGGGAAGAGGGAGAAATTCTCAATGCTCAGTGTGAAAATTTACCACCCACACGTATGGAGTTTTGGTTTTCAAAACCCTGTAAGTGGCACCAAGTTTGTAACACTATGGAAACAAGTTTTCTAGCATTCATTTCCCTGTATCTGTGAACTGCCAGGGCTGCTTATTCCTTATTCTGGCAACAAAAAAGCGAATTAATTCCCTCTCTGCCATTTACAAGGTTAAAAAGGTACTTTCTCAAACCACAAAGGCAGAATGTAATAATCCCATCACATCCTGGGATCCTTGCTCTCAAAGCCAGGATCTCAATCGAAATTCCTAATTCCAGGTACTCTCTGCAACAGACTTGTAAAGTTCACTAAATCCACAGAACTGAAATCTAAAACACTTTAAAAGCAAAGGTGCCAGCCCAGGTAAGATTTGAGCTATTCTTCACAAGGACATGCTAAGAACGTGCTGCCTGCTTTTATTTTGTGATCACAGCTTTCAAACATTCTCATGAGAAACTCAAAAGTCTCAGAGTTTACCAAATGCAGTAAACATTTTAAAAAGGAAAAATAAAGATTCTCACAAGCAGTTTATTTGAATGTGAGAAGTGAATTTACCTCAGAGTAAAATTCTTTTGAAGCAAAACTGTCCAAAAAGTTAAAACCAGGGTCAGTATTATCTGTTCAGGTTTGGCAACTGTAGCTACAGAAAGCTGACTCTCTTTGGTCATAGCAAACTTTAAAAAGCAATTATTACTTACTTTTTAAAAACCTATGAATAAGCAATAAAAAAAACTTTAGTTTCCAGACATGATGCAGTATTTGCTGATCCACATTTTGTGGAAAACCAACAGGTAAATTTCTCAAGGGAATTAATCGATAATTAATGATACTCTAAATTCCACACTTCAAGATAACTATAAAATAATCCAGAAAAAATTACAATTTATACAATTTTAACATTGTTACAATTCTATTGAAACCTATATACCAATGCAAGTAAATTACAATTACTTGACAGTATTTTTGCGTATTATTTAAATTCTGAACTATAGAACTGACATAACTTTCCATGCCTGATTAAAAAAAAATAAATAAATCTGTGATAGGTCTATTTACTGTCTTTTTACATGCTTTTTTCAAGTAGTAACTTTTTTCCATTACAGTGCTTCAAAAATAGCTAACAAATTCTCAAACAAACCCCCCAATTCTTACTGAAATCAGAAGAACTCTATTTATTATACTTTATATTGGAAAAAGCAACCCAAATTAAAACAAGTACTTCAACCTAAAGTAAAATGCCAAATAAAATGCCAAATAAATGAGATTTCCTACATCTTAGTGGGGCATTTTTAAACACAGAAGAATACAGAATGTTCTAAAAGGATTTTTATAAGGGGTGAATTTGCTAACTTTAACCAGGAGTAACACCATGGGATCATGAATGCCTTATTGAAAAATGGAATAGGTGAAATATTCACTCTTTGTTGAAAACTTGTTCCTGATGTTTTTTTTTCTATTTAATTTCTCCGGGTGATTAAAATCTATTCCCAGTGAAGCTGACACCAAACCTTTGAACCTACATTAGCAGAAACAGGTCTAGAACATGCCTACATGATGAATAAAGTAAAATTTTTCGTGCTTCTCAGTTCAAAGAGTGAATTTTGACACCAATTGTTGTAAAAAACAAAACATGATAATTTACCAGTGAACCAAGCCCACAAATCTTGCAACATCAAGGGCAGTTCCCTCTCAGTCTAAAATTCCTTCTTCATTATTTCCAAGTTAGTACACAAAAACAAAAAAAGGTAATTATGGTCACTAAGAGGGGTCAGTGCTAAAACTCCTATTGGGTCCCACTGAGGAGTTAAGGGATGAGCTGAAAAGGATGCAAGAATCTTCTGCAGAGTAAGGAAACAAAATGCAGCACTGAGGAGACAACAGATATTCTAATTCCTTAACCAAATACAAAAGTAGAGGCATCTCTTCAGAATTTCACTACAAGTTAATTTAAAATAAAAATCTGTGCTCAAGCATAGCAGTAACATTCATCCTTTGGACAAGAGATTTTGGGTTTTTGGAAAGGTGAACTGAAAAAGTAGTGCCTTCTGGAGGAATTTCATAAGATGTCTCCCCTTGTTCTCTGTAACAAAACTGAATGTGACCATGATATTTTCAATTCCTATTTTATTCACCGTTTCACAATGCTCATGGGGATAGAGCAATATTTTCACTTTTCTAAGCCAATAAAGATTTTTTTCACAGCTCCGTAAATGTCATTGTAAAGTATCTTTAAAATAAATCACTACAATCCAAATATTCAAATAGGTCCATGACATATTTCAATGGAAATTGTTTCTATTCTGATTTTAACATATTTACCCATTCTCTTAGACTGTATTGCTAATACACTCTTGTATTCATTTTCAGAAGCTGAAACTGGAAACAAACTCTCTAGCAAGTCATCTATAAACTAAGGCTTCCAGCACAGCTGCTGGTTTAATAAAATCTATATTATTATAATTATACCTATACTGACTGTATTAACTTAGCGTGAGAATAGGGCACCATTTTTCATGAAATTTCATAAAAATAAACAGCTTCACTCACCCACATTTCTAGACTGCTGCAAAATTCAAGGCTGCCTGAAAACTATTTTTTTCCCTCCAGATAAAAACATTTAATTTTTGTTTAAAACCAATGATGAAAATGTTGAAAAAAAAAATGTAACAAGTCTGTCACTCAAAAAAAAAAAAAGTTGGGGCCATTTTTCTTATCTTATTAATTCATAAATTTCTTTTATTAAGTTTATTACTCAGATTGTTTCTTCTTTAATTTTTTTTTTTACATTATTTCTCTATTACAAAGCACTCCATGGAAAGCACAGCTGTAGTTCTAAATATTTCAGTCAAAAACTTCTCATTTGTCTTTCTTTTTCAAACTTTCTAAATTAGCCAAAAGAGATAAATTTTGGATTTTTCACCTACTTTTTATGATCTAATGTAATCACAGCTACAAATAATTTGCAAGTTAACACAAACATCAGGGCTGCAAAAAGAGCTATGTATTTGCAGTCTGAACAGTTACTTAAATGAAAACAACTTCAGAAATACTTCTTTTTGGTTGCTTCCTTAAATTTCGTTTGTCAAATCTTTGCAACATCTGCAATGATAATAAAAAAACAAACCTTAAAAGTTTCATTTCTCAGAGAATACAATCAGTTTCACAACTTTTACCTATTTCACAATATAATTTTTCTGTTATAAAGCCTGCGCAGGGAACAATCTTTTCTCGACTTTTTTAAGCATTTGAAATAAAAGCAAAATAACTTTCATAACTTATTGCTTTAAAAAAAATAAATTAAAAGAGACATAAAAATTCAGCTACTTACAGGCAAAACATTTTTTCCCCAAATTAAAGTACCTAGACTGGACTCGACTCTCAGCTAATGTGATTCATTCCCTGTAACATTTCGGGATACTTTAGCACACTATGTCCCTTTCAAAGATGATTTGTCTTTTTGGTTTGGAAATACATTTCCTGTGACTGCTACAATACAGGCAAAGGAAGGTTAAATGATTAAACATTACTTCATTGGGTTAATCATCAGATCTCAAGAACTGGAATGGAAATAAGAGGCATAAAAAGGTCAGTACTGAAATACTGATTCACAAGTCTCAGCTGGCGGCTTGAGGAAGTTTTGCTTCATATCTGCCTTCAGTAAAATGGCACATTTTATTGATACCAGCATTTCATTACTATGTGTTGCAAAAGCAAAAAAATAAATCCTCCAAACCTAAAGGGATAGTAAAGAGAAATCCCATGTTTTTTGCTGCTAAGTAAGATTTCCCACAGTGTTCCTCCTTTAAATATGCATTATGGTCCAGCTTTGAGTATAACTTGCCATGGGCCATTTATCCCTATAAAAAAAGCCCTCCTATTCAAGAGTGAATGGACAATCTTGACTTAACTACAAGGCTTCCTCCCATCCCTCTGCATTGTTTCCATTTATAATTTAAATATCTATTTCTTCTTTCTCCCTTTGTTGTAAAGTCAGTCGCACAAGCTCTCCTGTGTTTGAGAGAAGAACGTCTCACTAAATTTAGTTGACAAGCTTGAGAAAAAAAAAACACAACAATTTAAAAAGTTTAATTTTTACTCCTTTCTCTCTGTAACACCGATTTATTATCAGAAAACAGAATGGTCACAATTTATTGTTCGCATTGAAATGATGAAGCCTCTTTTTTCTTAATCTCTAAGAACAGAGATTGCTGATGGATCCATAGCAAGTAACTAGTTGATGGTTACCAAGGAGCTGTGAATAATCATTCATAGCCCTTAGAGAACCAACCCATAAGACTTGGACAGAAGATACTTTCCTGAACAACTGCACAGACGGGCCTACAACAATTATGAAATATAAATGTTTATTTTCTAACATGAAGCTGCAATCGGTTTATAGGAGCATCAAGAATTTTTATCTGCTGTAAATACGTCAAGCACTTTACAAATATATCGATAACATCGGTGTATTGATGGATATAGGATAAAGAAGGCAGCCAGCAAAGAAGGGAAGGAGAACATGAGATTAAATTCAATCAGAAGTTCCTGGTGCATGTGTTCTCTACCAGTAAGAGCAGACAGTGACTTAATGCAGGACCAGGGGGAAGTCAGTGGTGCGAGTTAATGTAATCACTCAAGCGCGATATTAATTACCCAGCAGCTGCTAGCCTTAAGAAGTTCAAAATTTATTTCTGGAAGGCTTGGGCGGGGGGTTATGAGGGATTTCTTACTCTAATAAAAAACATAATCGTGAATGAACATTAAAAACAATAGAGAGACATAACTAGAACGTGTTGCACCTCCATGGAAGGGCTCTTCTGCAAGCAAGGAGACGGGTAATTCACCCTCGTGCCAGCAGACTCCCCGGAGGTGAATATGTAACTTGCATGGGAGGAAGAAGCATCCAATCCCTCAAGATTTGAGTGTAATTTATACTACGGATACAATATTTACTTACTAAGAAGAAAGCTGAATTATCCAAATAATGATCTGAAAAGGAGAACATTTTTCCCCAAAGATTGAAGACGATGTACGAAGCTACCATCTCAGATTACTATATTATATTAATTATAAATTCCTTAACATTTAAGAAGCTGCCTACAAAGACAGTGCTCCTTTTTATGTAAAAATCTGAGTTATGTTAAAAATGAGCTGCACAATATTTTGTTTCTTCTGGCTTTCTCTTACAACACAATGGAATCAAACACAACTTATGGGAGAATGACCATTTGTGGTTAGGCAATGAATTCTAGAATTTCAGAGGACTGGGAAGAATTATTAACTCATTGGAATAACGTATTAAGTGCAGAAGAGCAGTTTTAAAGAAGTCGGAGAGCTACCTACGGGGCCGAGAGGTTACAACATACACCCGTGCTAAGAAAGCAGTAGATCAACGACGACGTTTAATGATCAACCCGGTGACCTGGAGTTAAGATGAAGAGAACAGCGATCAAGATACAGCTGACAGTCATTGCTTATCGCTGCAAATAGTTCATTACTCAGCCACCAAAGAAACCGTCCCGTACCTCTCCTGCAAGACATCAAAGGCAACAGACCTCATGAGTAAGGTTCCAGTAAGTCACCAGCAGGAATATTTGGGTAGTGGTTCACGATGGGGCCGATCTCCCAGTCCATCAGTTGAGAGTGCAGACACTCTCAACATCTAAATGCGTATGGGAAGAGCTGTGGCCCTGGATCTCTGTTCTATTTATCAAAAATACCTCCAGCTTAATGCAGATAAGGAGCAAACTACAAGGGGATACCTCCATCTTGCTGCCTGGAGAGAAGAGGGTGTGAGAGGTAAGGCTTAAACTTACTTCTCACCCAAAATTCCGGCAAAGAAAGGCCCTGTCTTGGAAACCGGGCTGTCAAAAGACAAATGGAGGAAAGGTTTTCAAGGATTACTGAAAGCAGCCAAGGGAAGGCAGCAGGCCTAAGCGAGCACTGAAGTCTGATAAAAGAAAGGTATTTACATGCAACAGGCGTAGGACAGACGTTCCAGATTAAGACTGGCTCAAGTTCTAAGCTTGGGAAGGAAACAAATGTAATTTCACAAGAAGTCTGGGTTTTCTGAGAGATTAAATTCTGAAAAGGGCATAGGGTAATCATATGGGAAATGTTAAAAACTAAAGCAGTTTTAGAAGGGACAATAGGAAGAAGACTGAATGGCAATGAAACAGGGCCCTGGACTTCACAGGCTTTACCAGAGAACTATGGAAGAACAAGAGAGCAGTACCCACATAACCTCATTGAATAGACTACATCAGAGACCAGAGGACTTAAAGCTAGTAGGATTTCAAACCACTATTCAGAATACTTGTAGGTAAGGATGAGCATACAGCAGGTACTACATACAAATCTCAAGTCAAAAAGGAATCAGCTACAAGTGAACCCTTACACTAACCTTCCCTAGGACAGGGGAAGGCACAGATCGATTTCCACATCTGTTTGTGTTCAAATTCTTGAGGTTGGTTGCACATTGAGGGGTGATGCTGCAACCCACAAAGATAATGGGAAAGATGCTCATCTTCGGGACTTTGTAAACTCAGACATATGAGTAACTACAAATAGTACATGTGCCAGAAAAATTGAAGTTTTCCCACAGAAAATACAGTTAAACCTATTGTCCTCATAATCAGATTTTGAAACCGCTGTTTAGAAAAGAAAGATGTAAGAAGCCATAGATAGAGCTGTGTGCAGAGTTTAATTCTTTGCAAGTCATATGGGAGCAGAACATAACAGAGCTAAATGTTCGTTCCAACAGAAGCTTTGCTTCCCCCGGTCATTTAATTTTAACCTGTCTCGGAGTAAAAGTGTGAAAATTGTGAGTAATGGTTCCATTATATGGTAAATAAGACCTCCCACTAACATGAGGAGGAAGGAACCACCTCCGGATTAAACAGGCTATTAGCATCAGGAACTTTTTTTCATTTAATTAACCAACTGTACCATGGTAAGAACATTTTATTTCCCTCACTTCTCCCTCTCCCCTAGACTTTGGGGGAAGAACCAGCAAATCCTCCTTCATAATAAACTCCATCTCAGGAGCTTTAGTCTTAAGATTTTAGACCATTACAATCCAACAACGTGCTCAAGTTTGGAAGGGATATACCAAAGTGAACACATACTGCAGAGCTCACTCTCAAGCTTAATGCCAGTGTTTTCCACAGCTAGAACTCAAGCTCTCTGACTTCTGCATAAAAAGTCCTTCTGCTTCACACGGCAAGAATAAAGACATTTTGTAAAGAATACGACACAATTAAAGGAAACAGTCTGAAGGAAGAGGAAGGAGCACGTCCTTTCAGTCTGATAATAGATCTGTCCTATAGAGCAGTAGCTCTTCCAGCCACATCCCCTGCCACCTCCGTGCTCTACTCCTTGGTGCAGGTCTGTGCAGAAGCGTGAAGCAACACGTCCCCCTCCACACTTGCAAATTTTATAGTGGTGCACAAAAGCGTGAAATAGAATTTATTATTTCTTTGCTTGCTAAAGAGCTGCTTTCTATTCAATTCCTGTAGAAGGTGTGGCAGCGAGCAGATCCAGCAGCCCATTTCATGGAAGAGAGTTGCCAGTTTGGCACGTGAGGGAAGCAGAAGGCCATGAGGACAGTCCAGCGTTGGAGGAGATTACCCAGAGGGGTTCTGCAGTCTCCAGTCTGGGAGGGCTTCAAGACCAGACGTGACAATGCCCCGAGGAACCTGAAGCTGATCTCACAGATGACACTGCTCTGAGCAAAATGTCAGGACCAGAAACTGCCTCAGGTCCCTTGCAAGACGAATTTTTCTGTGATTCCCTAATGAGATACCAGCAGCCACCTACAGGGAGAAGAATGAAGTAAAAGAATATCCTATCACCCTGGTTCCCACACGTCAGCCATTGACCTCCCCAGCCTTTGCTTCTGCAGCTGAAAGCCTGCTCTGGCAGTGCCTCCACCAACGTGCCGGCTGCCTAAAATACCATTGCAGCTGCACAGCCAGTGCTAATTTATCTCAAAGCTACAATTGCAATTAGTTATTGCGGCCACACGTCTGCCAATTTAGTTACAGTGGCATGATGAGCAATCAAATGCATGGGATCAATTTTTTTTCAACCGTTATGAATTATTAAGTCCTATTTTTTTGTGTGGTTTAAGATTCAGACACTGTAAGGAAGGGCTCACGATTGCTAGAAGGAAACAAGTCATTGCTTTGTTCCAGCCACCATCATCAAGAAAGGAACCAGACAAATTGACCTCTTCAATCCCTTGAACAAAACAGAGCCAAAGTCACCAGCACTGAAAAAAATACACTGCTCCTACACTGAGAACTTAGAAATAAATTAAGGAAGAAAACCCAGGCCCAGAAAAAAAAAAACAAACAAAACAACAAATGCTTGTAGAATAAAAGTGAGCAATTTCTTACACAGCTGACAAATCCTTTTGCACACAGGAGTCTTCCTGCTCAGCCCAGCCAGCAGATGTGCCGTGGTGAGCATACCTCTCCCTTGTTCTCCCCGGGAAGCGGCAGAGGTTCCCAGACAGCTCCGAGAAGTGGTCTGCATACCAGACTCTTGTACAACACACATATTTAAACAGTGTCTGGAGCAGAGGGGAAAAAAGCAGCCATTTTCTTGATTATGATACCACAATTAATGTCTATCAGTTATTGAAGGCTCTCCCTGAATAAACATTTTTGGAAGCAGCTCATCCGACCCGAACTTTTGATCATTTATTGGTCTCAGAATACTGACTGGGGAGTGAAATATCAAATATTTAGGAGCAAATTGTTCCTTCTGAAACTTGTGTGGAGCATCCCCAACGCACGCGGAGTTCAGCTGACCGCTTCTCCACAACTACAGTGCAAACACAGCTTGCAGGATTTCCAGTGGACTTGGTGACATTCCTTCTGGAGAGGTTCATTTCTCTTGTGAGAAGTGAGAAATTCGCCACTGAAAAAAATCCTCTGAGCTAATATCCCAATATTGAGTGAAAATACGGCAGAGTCATCCAGATTTCTTATTTATGTACTTACACACTGAACATTAAAATTAGAGGGGGTTGGGAAAACAAGTTTTAGGGAGGTGATCACAATGAGCCGGTCAGAGAAGAATGTGGAAAAGTCATCTCCAGATTAGTAAACGTAATGCAATGCTCATTGCTGTTTTTTCCTTATCTGTAAGCAGGTGTGCAAATGAATAGAACAATGCAGGCTCAGGGCTGCCCCATTCTCTGCCAGTGTCCAGAGAAGCCCAGGGAGGTGGCTCACACACTGGTTACTCATAGCTCTCATTGTCTACCCTCTGCCTGCATTAACTCTTTGCTACCTCTTTTCTCAGGAAGCCCTCCGTAACACGTCCCCTTTATTTAAAGCTTTGAGTCATTCCAAAGCTCGCTTCAACTCACTAATTTGGGAGAACAACTTAAAACATACTTAGCATATCCCCTGCTTATTATATAGTCTGTGAAAACAAACCACCATTAGTTCACTATCAGTTTGCCATTTCCCTCTCAAGCTTCATGTGAAGTTTCTAAAGTGAAGTTTCCAGGTTTGATTAGGTTTGAATTTCTGTTTAATTATGGGCCAAGATAAAAAGAAGTAAGATACCTCCCCTACACGTATTAACGGATGCAGGCATCAAACTTGAGGAATGGGGTGTGTGAAGACAAGCCTCCTGCTGGCCACCCATCAGGCAGCCCGGACCAAAGCCCAGCAACCTCCTCCTCGGCCGGCACAATTAATAAAGAGAGGAAGCTGATGAGGAAAGGAGCGACTGGAAGACCGAGCAAGAGGAATTATGAACGGAATTTGGTGTCGGGTTTGAACAAGTCATTTCTGGGAAAGCCAAAAATAAAAAAAGAAAAGAAAAGAAAGAAGTCAAGGTTTTCCAGTTATTGTATGTGACTCTACCACTTCCATTTTTATAACAACTGCCTTATAAAAATCTGCTTGTGGTCTGCTTTAACTTCTTTTTTCTTGTACCAAATACCTGTAAAACCTTTTCATTAAGCAAGCCAGCCGCCAGGGAATCCTTTTCAAGCAGGAACTCACCAGATACTAGCTGTTCGTTTAATCATGGGAGAGATCCATTTTTAATTTGGCCATCTCCCTTTACGCTGCTAATTAAGTAACATCTAGCTTATTAGTCGAACCCAATCATTCCATTTGAATTAAGTCAGGGTGTCGTGTCAGAACACAGCGCTGGGTTCTCCCAGGAACCATGGCTGGGTGTGGTAGAGCACTTTGTTCTGCTTCTGCAAAGAGAAACCCCACGTGGAGATGAGGGAAAAGCAACCCAGCTCAAGGCACCGGAGCCCTCAGAGAGGCTGGAAAGATGGGTTTAACCTGCATCTTGCTGTCCCTATCACCAAAGTTCATCAGTTTAACTCCTTGCAGACAAGAAGCCAGCTCTCCGAGCAGGAAGTCGTTGGGTGGAACTCCTGACGCAACGCGAACGAACCCCAGCAGTTGCAGCTTAGTTTAATACAAACCCTCTTGAGTCCACGTTGACAAATTCTTTAACAAGCCCTGTGGTTACAGGGAAGCTGGTTTCAGTCTGAGTCACTCCTGTTCAAACAGTTTACTGGAAATGGAGGGGAGGGGGAATTTTCAGAGAAGTCATGTGATGGCCAGACAAACCACAACCAGCAAAGGTTCAGTGGAGTCAAAAACAGGTCCCAGCAACAACTGACATTCACTGCGCAGATGGCACTCAATCATTTACAAACCAGTCCTGCTGCATCTCAGCATTTCTATGGATTTAACCCTTTTTTTTTTTTTTTGCCTTCCGAGTTTGTATTCTTTCGGAGGCAGTTTGGAAAGTAAACAAACAGCAGTGGCTGATAGTAACACAGGCAACTAGAAAATATTTGTACATGGAAATTTGGCTGCAGCAACGCTGCACAGAAGCAAAGCCCGACGTGTAAATCATTAGTTCTTAAAAATATGCTACTTAATGAATCCAAACACTTACAGTCATTAAGGATTAGATATACAGCAAAGGTATTATTACTTTCTCCTCTTAGCAAGGAGTACCGTGATACAGCAAGGGCCCACGCATTATTGCTAAGTACCTGGAGGGAAGCTGGCATTAAAAGCTTCATTTTCACCAGAAACCTCCCTCAGCTTTAAGAGTTTCAGCACAATAGAGAAAAGATAAGAATCCTTAACAATCAGCAACTATTAAGCCAGCAAAAAGAGAGTCCCTGCACATGTGTCTGTAGACATGAAACTGTACAAAAGTATGGTAATAATACAGTGGGAGTAATGTGCTGCCCCAGCACTAAGTAATAGATTCACTTCCCCTAATTGAGAGGTTGGTTTGAACGGCTGCACTGGAGATACTCCCCGTGGCTAAAAGGGGAGCTCTGATCAAAAACTCCTCTGCTCTGGTATTCAACTGGAAAAAAAAGAGTTAAACAGCAACTAAGAGTTCAAATATTTGTAATTTTTAAATACCGCCTTAAGTGTTAACAAATCAGAGCGGGTCGCTCTGTTCCTATAGCATGCTGGGCTCTCCATTGTGTGGAGCTCTGAGAACAAAAAAAAAACCAAACACACAACAAAACCCAAAAAACGAGAGCCCTGCTTGTAAACCACACTCCTTCTCCAGGGCAAAGCTGCTCCATTTGGAGAAGAGCAGCTCTGACGCTGCCTTTGTGTAAGCAGGAGCTGGCGCGGGGACGCGCAGAGAGAAACAGTATTTCACCCTATGTAACTCTGAACAGGGCACTAAACCTTTACACTGTTAAATCCTTTTAGGTTCCTTTTTTTTTTTTTTCGGTTGTTTTTTGAAGTGCCAAGCTAGCAAGGGCATTTCCCCCCCGCTCCCAGGCCCTTCAGGCTGGGTTCACGGTCTGTTCTCACCATAGAAGATCCTCATCTGGTTCTCAAAATCACCATCGTTTTTGAGAAGCAGCAGCCACCAGCTTTCTGAACAACACACACGCAGGCAAAAAAAGTCAAGCCATTTATTTGGCTTTGCCTCGTAGGCACAGAGCAGCTGAGCAGTAGTAGAGGGGAAAGCTGTTCTTCCAAATCCAACACACTCAGTTTCATGCCTTTCAAAAAGGCAGGGGGAAGAGAGACCTTCCCACTGAAAGACGGGCTCCTGACAGTTGACATCAAGCATTTGTAGGAGTCTCCATGGCATAAGACACTTGTCACATCCCCCGTGTTTTCTTAAGGCTTCGGCGAGCGGGAGAAGCTGATGTAGGTAATAAAAATTGTTATTGAGCAATTTAAAAATAGACACGGTAATTGCTCGTGAATAGCAAATTAGAGAACAAATAGCGATAAGCCGTGCTGAAGATTGGGATTTACTCAAGGTCATAGGAAAAGGCAGGCCCGTCTCCCACAGACATCTAGCAAAAACACGACTGAAGCCAAAAGCAAAAGGAAGTCACATTAGCAAATGGAAAAAACTGAACTGTCAGTTTTATGAGTGCAATGCAATTTAATCAGATTGTCAAAGCCCCATGTTAAAAGAGTTTTGCAGAAAACAAACCACAAGTGGAGTTTAAAACGATTTTTTTTCTTTTTTCCTGGCCATCTATCCACAAAACAACATGCTCCGATCCAAGTCCAATTGCCA
The DNA here is from genome assembly GCA_025769975.1 of Gallinago jamesoni. NCBI lineage: Eukaryota > Metazoa > Chordata > Aves > Charadriiformes > Scolopacidae > Gallinago > Gallinago jamesoni. The sequence continues at coordinate 6,439,747 of JAOQGH010000006.1, forward strand.
AGAAAATAAAATCAGAAGCACTGGTAAATAACAGCATCATTTTTCTTAATTAATTACACAACACCATTCGTTTACTAAGGGCAGTCAATACAACTTAGCTATAATATTTTGGCCTGTCCTGACAAAATGCTCTCTAGCAAAAATTTTCTTCCCAAGAATCTCACTGTGCGTTCTGGAAAGGAACCCTGGCTGCTCCCACAACTGTACGCACATATAATTTGCTGGGAGAGTTTCAGTAAACACAGATAGCATTTCAGCTCTCCAGTCATCTATTCAACTGGTTTTGTTTGGGGTTTGGGGTTTTTTTTGGGGTTTTGCTTTTTTTTTTTTTAACCCCAACTTGATTTTTATACAGTTAGGGATTACTTTGCAAAGCAAACACTGATGGTAGAGTCAAGAACAAGGCAGATTCCCCCCCTCCCCAGCCCTGCATCTTTAAAGAAATAGAAGAATTAACTATTTACAATAGCAAAAAACCCTTTGGAACTTTCTAGTAGGGGGAGGCTCCCAGGAAACACAGGGTTTACTGTTAGAATTACTAGATTGCACTCAGTATTTCCAGACAAACCACTTTCTTTCATGGAAAAGCTTCATTCATTTTTGAAGAGCAGGAGAAAAAAAAGAAGCATATATTTATATGAAGTAAATACCCTGGCAGAACATGGTGCATGGTAAATAGCATCTGCTGTTTTTTTTTAATAGCAGTCTCATGTCCCGTTTCAACTTAGTGGCAGACAAAACAGGATAAGGAGGAAAAACACAGAAGAGAAATTCAGTGGCAAGTAGTTTGAGGAAAAAAACGTTCATTTTTTTTTTCTCCTAAAACACTATCAATAACTCGTGAACAGGATGCAAACTCCTGACCTGAATGAAAAATTATCTACTGTAATATCTGACTGATGTACAGCATCAGCTGCAAACTATGCTGTAACACAAGCACTATTGAATCCATCAAGAAAATAAATTACAAGAGCAACAAAAAGGGATTCAGAGCGGTTTGGTTGCATTTTCACATCAGGAAAAATATGTTTCCTCAGGCTGATGAATGGGTCACGCACTGGCCCCTGGGGGTGTTAGTGGCAAAGGCAGGCAAATGTCATCTGAAGGGGATGAGCCACCCGATAATCATCTCCTGGCCCAGGGAGGCTTTAACTGCAGCTCTAAGAACCATGGTTATGGAATAGCACCTCCTCTCTCACTGGTTTGCGAGCCCACCTTCTCCTGACCTTTACTGTGCTCTTCTTGGATGTCTAAGTAAATGCAGTATTTGTAGCAAATGCTTCAGCTGCACCATTGTATGTGCTTCAACAAGCTGCATTCTTCTCCTCCCATTCCATCACCAGTGGAGGATCTTTTCCCATCCCTGGGAAGTCCCTTGTGAACTCACACCAACTGATTTTTGGCCCATTCCCATTTCATCGGTATGGGTTATTTACTCCATCAAATTGCTCTATATTTTATTAATTCTGTTGTTTTGCACTGTTCTTACTTGTGCAGTCTGTGCATGTTCCAGCATCTCCTCAAATTCCTGGTACTCTTCATCATCAGGTTCAGCACCAGAGAGTCGGGCCGCCCTCGCCATAAAATACGGAGGCAGCTCTCCAATGGCTGTGCCAGCACCCTGGGAAAAGAATAATTCTGATTTATTTTCATGTTTATTCATAAATAGGAAACATGTGATATGCACAGTCCCGTGGACATTTCAAATGATTAGAACTGATGAGACCAGCTGCTTTGAGAAGTTTGCTTTTATCCACCAGGTCAAATTTCTCCTGCTAGAAGACACTGATGTTCCTTTCCCTTTCCCCCTTTAGCAAATCATAGAATCATATGGGGTTGGAAGGGACCTCTGGAGATCATCTAGTCCAATCTCCCCGCTGGAGCTGGTCTACCTAGAGCAGGTTGCACAGGAACTTGTCCGGGAGGGTTTTGAATGTCTCCAGAGAAGGAGACTCCACCACCTCTCTGGGCAGCCTCTTCCAGGGCTCTACCACTCTCACAGTAAAGAAGTTCCTCCTCATGTTTAGGTGGAACTTCTTATACTCAAGTTTGTGCCCATTTCCTCTTGTCCTGTCTCTGGGCACCACTGAGAAAAGACCAGCCCCGTCCTCCTGACACCCTCCCTTTAAGTATTGTAAGTATTGATCCTCCTTAAGTCTTCTCTTCTCAAGGCTAGAGAGACCCAAGTCCCTCAGCCTTTCAAAGTTCAGCTTCCCCCAGTGCAGACTATTGTGCTGCAAGTCGGTGGCTCCCAAGCTGTGGTCCACGGGGTCAAAACGACATGATCTGTGCATCTCTGGGGCACGTTGCCCAGCCCCGTTGGAGCTCAGCAGCCGGTGGCCAGCTGCCGGGGAGGCGGCCAGGCAGGGGGGTCCTGCTCTCCGACACCACCCCTGACTCAGCACGGAGCTGCCATCTCACCCCACCGCACGATGCCAGACACATTTGCCAGCATGTGACAGACAGCCTTTGCTCCTGGGCGGCCATCAAAAGAATCTGGGAACTCCTCCCCGGTCCTGTCACGTAGTTGACTTCTTCGAGTCATGAGACTTTGTGCAAGTGTTTATTAGAAAACAGGCTGGAGTTTTACTACAGCAAAGGGCAAGGAAAATAAGGTTTAAGCAAAGCCCGATCCTGAGCTTTCTCTCTCCTTAAGATGGAATGAACAAAAGTCAAGAGAACTCGAGATGAAAGGCATGGTTCCCTTCTCACCACAGGAAAATTACATTTGTTTTCTCAGGACATCAAATGACTCATTCCGATCTTTTGGGTAAATGCAACTTTAGCTTAACCCAAAGGAAAAAAAGAAAAGCAAAGAGAGACAGCTAGGACTGAACAGAGGGATAAACAGAGGCTAATGAAACAGGAACTTGGACTAAACTCAGAATGGTTTAAATATAGGACAGGTAATAGCACAATAGTTGGGCACCACACTGGAAAAGTGCTAAAACTTAGCTACACACAGATGGCTTTTCTCTCTTAAGGTCAGCAGTGAGTAACAAATGCTTTTCTATTCCTTTGAAGCAACGTGAAAGCTCTTCAATTTCCTTTGTTCCTGCTCTATATGCAGCTGCAAGCAAGGGAGAATTCCAGCTGCTGTGGATATTCCAAATCAACAGGTTGTGGTTTTAAATCCCGCCGCTCTCTGCAGTTACCCAAACTGTTAAATTCTTGGTTTAAAGCACATAAATCGCACAGCCTCATATGTTTATGCCCTTGTTTTCCACAAAAGAAAAATTTAAAGGAGTGCGACAAGCTGAACTTCATTAAACTGCCTATTTCTGGCAGGAGGGAAGATAAGGCCCGAGAACAGTAGCAACAACAATGTTTCAGAAAAATTAACTTGAGGTTATGTTCTCAGGGTGATGCAAGAACAAAAAGTCACATTGCTCCTCCAGGCTCTGCCAATTTGCTTTGGCTTCCCCCTGTTAACCGAGGAAGAGGTTTGCATGCGTGGACTGGACATGAACTTTCTTTAAGTTGGCTAAGTCACATGCTCGTTATTACAAAACATTTTCAGAAGTGCAATAAAAAAAAAAAATCATATGATTTCATGTTTGCTGGAGACAGGTTCCTTAAGTGCATTAAAAAAAAGAAAAAAAAAGAAAAAAAAGTAGTAATTAAGTGATTCAAACCAGTAACTGATTCAAACCAGTAACTATTTAACTGCTTTTTGTAACATTATCTTTCCATTTTCACCCTACTTTGAATGCCAGTTCTACATGGAGATTCCCTGGACTAACAATAAATTGGAAAGGCAAATGCTAATCAAAATTCTTTTACACAAGTACATTCAGAAAAGGAAACTGGGAAATTACTCCACTAAAAAGAGTCCTTTAAACAGATTTTATCCTGGTCAGGACACAGGCCGCCTGTTCTGCTAATCCCAAGCAATTAAACATTTTTATTCTTTTCCCCTATTTCTTGTAAAAAAACAACAAAAAAAAGGCTGCAACACATTAAAAATGTAGGGCACTATTGAATTCCTTGTCCCTGTGGGATGGAAGGCTGTGAAAACTGGCATACACCTAGCAGATTGTTTCTGAGAGTCCTTCTGCAGGCCAGGACTGGTGGAGCCAACTTTTATAGTGATTGAGGGGAAAAAAAAAAAAAAAAGCATCATTTTCATTTCACCTAATAATTCCTTAGATACAGTGATATTTAATCCTCGTAACACTCATTATCAGCAAAAATGGCTATCGCTGACATGCAGGGGACTAGTAATGATTTTAATCTCTGGAAAAACCTGTACCTGGTTTAAGCCGGCTGGAACAGCCGCTGATGTTTTTGTGATCTGAATCAAATCCCTTGTGCAGATAAATTCCCGCATTCAAACCTTGCAGGATACTTAGTCTGGGAAGCTTTATAGTCAGAGGTCTGCAACGTCCCCGCTGGGACCCTCCTGCTTTCAACATTTCACATGAAAACTCCTATTGCTGCCACCCTCCTGTCTCCCTCCGAATAATCAAGGGGAGATTGGCCAGATTTCACTTTGGAGCCGTTCAACATAATTTCACTTTACAAGTCTAAAGGAAACAGGCTGTTGGTGGTGTTACACCTATTCTTCACAGGGCTCCATGTGCTGCATTGGGAGCACATCTGTATACATCCAGTAATTCCTTTTCTTTTGCATTTATTCAGTATAACTTCAGATTTTAGATCTAATTAGAAGTTGCTGGTTCCATTAAAAAAAAAAAAAAAAGATTTTGTGAGCTCATTCAATCATACCCAGGTTAGGAATTAAACTTAATATTCCTGATTTCAGTTTAAAAGCAGAAAATTAAACTCGATTATTTTTTTAATTAAGGTTTTGATTTGCAATAATCCGCCTTTTCACATTCTGGAAGTCACTGTTACTTTCCTGTTAAATTGACATTTGGTCTAAGAGTGACAGATTCAAAAGTAAGTTTCTTCAACAGCTTCCATAAAAAGTGAACTGGAATTAGGACAAAAGAAACATGCTGGAAGAAGCGGCAGCAATTGCCAACTTGATTTGGCTTACAGGAAATTAGCAAGCAATGTTTATGTACTCATGAAACATTCCAAGAAAGCATAACATAGCACTGGACACCACTGGTAGACAGAGGATGCTCCCACGGGGAAATCTAGTGGAGACAGAGTTCAGTGAAAAGGTAGCTGACAGTGGATTTGAAGGCGAGGAGAAAGAAAAAGGGAGGAAAAAGAGTGGGATACAAATGTTCCGGCTCTGTCTTATTCCCTTGTCTTTTTTCCCCAGCCTGAACCAAGAAACACAGCTCAAACGAGAGACTGGAGGTACCATTTGTTCTCCCTGGTGGCTGCTCACAAGGACACAAGCTTTCAGTGCTTGCAACCCTATTAACTCATTTCTAAACTACTTAATTCTCATCATAGTTCAGTTATTTTACATGCTGAAGATTAAGCAATATGTGTTTACCCTGAGCTACATTTTTATTTTGCAACCCTAGAAACGTAATTGTAAATGCCATTTTTATTACTCTAGTCTCCATTAAACAAACTTAAGCAGAGGGGGATGAGGAAGAAAATAAAAAGAAATCTTATATTTACAGTCTTATTAAGCACTTGTACGTTAGCTATTTATCAAGTATTCGGGCAACTCTGCCCCCTCATTGGAAAGAGTGAAATTTAAGATGTACTTTGCTTCTTGAGAGGGTCTTAAGTCCACTTTCTCTGTTAGTGTTTTGACTTTGGTACTGCTGCACATTACGTCTGTAACGCATACAACCCAACTGGAATTTCTCTAAGTAACGCAGCTGCTGATAATTTTAAGTTGTAGTGACCAAAGTTGCCTTAATATATCTTTTCATATCATTAGAAGGAATGCAAGGGCAGGCAACAGATACCATGTATTTTCAGAATTTCCTCTCTCCATTTGAATTGTACAACCAAGAATTTAATAATTAAATCATTGGCTAGAACAGGAAGTCAGTAGTAAAATAAAGTTAATTTGGCATGCAGTTCACAGCAGATGCATCTGTGTAAACTGCAATTCAAAAACTACTTAATGAAAAAAAATCTTAACTGACCAAAATCTTCCAAAACCCAAACTTCTATAAAAAGCTTCAGAGGGGACGAAAAAAAAAAAAAAAAAAAAAGAGGAAAACGGAAAGGAAGTTCCAATGACAGTGTTTCCTAAGACCCTGATTCACTTCAAACAGGAAAAGGTTAGCCTTTAAGTGAACAGTTTGCCATGATGGAAACAGGCAGAGAAATAGAAATAAAATGCACAAAAGGGTGCAACTTTCTTACTAAATCCAACTGATTCGTCAGCCACAAGATCACTTGGGATGCTGGTACCCTGTCTGAAACTTACCTTTTACATCAACAGCTTTGGAGTACATGAACATTTTCTGCTCGGGTTTAGAAAAGCAGTCAACAGTAGTTGATAAAAGACAGCCCAGTAATACTCTAATACTTGTCTTTAAAACACATTAAAATTATCCAGGGCTAGAAGGTTGATCAGGAAAGTATCTATTCACATTGCAGACACACATTCAGTGAAATTCAGTATGTTACTGTTGGCAGTGTAAACCATCATTATTTTCAGGAATTTTCATGTATGGCTAGATACAGAAATTAAATGTACAAATTAAAGTTGCTAAAGTTTTATAAAGCAAGCCTTACCCACATGCAGGCCTCCAGCCTGACTTTTGAGATGATGGCCCATATAGAGATGGATCCTTCAGTCGTCCCCTCATCAGGGCAGATAATTTGATCTGGGTACGGAGGCTCACGAAAATTAACTGAGTTACATTCATATGCAGCGAGAGTAACTGATGCTATGTGTGGACCCTGAAAAAAAACCAACTTATTTCAGATGCATTTTATGGTAGTTATAATAAAAGTTAAAATTAAAAACTCATGTTTGTCCCCGATGCAAGGAGCTCAGGCTAGAACTTACCGTTTCTTTACTTTGGCCATTAATAATGTTATATATTTAAATCGTTGTTTGTTGTTTTGAGTCTTTTTAGAGTATCTGGAGTGCAATGTTGAGCTATTAATTAAGGAGTCTTTCAGCTGTATGAGGTCGCCAAGGAGAAATAAGAATCCTTACTTCTTATAAAACAGGAAATTTTTCAAAACTTTAAAACATTCGCCTTAAGGTATTTATGGCCTTCAGCTTTATTAGAGCAGGTGCTTTCCCTACTGCTGCTTTTAAAGGATAGAGGCATTAAAATTCTATGTTAATTTTTTTTTTTTGATGACTGGGACTTTACAGGATCTTACAGCAGAGCTTCTTGACTTTTGGATCTTTCTCCAAAAAACAGTTGCTTAATTTGTGAAAGTTTTTCTGTGTATACAAGAAAGTGACCTTACTCCTGTTTGCTAAAAATGGCTCAAAATACAATTCAAAACTTAAACATTATTTAAATGCCATATAATTGAATTACTTCTAGTTTCCATCTTATATTAAAAGGTTTTTTTGGACAGATCTCCAAATATAACTAGCATAAAAATCTATGCAAGAGTTGAACTGCTACATACTTAGAAACCCCTGAAAGAATTGCCATTATTTTAATACAAAAGAAGTGAGAAGCAATTCCAATCGTCTGTGGCCTGAATGCTACAAGTTGTAGCAAAAAAAGACATCACTTAGCAAAGGGTCAAGCAATCATTGCCTGGCAAAGAAGAAAAATAAAAAAGTACCGAGTTAAACTAAGGTCTTTTCATAAAATCACAGATTGAAATAAATTTTAAAGTTTTCTTTATGTGCAGAGCAAATTACACAAACATTAACTTCTGCTATTAATTATTTGATGGGTTTTTTACATGTTGGGGAACATATTACTAACAATTTTCTTCTACGTGTTTTTCTTTAAATGAGTCATGTTTTATTAGAGCAATAAGGGAGCTTGATACCCCCACCCAAATCAAAGCTAAATTTATTACAGAATAAGGAGGGAAAGTGTGATAGACCCCAGCACTGCACAAGGCTTCCACAGCTCACTCTGAAATGCAGGAGCAGAGATTCATTCACAGGACCCTGCAGGCTTCATTTGCACATTAAAGGCTGAAATTCCACAGCAGGTCTCCCACAAAAGGTGAAGCTCCTGTGCTTTTTGCTGGGAAGATGATTTTAGTTGGGTTCACCCACATTGATATTTCAGGTCCAGAGCATTAGACTTAAACAATTACATTGACACTAATTTTTTAATGGCAGTGAAATAAGAATGTTGAAAAAACCCCACCAGCTATATTTTTTCTGTATGACAGCTGTGACTACTTTTGTCATATGTAAACAATTCAAAATAAAGCCATTCTTCTGGCATGGAATTGGTAAAAGACAAGCTGCTCTGATACCAATCAAACCTTTTTATTTATTCCTTGTTACTTTACAGGAGACTAACTCAAAGTGCTTTGGGATACTTTGGATGGTATGAATACACAGATGCAGCCTGTTGAGATGACAAATGAGGCACAGTCTCCCTAAAAAAATATTTTTAAAACAGGTTAATTGAAGTAAAATTGAAAAAGAGAAGATCCAGAAATTGATACACAGGAGTGATTTTGATATGGAAAGGAGAATAAAGAATGGATGATGGAACCAGTGACTAATAATACTGACATTTCTAAAGGCCCCAATGGCAATGAGCTCTTTTTTAGTTCTTGTAGCAAGATCATCCCTGTCCCCAGCAGCTTCATATCTAAATAAATAACATATCCTATTTTACTCATCAAGCACAGATGCAAAAACGGAGTTGGAACTTTCCTAGAATTGTGAAGTACACCCGGGACCTTATTTCTCCACCGTACTCAGGGAATTTAATCCCATCCCCTATTTTCCCTCCCCAGACTGACAGCTAGCTACCTTGGGACAAAAAAAAAAAAAGTCTCAAGGCATCTTCCTTAAATTAAAGGCTTTCACCTGCAGAAATCTGCAATAAAATTCTCTTGAAGAGCAAATTTGCATGGAGGAAATCCCCATGTAGTTGAGTTGTCAATGATCATTTCCTACGTTCCCTTAAGAGTAGGGGTAAGGTGGCTGCCAAGGCAGTGAGACACGGTGTGTGAATCAAGAAGTACTATTTTCAGTTCCACAAAATTTGGAAGTCATGCCACACTACAGTGTAACTACAGCCAGCTGTGATGGGAGACTGTTAGTTTCAGTTTTATAACAGCAAGAGACAAATTTACTCGCTATTATAGTGAGGCCCCCAAGCCCTTGCAAGGTTTCAGTGATGGAATTACCAGCATTTCTTCCCAAACTGCACACAAGGTGTGTAGGAAAGAATGTACAATCTCAGGAGAGGAAGTGATGACAAAATGCCTAACGGGAGGAGCTCCTGCAGGAGCTTCTTGCCACGAGCAGCTTCTCCCAACAGAGCTGCCATCCTTGTGGTGGCTTAATGGTCTCAAACATTGCCTCCTGTTAAGACAGCTCTCCCGGTCTCAACAAACGTCTGCAAAAGGAAAAATTTTACAAGAACTAGCCAATGGAAAACAAAGAAAAAAAAACGGTCATTTCACAAAGCAGCTGTAAATGGCCAACGAGCCACCCGAAGACTACGCCAATTGAGCATAATTCTTCCACTGTAATGTAAACAATTCTATAATGGAAAAAAGTTGGAGTTATGGAACCCACAGAAGCCACATTTTAACTGGAATAAGAACTAAAACATAAATGGCTCATTTAGAGTGATGAAGTGTGGAGCACTGGAACCGAGAGCGAGCCAAAGGAAAGCAGAACAATCCCGTGTCCTCCTCTGGCAGCAGAGCCCAGCTGTCCTGAGAGTCCAACGGAGAACCTCTCCCAGCTCGGCAGGCTCCAACACAACATCTCTGACATCTGCTTTTCTTCTAGCTCAGCTCTCCACGCTCACACAGAGCGTAATACTTTCACAAAGCCCTGGTTACCAAGCACCTCAAAACAATGGTTGGCTAAACAGGGCCATGGTTGCGATGGGGGGGAGGAGGAGAGTGGGAGGGTCGCCGGGTGTTTCATAAGAGAGGTGCCATTTTGCCTTACATTTAGCAATAGTGATGGTTTAACTCTGAATGGAACAGGGAACCCACTCAGGTGCCACCTTCGGAAAATCCCGCTCAATATACACTCAGATGTTTTCTCTATCCCCCTCCCTGTGCCAGCAGGATTAATTCTCATACAATTTTTTAATCCCCTTCACAAATAATACCTCCTCCGCCCTCTCCTCCTCCTTTCTCCGCGTGGGGCCACAGTAGAGAGTGTTTTGCCTCTCTGCAACAGCTCAGTTTATTTCAACACCTCAGGAAAACCTCTAAGATATCCCCCCCCCCTCTTGGACTCCAACTGCAGCTCTACCTTTGAAAAGGGCATTTGCAAAACTGCTTCAAACCCTGTCGCACCAGACAACAGATACTAAACCCGGGCGACTTAGCAGACGTGCCGCTTGTCAAAAACCAGGAAAAGTGCTGAAATTCAAGGCACGTAAGGTCCTGAACACCAACTGTCTTTCCCTCACCCTCTTCCAATGATTCCCCCCCCCCCCTTTTAAATTGCACGAGGCACTAACAAGGGCTAACAGAGAAGAAATGGAGAAACATTCTGCTGACTCGGGTGAGAAACATTTGCTTGCCACTACTGACGACCAGAAGGAGCCTGTGGTTAGGCTGGAATGCCATTTGTTGGAAATATCTGTACAATTTACAAATCAAACAAGACAAGATCTGGTCATCAAGATCAACTCAACAAATCTGTTTTTTGGGGTTTTTTTTGTTTGTTTTTTTTTTAGCAATTTAGGGGAGTTTGGAAATCCCTATCTGCACAGCCCAGATGTGTCTCATAGAAGGTAATCTCAAACTCTTGAACTCACAGGCCTTCAGAGGAGTTTTTAGTTCAGGGACTGAAGGCCCCCAAGTTAGAACACACACTGCTAATCCTTAGAAATACGTTACTTTAAACACTGTATCATGAAATTTCTAGAAAGCATAATCTTTTTACCTATAAATTATGCTTGGAAATTCATCAGTGCAAGTAGAAAGAGATGGCAGGCACATGAAAAAAAAAATCAAGAAGTTAAAATCCTTCAAAAACATGCCAATACATATAATCCTTACAACAGAAAAGTCTTCGCCGTAAGGAAAGATGACTGAATATCCAATCAAAAATGAATCATATTTTCACATTCTTAATCATTCTGTGGACCCAGACTGTGAACACAATTAAAGCTATAAACAAACTCCACGTCAAGCCTTGGCTTCTCACATGCCCCTTTCACAGAACCATCCTGCTCAAGTGATATGAGCACAAGAACAACTACATCTAATTTTAACCTTTTCTTTTTGGGGAAAGATATAATTTTAGACTGGCTCTAATTTAGAAACATTTCACAAAGAGAAGCGATATGTCTGCCGGCAAGAAAAACATTACACTGAACTCATTGCTGAACTCCACGCACTGAAAAAAATCTGGTTTCCTCCATGGATACGGCGCTTTTCATACTGGGTTCAAGACTCAGCCCTTCCACAGGGGGGAAACATGTCATGCTATATTTGATTAAGATAAATTGGAAAAACAAAAGCTTGCTTCTCATGGGAAACATCCTGCAAGCGTTGCCCCGGGCTGCGACTCATCTCATACTTATCTATGAAGTCATTACACCTCTCCAGAAAGTTAACACCACGATACAGCATCTTTTTTATCTTCAAGAGCAGTGGACAACTACCCACAAAGAAAACCGTTCTGCGATGAAAGAGGGAAAAGCTCGACCTAGAGGTGGCTGGTAAATATGTCCCATCTAGCTTGCCTGAATGTGTCACAAGATTAAAACGTCTCGTGATTTTCTATAACGTCTGGTATGCAGTGCTGGCTCTAAAACGGGGCTCAGAATGAAGAAGGATCCTGTACCTAGAGCATCCTCAAGCGACACAGACATCCCTCAGGCGGCCAGGGCTGGTTTTAGCAGACCGTCACGGCATTTCAAGCCGCGTATTAATTTTACAAATCACGTGTCTGTTAGCGAGTTTCTATTCCCACTTGGGTCAAACCTTGCCCCACAGCGCAGAGCTGATGGAAATTCCAAACCATGAGCCACAAGCTCTGAATGTGACTGAACAAGAACCACCGAGGGAGCAGGCACGTGGTACCACTTCATGAATAACGGGCCACGTTGAGACTTTGAGGAGGAACATGAAAAGCAGGCGTTTTGTAAGGCTGTGCCCACGCTGCTTTCTATAGGAGCAAACAGACTCACGTCAGGGAAAGGCACAATTGGAGGAATCCAAGTTTATACTCTGGTGCTGACAGAAGACAAAAATAATCTGTCAGCATTCTCTCCTTGCCCTTCCCCAGCCACCCACTTATTATTTCTGAAGGAATAAATCACAGCATCTATTCAAATTGACACTAGTAGCGATGATTGGCTCGAACGTCTCCAATTAGAGATCGTCTTGCACTGTTATCATGATTTCCAGCCTGCTCAAGGAAGCAGTGACATAAAAAGTATAAAGTTCAGGCTGTGCACACAAAAGAAAAAAAAAAAAAAGGGCAAAAACTCCAAGGGAGCAAACGAGGCGAAAGCACAACGTGACCTCCCAGCAGAGTTATGAGACACAGAACCAGTGATGAGGAAGTCGAGGGCAGATAATGAAAACAAGGCGTCAGCATCTAAAAGGTAAAGTCCATCAACCCTCCAAAGGAAGCAAAGGGTGTACTGACCATCTCACTGACTCCTCAGTGTCCTGCTTTGAGGGACACTCACTCTGGGGCAAGCTGAAATCCCTACGGCTGGCCAAGACCCTCAATATAGCTTCAATATTAATACGACAGCGATATTTTGCAGAATTCTGGAAGGTCGAAGTAAGGAAGCTGATCCTGCAGGGATGGAGGCGCTTCACATGAGCTTCCCATTGCCACAGCTCCAGCTTTGGATAAACCAGCCCCGACTCTGACGTGCAGCGCTTTCGGCAGCGCTGGGGGCCGTACGTGGAACTCCCAGTCACACCATTTCGGGCTCTGACTCACGAGGTCCAGCAATTCACCGTGGGGCAATACGGGGGTGGGGTGGGGTGGGGTGGGTTATTGCTTCCAGCTGTTCCACCAGCCCCCAGGCCACAGGCTACCACCCTGGGAGCGGGACGGCCGGGCCAGCAGCGTCCCCTCAGCAGTTGCCAGGATTGTACCCAGCAGAACCTACACCACCGCTGGTTTCACCTCACGTTAACACACCAGGCTGGGGGCTGGGGGCTCAGTTCGCAGCCCCCCCCAGCTGAGATGCAGCAGTTGAAGGGAGATTGCTCTCCCACAGCATAACCTAAACCAGAGGCACTGGTTTTATTCTCTGCAGGTGTCTATACGCACCTGACACATACAACAACGGGTGCTCTTAGAGGGACTAAAACTCCAAACCAACATTTTTCTCCTTGAAAATACCATATTTTATCCCAGATTTTTTTTTTAATTTTTTTTTTTTTTAAGTACAAGCAAGCCACCAGAAGATTTAAGAAACACCCAGGTTACACAACTAATCTGGCAGCAGCGTCCAGTTTAATCCATTGGACCCTTCCAGTTCATAAGTGCATTATTAACATCGAGGCTGCAGTTTCAGGCAGAAGAGAGCCCATGTCAGCTGGAAGCAGGAGTTCCTGTCAGGAGATGGTCAGCAAAAGTGATTTTTTTTAAAAAAAAAAAAGTTATATGTTGATTCAAGTATTCCAGGATGTTTCGTTCATTGTAAAAAGCTTAGGACAGCTGGAGGAAGTAGGTTTAAAGGTATGAAGGAAACAAATGAGAGAGTAAGAGTCACAAACAACCCTCACACAAACAGGATCCTTTTCAACCTACTTCAGAATTCATTTCTGTCTTCTACACACTCACCATGCATTTTCCTTTCAACCACCTTCACAAGCCAACAGCAGTAACCTGAGCACAGATATTAAAGAGAACCGGGTTTTATTTCATTTGTTTTAGGCTCGCGAGTTGACGTGTGAATTGAGGAAAAGTACGGACGGCGAAAGAACACCTCGCTTCACAAAAATAATTCAGCGCTGGGGAGGGGAGCGCTCTGCGCCCTCCCACCTGGCTGAGGCTTTTGTTTCCCTCTTCTTCCTCCACACACAGAACCCATAGTTTTCTGGGTTACTCACACTAGTTTTCGACGATCCACACAGACAGAGCGAAACTTCTCCTGAAGCTGACAGTCACTGTGAAAATACTCCCGTATTAAAGTCACGAGTAAATAGAAGGAAAACAAAAAAAAAAAAAAAAGAAGAGAGTAAATTCTGCAGATTTCTAAATCAATCTGTTTACTTCATAAAGGGGAGTAAGCCCTGTCTTGTGAGCTTTTCTTTTTAGAAGGAAGCACTTTAGTAATTTTATCACAAGTCTCCTTACAAGCTCAGCTCCTGGTACCAGATAACTAGAAGGAATTAAGTTTGATTTTAAAAAGTTTTCACTAGTCCTGGCAGGAAAAGATTTTTTTTTTTATTTACAAAACCAACATTTTATTTTAGTTTTTTTTTTTTTTTTTTTTAAAGCTAACGGGCTTGTTATTGCACAAGGTGTCTGGATTTGAAATCTACAGATTCTAACCTAAAGTTAATCGTATTCTCAGATAGTGCCAAAAGGCGACTCATTTCAGCTGCAAACTGCCACACTTTCGGGAGGCCAGAATGTGACCCCCTCGCCAGAGCCAAGCCCTGGAACCAAATCAGAACAAAAGCGAGACGTTGAACCCTCAAGCCCAGATAAACTCACGCCGGCTCTCTAAAGCCAGCACTGCCGATAAGGACACCGTCTTTTCAACTCGCTTCTCTTTAAAGGGAGCCTCCTGTTCTTTTTTCAGGGCCAGACGCCGCTGCTGTGCTCTCTTCCACAGAGCACCCCAGTCAGAATTAAGTGACAAAGCCACAGGTTGCCATTCTGAACAAAACTGGAAGGGTTGTGTGACCTCCCGCGCACAAAACCGTCCCTATTGTGCCTCCCGTTTCCTGTTTGTGCTACTCCTCAGCCCGGCCACCAGAGAAACCCTTTGCAGCAGTTGCTCCACTTGGCTCTATCAGCCACCGAGCAGAGACCCATATTTGAGAAACACACACAAAAAAAATATAATCACAAACAAATGCAAACAGCCAAAGCTCTCTCTGCACTCTTGACCCATTCACTGCCCACCGTCACAGGCTGTAACAGACCACGGGCACAAGGGACATTTATCACCCGCTCCTCGCGAGAAGTGATTTTAATTCTGGGCTGATTTTGTTTGCCTCGGCCACATCTTTTGCAATTCCTTTGCCAGAGCTGAACTGAAACCGAATCACGAGGCAGAGCGTGGCGTGGGGACGGCGATGGCAGCACGGGTCCCGACCCAGCGCTCCATCTAGTGTCCCCTGTGTCCCGTGTCCCCCCCCTCCCAGAAGCTCATTCATTTCATTTCACGGCGGCAAAGACCTCTCCAAGATATACGAACGCAAGAAATTCCTGACGAGTTACCCTCAAGTCGTCTTCTTTTGGGTAATTAGGTAATTCATGCCACTTATATTTTAATATACCACCAATAGAAGAGAAAACATCTCAGGACTAAGGAAAAAAAAAAAAAAGCTGCATGCTGTTAAAAACAATATTTAGAGTCGTTAATCATAATGTTTTATTTCCTACAGAACCGCATCATGATTACTATTTTTAAAGCGTTGTTTTTAAAGCATTGTGAAAAACCTTTAATGGACTTGGGGAAAATAAGCCAGCAGACTTGTTTTGAAAGCGTCAGAATAAAAAGGATTCTTGGAAGTGGCCTGGTTCCCTACTTCTGCCTTGAAGATCCGCCCTGTGCCAGCCCTCAGCTCGGTGCCAATTTACAGCATGAGAAGCGTTTCCCAAAAAGCCATGTCAAATCTTACATTTAGTGCTGGCTACAACTAAGGAAGCAGCATTAAACTAGGAATCAATACAGCGGGCAGTGTTCAGAGCCATTATAACATATAGGAAGTTCCCATATCACAGAAATGGGCAATAAAAAGCCTATTATCAAACTAACAAAATTGACCTCCCCCTCCTCCACCGAGAGGTATGCGGCAAGAATGTTCTGGTGACCAACAAAATCCAAATCAGACATGAACCCATATTACCCGGGGGCAGTAACATTCCCCACACACAGAGACTGCTTTGGATGGTAAAACCCGACTTGAAGCAAACCGTTTCCAAGTACTCTCCTCTCGGCCAACCCCAGGATCTCTCCTGGCACTCGAGTTCATGCCGTTCCATAAAGCAGCCGGTGAGAGATGCTCTCAAGAATCCAGACAAATGACAGTTTTCAGCACTGGAAAAAAACCAGCTTCCCCAACGCCAGGGAAAGAACGATCCGGCGTCATTCGGATACTGCGTCTCTTGCGTAACTATTTTGATGCTTTTGCCCGGGTAACAGGCTGGGCTAGTGAATGGTCTGATAGGAAAAGAGTGGTTTGCAGTAAAAAGAGGGCTATATTTAAAAAAGATGCACCTGTGTCACAGCTGAAGGAGTTGAGGCACCCAGTCTGAGCAGGTGCCTACATGCCATCAATTCCTACCCCTCGGCCCTGAACGGCAGAGACAATGCTGCAAGCACCAACAGGAGCTCAGAGCACACGGGTGGGCCCGAGAGCATTGTTCTCTGAGCATGTAATTGCATTCCCAACAATCTCACTGTACATGCAGATGTAAAACGAGCAATTAATTAAAAGCAATTTTAAAACACTTACTGAGTCTACTCTCTATTGCCAGGAAATCCAGGCACTAAAGCAGAAGGGGATTTACTGCTTTGTAACTTTTCGTTTCTTTGAATCAATAGAAGAATAAGCTTTACCACAATGAAGAAAGGTAATTAAAGCATATGGAACACAAAAAGTAGATACACACTTAATGTAAAAGTTAATATAGCAAGTTCCCTGATTAACCTTCTGTATTTCTACTTTTAGAGGCAACTGCTGCACAATTAACACAGCAAAATAGTTTAAAACTCCCAATTTGAAAGCTGGAGCTCCTAATTGCATTGTTTCCAGATGGGTTAAATCCAGAATACTATTCTGAAATAATTTACCCCTAACTTGCACCAACAGTCAAGTTAATAATCCGTGTTCCCTTTCACACAAGGTGTAGGCTCAAACTGAGAGGATATTAAGAAGCCTATTTCCACACTGATGGCATATTGCACATAGATAGTGCTCATATAGCTGTGTTGACACGGATATTAATAGTTCAGGTACTTAAAATGGCAATAAACAGTTAAGGGCAATAAACTTGTGTTTTTACACCCCCACTGCCATCTAGTGGCTTCAGACCCAAATACATCCCACCCACTTGGGAACCATTCAGGGTCCAGACAAGCCTTCAGTGCCCAGAAAGGGTTAACTGCCCTGAATTTACAGTCCATGCTGATCACTTCAACTTGCACAGGAGAAAAGAAGAAAACGAATCCTTGCTTTTTCTTCCTCCACTCATTGCCTTTATGGAATTCCCTCAACGTAACGGAAACATGCTTATATACTTAAAGCAAAGAAGTGTTTCTCCTGTATTGTTACATATTAGATATTGATAGTATCATTTTATTATGCTTTATTCTATAACCACCTTCTGATTATTCAGTGTGATCTATTTTGCCTGGTTTTTCCCCACTAAAAAAAGTGAAACCTTGCCTACTACATTCCAAATAAATGCCTTCGCTAACAATAAACTAAATTTCTTTTCCTTGGTGATGCATCTCCCTGTAATCTTTGGAAGGCCGTTCGCCTCCTGTACACCCAGCACAAATCATATTGATAAACCAATAAAGTTATAATTTGTATATATGTGGTACTTAAACGTCAGCTCAGGTCATGGCCTAAATATATCCACTGGGCTCATATATCCCACAGGAAAACTGTTACGAAATGTAATTTGTTTTCCATTAAAGTAATTTAGAACTATTTATACATCTGCATTTTTAAATAGAGAGTAAAAGAAAGGTCAATTCAGTCCACCCTTTTTTTAGGAAAAAAGGAGTGGTGCTGTCTTGTGAAGATTTCTTTATGTGACAAAATCATCTTGGGAGTGGCCTAGGGTATAAAACAAGAGCACTTTGCCACCCTGAGTCATATCAATGTACAGCAAAGAAACACTACCCACTTGCAAATGTAGTTTAGAACTAGAGGATAACATTTCTTATTTACTAGGTTTCTGATACAAAATGTAAAAATTAAGAACAGGAAGCATATGATAAGCTCTCCAGACTGCTTCAAAGAGGATGTCTAAAGATTCCTTCTAACCAAAGATTTCATATATTATGTTGACTCTCACCGAGTGATAATCTAAGAAAATATAAAAAATGCAGAACAAGATGCAAATCTATCATCTGAACTGTTACCTTCTTGCTGATTTAAGTCATGATCAACTGATTTCTGCAGCAAACCTGGAACTGCTTTTCTTTCCCTTCCTGATGAAGTTGATTGATTGTCCCTCTGTCCAGCCCATGTCTTTCTGTCCCTCAGCTATAAACAGCATCATCTCCACAAGTCAGGAGGTCTGTGATGCCGTACGCTCACTGCTGTCTGAGCACTACCCAGCCTTACGTAAAAATGTTTAGACACTCTGTTCATCAGCTTTACTGAATTCCTATTTCCAATCATTTAGAGTGACAGCAATATTTTTGTCTCGAAGGCTACACACGCACAAACTTGTTTCTGTTTAGCAACAGTTTCCTTTCTCCTGTACTTTCTGCCTCTGTAGCCTTCAGGAAAGAAGCTACAACCACGAGCGAGTCCAAGACAACTGCAGCCACAGCCCACAGAGACGCCGTTCGATCCAACGGGCATTGCCCTGCTGTGGGGAAAAGCACGAGTTTCTTGTTTCTTGTAGTGTTTTCTGTGTTATTGTTAATGATTAAAGCAGTTCTGAAAGTAAACATCTGTAATTGTTCCAGATACAAGATGACATTTGTTGCATAAACTGGTTTTAATTATTTTGTGGCCATGAATCCTTTTCTTAAATCCAGGACAGTGGTTTCATAAACAAGGAACTAATCCAATGGCCAAAAGCAAAACACACCCAAATATTTCCCTAACTTTTCTAGCAAAGTTGAGATAAACAACATCATATAAATCTTCAGAACAACAGATATTATTTTATCTTTGTAGAGAAATGTTTTTGTTGCGATATTTTCAAAGCAAAATTAATGCAGACTGAACTTTGAAACAGCTGCCTATTGCAGTGCTTTCAGCTAGAAAAGTGATCATTTTAAGTTACTAAAAGAAAGAGTATGCTGAAAAAATTTAAATGGAAACATTTGAGCTGCACACACACTAGAAAATGTTCCATTCAAATTAGGAAATTAGAGGACAGAGCATTGCAGATTTTGACTCATTGTTTGAAAGTGAGGATTAACAGCAGGCTAATACCTACCATTCAACAAACAAATAGCACACAAACTGCAAAACCAGGCTACACAGTCAGAAAATGAACAGCATTCACTAGAGCCACAGAAGCTCTACACTAAGTATTTCCTTCCTTTCAGAAGTACTTAATGTCTAGGACTTAGGGAATATCCTTTATTTATAGATTTCAAAATATGCAACAATTAAAACATTCGATTCAGACAGAACGTGGTATGGAAATATCCTTACCAAATAGAGCAGAAAGGTGTGGAGACCTGTTCCAAGTCCAACAGAGGACAGGATGCCTAATCCTACCCAGTAGGCACACCAGAAGAACTTTTTCTCCATGTACCGCACATACTGAAAAAGAAAAATCACAAAAGAGAGAAAAAAATAATCAAGAACAGTGATATCTCTTAGGGGAGAAAAGTTAAAGCTACCAACTAATGCAAATAGTCACCTGGATTACAATAACTGCAATAGAATCCTAGATACCTCTATTTGCAATTTATTGCAATTACAGCCCAGACATACAGAAAACAGCACACTTTCAAAGGAAAAGCCCACACACTTCAGAATCACGGGTTTCCAAGGAGACAGGTGAAAAATTCAGGTTCAATACTGGGGAGCTGAGATCCAGAAGAGACATACTAACATACTAGGTGTGAGAGTGAGCAGCAAGCCCCAGACAGCGTCTGCTGGGGCCCAAGCAGCAAACAGACACCTTGGGAGTGCCTGAACAGGTTAAATAAAGGAGGATAATTCGCTCCAGTTTCAGTGACTTTGTGGAATCCTTCATTTTGGACCAGTGAGTAACCAGGTTTGTTACTTTTAAGGAAAGATTAAGATGGTGGTGGTGTGTTGTACATGTGAGTGAGGGGATACGGGAAAATCACAGCAAATTCTGGACAGGAAAAGCCCAGGTGGGTACCCTGGAGAAACGGGAAGCAGTATCTCCCTCTCGCTGCCATGAGAGCAACACTAAGAGGGATGAGCCAGACCGTCAATTTGTCCCTGCCACAGCCCTGAGAAGATGTGCCATTTTATACCATCCATGGACCAGCAGAACCAAGATGAGGTTCACCAGTCTTAACCAGCCTTCAACCTGCCAGGGTGTAAAAAGGTCCTGAAAACGCCAAGCGAAAACCACAAAATACTTCACTACTCTTTGCATGGTTTTGGCAAAAAGTGTCTCATACTCAAGTATACACTGATTGTCCGCAGACATAGGCGGATAGGCAGGACACAGACCTTAGAGAAGGAGCTCTGGAGGAAGAGGGATGGACAGATACCTGCTGGCAAACATGACTGAGAGTCCCAGAACAGATTTCTCTGGCTGGACCCTGCAGGTCACGTTCCCCTCGTCAGTCCCAGTGGCACAGGTTTGATCCCAGCAGGGTCAAGGAAACCTCCAAGCCTTGGTGCAGCAGAGGCTCAGCAGCCTCCTCAGAGGCCATGCTCCTCAACACCAGTTTTCAAGAGCCATCTAGTGGCAAATGTTGAGTGCATCAAGCTCCACGCTGACAAGGCCACCAACCAGGGCAGTTTATAACAAAGCAGGTATTTGTCCATCAGGGACAGGCCACCAATTTACACACAGAGCAACGTGGTAGATGGTAAGTGCTTAGGTCTCAAGCACAGGATTGTGTCAGCAAGAACACGACGAGCTGAAGCAACTCATTTCACTGCATTTCAAGACCCTTCCTGGGAACCAGGACTCCTGCTCCAGACCTGCATGTCCCTCAGGCAGCCAGACACGCCATAGCAGTATGTTCTGCAGCAAGTTCTCTGAAACTGGGAACCTGCTGATTTCAGAGCCAGAGGAGTAAGATGATTCTGCTGCCTAAGGAAATGCTCTGCAAGGTTTAAAAGGGTGTCTGCTCTCAGGGAACATCTAAAACTCTAAGAGAAATGGGGAGGGGAAAGGTGTAGACAACACCATCACCTTAAGCTTAAGCAATGGCTTACACTTCAAGGGATGCAAAAGCATCAATCTTCCTGTACACCAAAGCACAAAGAAGTTTCTGAACAACCACTTGAAAACAATGGGGGTATGAGAAGTATCGCAGCACCACACTTGAACCGTTAATCCATTTTATGCCTTGATATATGCCTCTCCCAGTCAGCCAAGAGACCTTCCCATAGAAACGGAAGAAACATTTCTTAGGAACCACAAAGTTCTATTATGACTCAATTTAACATTAAATCTCAAGAGCTCGCACGACTATTAAAAGCTCACTAACAGCAGATGGGAAGGAGTGCTGCACTTATGTACTTATCCAGGAACGGAGAAGCAGAACACCTCCAGATGCAACGGAATAGATCAAACGATACAGCTGATCGTTCCCCACCTCTAGAACACGACTCATCCACACACTACAGAGAGGAGTCATGACACGAGAAACAAATATCCTTAGCGAGTAGGAGTTCAAAAGATACGTTACAATTTCCTGAAGACCCCATTCCATTCCCAGTACATCTACTGCAGCACAGGGACAGGAAGAATTAGTCACTAAGAAAAGTAACTTGAAAACTTCGTACCTGTTGATGTGTTCCTTCAATGTAATACGTAGCTGTGAGCACTGCAAGCAGCAGTAAAAAACACACCAAGATACTTCGCCGATGCCACAATCTTAAAAGACAAATGGCAATTAGGGTTTTTCAGAATTTAGCATGCATTTCAAAGTAACTTACTTATTGCTACAGACTGGGCCTGCGTGGATGTAGTCAGCAGGGACAGTAGCAGCTGAAAAGTTTGCTATTATTAAAATAAAAAACCTCCCAAGGAAATATCTGGGGAGCCTTTACTCTTTATGGAAAAATCTCAGCTTCACTGTCAAGCGAGATCAAAGTTCAGCCATGCTTTTGGGGTTGTTTTAGTCAAGAAAAACAAAGTAACTGTCTGAAAACAAACACAATTTGAAAACAAATATTCTGCTTCTGCAGCCAAGACAGTCCCAAAGACAGGGCCATCAACAACATCCACGGGAAAGCAGGCGCTGGCCCTGGGCAGGGGACAAGCTGTGGGTGGAACAGAGAAGTGCTAATTTCAAACTGGGTTGTGCTGGTGAGTAGAACCACCGAGACAGCAAAAGGAACAAATCTTTACACTGTTTTGGTTCCCTTGATCTACTGAACTTATAAATAGGTTCCCCAACAGCAAAAACTTTACTAAATACATTTCAGCTAACTACAAATCATTCAGAAACTAAATGGGGAAAAGAAAGGGGAGAAAAGAGTTTTCCTATGTAATTTGTTACCCAATTACTTTTGAGCCTGTTTAGTTTTTAATCTTTTTTTCTGCTTGATGTGTGTTTGTCACCACACACAGTAGATTAGCAAATACATTTATTATTTTCTGGTTATTATGGATATATATCTGGATAGTTATTATACTATCACCTAATGATATAAAAAAACCAAGTGCCAGCATCACTTAAAAATCTCAGACATGAAATAGCAAGCTATGAATGTAACTTATCTACTTAGACAGAAAAAAGAGAAATATGAAATGTAATACAGGAAAACAGTGACAAATGTTTCATATTAAGCAAGCTAAAAGGAGCCACTAACTCTCCTTGAATTTTAAAATAATTTGTGCTGCTTATATTAGGATGACAATTGGCTTTCCAAGTGATTGTCATCATTTAAATCACAATTTACTGAAGTGGAACACAGGAGATCATTAAGAGTCAATCTGAGGTCTCAATTTAATAGCTTATAATAGTCAGTGTTATTTTCTGTAAAGATACTGTCATGGTAGTGCCAGACAACACAAACGTGCTGCACAACGGAGGACTCAAGTGCTATCTGTAACAGAATCTGGTGTCTAGGAAGCCAGGTAACACTTAAAATAAAACCTTAAATGTCATTTCTGCTGGGTTTAAATAAACTCTTGGAGGTTGTCAGAAATGGCTAATGCAAGACCCAATAAAAGTTCTCAAAATAACAATTTCTAATGATAGTTGAAAGAAGGCATACAGTAAAATAAGTAGGTTTCGGGGTTAGATTTTCTTTTTTGGAGTAGGGATGTGTAAAAGGGAATTAAGTCTACTCTAAGAAAAACTGGTATTTTTCATACAACTCATTTCAGAACATCAAAATGGAAACCTGAAGTTTCTCTCAATGGATCTTACTTGTCAGCACCGTGACCCTTGCCCAGAGGGGTGAATCAACACAGCCGTGTGCAGTGAGCTATGATCACCCAAGGTGATATTAGATCCTGTCTTCTCACTGGGAAAATGACTGTAAACTCAATCCTGAACACACAAGATTCCAGTTACCAGCACAAGCACTAGGATGGCTGCTACTCTTGGATTTTTTGATTTCAAATTTTACTCCTGTTTGCCTTTTGGCATTCCAAACAGTCTCAATCCTAGTGCACTAAGAGACAGCGATGCTTTTCAGCATCAGCAAGGGACGTTAAGACTGCTACTTGCAAATTTTCTAACTGGAATAAAAGCCCATTTTATCCAGCGTGTAAATAATGCTTAGGGAAAGTGCTTTAATAAATCATTTCCTGTTGTGAAAGGGACCATGTAGCTTAGAAGCAAAGTCCTCTTTGCAGCATCATAACAGCACTCCAAGTTCCACGTAATCCTGAACCCTGCCCTAATTGAGCTACTGGAAGATCACTCAGCAACACTAACACGTACATTAATAGATCAGTATTAACACTGCAGGCAGAAGTAAAATTGCCTTAAAGAACCCTAAACACTATCAAACTCTCAAACTGGAATATTCAACTCTTCAGAAAAGAACTTTGCAATTTTCTTCCATTGACACCTTACTGTATTTACACTTATGTAATGTAGGCAGAAGGTCTGGGTCCACAGCTAGAAGTTCCAGTAGCCACTTTTGAATACCAAAATAAATATGATTTTTGAAGGAAGAATTTTAAAGTTATGAATCATCAGGGAAAGCGAGATGTCAGAATGACCTACTGAATCAGAGCATGGGTTTCCCCAGAATGCTTAGTAGAAGTTAAAGAAAGTATCTTTACTTTATGGTCCATTCCTTCAAGTTTATTAGTGTTTCCAGGAAAAAATACTGCAAGGTAACAAGCGGTTGTTTCCAGAGGACAATATTCAACCTCTCTTCTCGGTCCCTTCGCTTCCGTTCACTCAACAAAGGGGAATCTGCAAATGAAAAGCAACAGAAATGTAAAAGCACAGGCTGACAGTTCAGATTCTGTTCCACACAAAAATATACTGATGGTTTTAGGTTTGTTAGGAAGGTAATGTGAACTCCCACTCATCTTTTCTACTCATCATAAAGCATTTGCTCCAAGTGCATCAGAAATCAGGTGACCTCCAGCCAAAGAACTAAGGTGGCTTTTTCCCCTCCATGTAGCTGACAACCATTCAAGAATCTAATTGGCCCAGGGTGCAAAGAGCCTGGGACATCTATTCGCTTTTATGCAAGTTACTGTACTACTAGTTACAAATCAAGCTAACACGTCAGGTCAAACATGACTCTGTCACCCACTAGACAGACCTCATTTCACTTTGAACTTTTGGCTTTGGTTCTCTTCCAAAGCTACTCTCAGACTTCTCCAATCGAACGAGATTGAATTACACATGCTCTTTATACACTCCAGTCACCGTGTAACTGGAAAACAGCATCTGCCCTCCCAGTCAGGATCTGCAGGCTCTGGTAAGCCTTGCCACGTCGTTCAGCTTCTCCAAAACCAGCCCGGATAACAGGATGTGCTCCTGTGAAATGGATCCCCTTCCACAGCGCCGTCCTTCGCTGGACTGACACTACACATTCGGTTGCTTTTAACTGCAGTGATTTAGTTACGGTGCAGAGCTCAGCCCTACTGGGACACCAGTCGCTGTACACCACCATACCAGTACAGCAGAAAGGTTCTTCTCATAATGTGTTGTTTGGTGCTTACAATACAGCCAAGGTTCATACAAACTCTAGCTATTCTTTGGATGAGAATGGTTTGGTCAAAGGTCGTCAAGCTGACGAGCAGTAATATTTTTTAAACTTTTAAAGAGAATGAATTTTGAAATAAAAGAAAAATATAGAATCACAAAACATTGGAAAATAAAAAACCAAAAATAATTCTTGTATCCAAACAGACACCAAACTTGTTTAAACATCACCTACTACACAAAGTCAAAATATATGTATTCTGTTCTGTATACATTAAAGCACTGCAATAATATTCATAAACTGTAAATATGTAAAAAGCTGTTCATTTAAAATATTAATCTAATCTGAATCCCCAGCATATTGTAACTCAAGATGTATTATTTCAATCTTATTCCAGTAATTGAAACATGCTGCTTTATCAGATGCTAATATTTACATAGAAATTGCATACCTCATTAGTCACACAGCCCATTTAATTTGGTATTCTTTAGCTGTAAGCATCAATTGCTTCAGATGACCTAACAGAATTCCTGCATCGGCAAATACTGGATAACATCCACATTCCCTGAGAGTTACAGAATGATTTAAGCCTTTAAGTAGAAGGCTTTGATTAGTTCCATACATAGAGGTCCTCTTTAAATCTTGCTGCATTCATTGCATTAAGAATTTCTATTCTCTATTTTTTTTCACTTAATGTGTCTAATAAAATTGCTTCAACCTTGTTTTTTGTGACTGTTTTTAGTGAAGGTCATAAGAGACAATGGTGTCAGACTGCATACAACTTGAGAAATCACTTGGTTACAAAACTTAATTAAATATGGAACTGGCACACACAAAGCTGGCAGGAAGCAAACTGAAATGATTCTCATTTCTATGCTATATGCCACAGCACAGATAATCCAGTGACACAGGGCTCTTCAAGAAACCTTCTCAGGTTATTTTTCATGAGTCCTAAGCATTAACCCAAGCCTACTTCAGACATACCAGTAGGAGAAACAGAGGCAAGGGAAGAGATGAAGTAGTTAACTGTTTTGTTAGTAATTTATCATTGAAACTGATAGATTACAGTGAAGCTAAATGCCAACAGAAAAGCTAGAAATTGAGAGACTAATAACTGGATTTCTCCCAGAGTAGAACAGATTTTTATTACTAAGTACTAATTTTCCAGTGCCAAAGGGTGGGGTTGTACAGCCTGACTTCTCCAGCCACATATTTGCCAACATAGTTTAGTTTTTTAGCTCAGTCCTGTTGCAGCCCCTGTTGGTACCCAAGTCAGCTTTACAGTGCTCACATGCACAAGAGCTACAAGAAATAAGAACTTGGGAGGGAGAAAAGAGTGTAAGAGAAAACCGAATGGAAATACACAGCATAAAACTATTCTGTGGCTTTACAATACATAAATCCTCCCAACCTCAGATTTAGAGATGACTGAAGTTTCCAAGATTGATTCAGGCATCGAGGCCCTTTACATTACCCGGGCATAACAAGGACCAAAGTAAATTTCTTTTGAGTATTGTACTGGCCATTTTACACACGGAGCTGACCCGCTGAGAACATGAAGTCGCTTTCCACCTACCTGTAAAGCTTCCATTGTGCTGCTCTTTGATCATTCCTATGCGTCTCTGGTCACAATCTGTTCCATTCTCTGCCATTTCATAGATCAGTCACGTCTGGGGATCTAATAAGAGAACAAAACCCAGAAAGCATCATGTCTCCATTTCTGGTTACGAAGAGTCCCTTTACTCCATAGTCAAAGGACACAAGAAAACAGCCATCGATTCTCCAAATCTAAATCACAGCTATCCTGCATTACACCATTAAAAAGGAGAAAGTGCTTCAATTCCCAGAATGACAAAGATTAAAACACTTCCACCTACATAAATCTAAATTTTTCACTTAAATGACAAAACTCTTCTCACTTGTAACAGCTGAACAAAAGGTGGTTAAACAATCCCTTCTGCTAATCAGCCCACTGTTTGGGCTCCTGGAGCAGCAGAGCTTCATATAAACCTCAGCTCAATCCCGAGAGAGGGGTGCTTAAGATTTGATTTTCATATTAGAAAGGTAGGTAGTATGCAAGCAGACCTCAAAAACCTTACAGTCTAAAAAACAGCCCTCAATACAGTAACTAAGATACAGAACTGCATCTCGTGTATTGCACTGTCTAATATCTCTAAACCAGCAAAGTAAACTCTTCAGTGGAAAAGAGCTCTCTGATGGAAAGCTTTTTTGAAAAGTGTACATTCTGTCTGGTGTTTTTGCCTCTCTCTAGTGAGATCAGCCTTAAACGGTCCAAAAGAACAGCTGCAGTTTTCCTTATCCAGGAGAGTAAATAGTGCAATAATTGGAAGCCAGCATAAATCAGAATGTTGCAAGAGCTGCTTTTCTTTTCCTTAAAAAACAAAACCCCAAACCTGAACAGCTGACAATTCTTATGCAATCAAACACAAAGCACGTAGCCAGTCAGACCCCATGCTTTAAAAATCCTCTCTTGAATCTTAAAACAGTTTCTGGAATTTTATTTTGGAAAAAGACTCCCACAAAGCTAAAGCATCTTATTCGCATTGCATTTCTCCTTGTAAGCATGCATGATTTACATTTTTTGAGATGCTGCTTTTGTTGGAAAGAAAAGTAGTGCAATATCAAAATGACAGGTTACATAAAACTGTCTAGTGGAGGAAATTAAAGTTTTACAGAAAAAAATACTTCCCCCTTTGATTTATGTTAGGCTTAAGAGCCAAGCAGCAACTCAGGTTTGGTAAATAGGATTGAGATCTCCCCTTTGATTCAGACTGTAGTAATTCTGTCAATTTTTTTAATAAAATGTTAAAATATTTCAGATGCTGTATTTGTTGAATATTTCCAGGGTTTCAGAGGTCAGTTCTAGACAGATGTTCTTCTAAACAGGTACAAGCCTTGTGCATTACCTGTAATACAGATAAAATTGCTCGCTAGAATGTGATTATTAAAGGGGTTTTGCTTAAAACCCAATAGTCAAAAGCATCAAGGTCTCGGGAATGAGTCCTTCCTGAAATGAAATGCACAGAAATAGAAATCTATCTAGTTAAACAAGTGAACAGAAACTAATCTCTTGCATGTTACAGTTTTTATTAATTGAAACGCGGGCCTCAAGAATACCCGAACCACCAAGAAAATTAATAAAACAGCCTTGCAAAAGTTTTGCTTCTGAGAAATGCTGAAGGGCTCTGCAGTCAGCCAAGGAGAGGAAAGGACTGACCTGCTGCAGTGAGAGCTCTACAGTATCATTCTGCAGTCACCTGCAATCACAGGTTTGCTCTGAACCACTAGTCAAACACCAGAGAAACGTGAACCTGTTTCTCTCCTCAGACCAGTTTTGTAGCAGCCTGGCACTGGGAGCCAGGGGAGTTACAGCAGTCGGGGATAACTGGCCAGTTGCTACGGTGATACAAGGATCAAATGTTTAGCCACCTCCTAATTTCATTAGGAGTGTAAGTCCCTGAAGACGGTGGAGTGTTTTATTTCTACCAACTGCCCTTGCTCATGGTACTCTTTTTTTTTTTTTTAATATCTATAAATATGTATTTATATACAACATAAGCTTATATACACACATACATATGCATATCACACACACAAAGCTCAAACTGCAGAGGGGAATATTTAAATTGGCCATCCAGAGTTAGAAAGCCTGATGTTCACAGAAAGCTGCTTAGGAAGCAAAAGCCGTAAGCGCTGCTCTGCACACAGTCACGCTTTAAAAACACAACGTTCTGGTTTGGGGAACTTCAGTCACATTTTGTTGGCTTAAATATAACAAACACTAAAAAAAAAAAACCACCCCAAAAACTTAAGTGGAAGCCACATGTTCCTCATTTTGAAATTCTTTTTTTTTTTCCTTGTGCAAATCCAGCCTTCAAAATTGAAGTCTCAATTGGTTTGGTCTCCACTCAGCTTAATTACATTTCAAGAAAGTTAATTCACTGTAATAGAAACTGCTTGCCATGTTTGATGCTAAAATCTAGGCTCTGCACAACACTCCCTTCTCCACAAGCTGAATTCCACTGCAATCCATTAAACATCTCACTGGCACATAAAAATCACCAGTCTCTAGGGGTCTCAGGTGCAGCGTGAGGTACATAGCACAGCTTTCACAAGCTCAACTAACTGAGTCTGTTTTCCCCCGCCTGCCTGGAAAGACACTAATCTGGGATTAGCTTTGCATAATGCTACCTCAAGTGCACAAGTCAATGGTTACAGCAAAGTAGATAAATAATCCCCTTGCACGCTTCTGTGGGGCAAATACTTGGTAAGAAGGTCTTAAAGTTGCAGAAAAGCTCTAAAAACTTGTATTTAAGAATACAGTTGACTAAGAGATTTGATACTTATTACACAGCAAGTCCAAATGGGCTGCAGTTCAGAAACCAAACCCTTAGCAGTTTCAGAAAAAAACCTCCTTGGTCTACCAAAGTCTAATTATACTTAAAGCATCTTAGCATAAGGAGCTGGAGAATGTGCATCCAACTCTGATCTGTTGCTCTGTTGGACACCTATTAGAATCACTAGTCCCGCACTAATGTCTCCCCAGGGAGATTAATTGGAGAGGGAGTCCGACCCAAAATAGTTTCCCTTCATTAACCGAGTCTGCATCCTCTACACCAAATCCAAGAGAGCTCACCACAGGAAATTAAATTCCATCTGCTAAACAGAACCTCACTTCTGATGAATGCTGAAAAGACACTTCTGATGAATGTTAAAAAAGACAGAGTCTATATCTAAAAATAAATTTGCCTAATACATTGAGTACTTACCAGCAAGCATAAAAATAAACTATTTAAAAGAGTGAGAAAAACAACTTTGAACAGTTTTTGTATCAGTCGCTTAGATCATTCGTTAGAGCTGTGCTTATACAAGAACCTCTTTGTAGGGCTGAACAAATGGCCCACAATACACCATTCAGCTTTAGTGAAATCCATAACATTAAGCATAAAAAGACAATTATTGCCAGTCAAAATGTAAATTGGTCAACAAAAAGGGCTTATGGTAACTGTGACTGGCACTTCACAGCGTAAGTGAGACAAAGCCAAACAAGCCATTAGAGCATGAGAACATCACAAAACGAGGCACCGCAATCCCTGCACCCCATAAGCAGAGAAAAGGACATAAGCCTCTTATTTCTGAAGCTCTGGTGAAGCTGCTGAAGCACCCAAGGGTTGGGTGCACGTATGTAAAAGGAAACCGCTTAATACAAGGCAGTTGGGTGCTCGCACTCTCACTTGGAGGAGGAGATTGTGGAGTCACGTTCTGTACCAAGGATTTTTTGAGAACTCCTTTCCAATGTGCCAGAACAACAAGGGAACCGTTAAACTATTTTAACGATCTCACTGCTTTCTCCGACATTGTTTCAATCACTAATTCTTACCATGTCTTACTTAATGAGACCCTGGATCCCTGACTCCCATCTCCAACAAAGTTACTTGTCATACAGGTGCTAGAACCAGATTTATAGCTTAGATAATGTTTTCATAGTTTCATTGATGTTTTCCCCCAGCCACCTTAGCAACACACCATTTTCAGTCTTTTGTCATTTCTTGCATTTTAACCCCTACGCTCCAATCCTGGTGTCCTGCTCCTTTCTCCTCAACTTTTCTGATAACCATTTCTTTTTTCACCTACATCACTGAATAAAAGATTAAAAAACAGACTTTCACAGGTGGGTAAGTAATTGCACTAAACCAGACGGCGTTACACATCTGTAATACGGTTTTGTTTCAGTCATCAAATGCTCTACATAGGCAACAATTTACACAGGGAATAAGTTAACGGTTTCTTGGCAAAGTAACCACTTGGAGAGCTCTTTTCCTCAAAAGTCAAAGACTGCCTGGCACATGAACACATTTAGGTAAAGGATGAGATCAGTCTTGAAGTGAAACATTACATACCCTTTCAGCTCCACACAACTATGTCACTCTTCACTAATTCTTCTATATTTGAAGCCAGTGGAAAAGACAACTACGTCCTCGGCTCTGAAGACATTCAAGACCAAAGCGACTGCTCTTCCAAACCTTCTGTCCCTACAGAGTAAGATAATACTGTTCATCATGTGACACAAAACTGACACAGTCCCTAACTTGAAGGTTAATAACTTTGCTAAAGACGACAGAAAATAGAAAAAGTAACTGCTTGATTTTTTTCCAGTCCTTTAACACTCATGGGAAGCATTCAATTAAAATAAATTAGGACACATCTGAAAAACGTTCAAATTCTCCATAGGTTTAGCTATAATGGGTTACTTCGATACGAGTGCATTTATTCCCATACTAAAAATGTTTTTCTAACTAAAATAGGTTAATGCCTCAAAGGAAAAGTAATTCAGTTAAAGACCACAGGTTTCCGTTTTGTGGGTTATGCCTCTGTACACCAGACCTATTTCCCAATTCTTAGCCAAATTCCGTTTCAAAAAAGTCATCTTACAATTTAGAGTTAAATTTTCCCCTTTTCCAAAAAGACTTGGGACAACCTTTTAGGAAAGAATGATTTAATATTGTTGTAAGATGAGTTTCAGGGATGCTGTGCATTTTCTTTTGTGGCTACAAAAAGCTCTGTCCCTGCCGTTAAGGCCGCATATATTAAACTCTTCTCCCTGGTGGATTTTCTCAGGTGAAACATGAATATTCATGGTTGTCTGCGCAGATCCAGCAGTAGAATCAGGTGCTATAGTAACACAGTAATCATTACATAATGTATAGCTGAAAAGGCATGGAAGATGGTAGGAAAGACAAAATTCAGGTTGTTCAGGTCTTTGCAGCGATCACGAGTTGAAACTTTAAAAAAAAAAATTTAAAATCAAGGAAATTGAAATAACTGGGGACCTGAACATTATCAGTGTAGCACCTCATGCTACAATGCAGGTGGCAGATGGGTTCTGTGCTCCTCACGGGGGCAGGAGGCAGCAAGCCTGGGGTGCAGATCACACAACAAGCCTGCTCCTCTGCTGAGGAAACCACTTCAAGGTTATCAGAGAGGGCAAAACAGGCTGCTGAGAGAGGGACCCCAGGAGATCACAGGAGACCTCCTTGGTGTTACCGCTGTTCTGCTATGCTAACTTCAGCTACCCAAGCACCCAGCTCAACTGTATCCAGAGTTTGAACAGGGCAGCATCATAATACACTGTGCTTCATGGCTTCTCTCAAACCTCCCTGTGACGCCGATCCCTTGTTGCAGGGATTCAGTGACAAGTACTGTCACAGCACTGAGCAGTGCCACAACAACATACCTCTTGGGGAAGAGACAGACCCAAAGGCCCAAACAGCCCTCTCACCAGAACAGCTGACAACTTGGCAAGACTGATAAGAACAGAGATAAAAGCTTTGGAGAGAGGGGCCACACAACATTGGGGGAAAAAAAAAAAAAAAAGGATAATCTTATAACTTAATATTCATGTGACTAAACAGCCTCAATATTTTCACATCCTCAATTCCAGAGGGCTATACAGAAATCCACACATGCTGAGATGTTTGTCTCTCGGCCCTCAAACTGCATTCTGCATTCAGAAGGTGGCAGTCAAGCTCTCTGCCGCCAGCCTCCCTTTGCTTCCAAAAGCCAGGGAAGGAAAGAAAGGTCACAGGAATTGTCACAAGATGATAGTACATCCTTCACAAAAAAAGGCCTGCTAAAATTTAACTAGGAAAGAACAAAGACTCAGAAAAATAAAAATATAAATGCAGCCTTTAAGAATCGCCACCTCTGACTCCTCCATCAGCTGACAGAAAGTCTAGATTTGGGAGGAACTTTGCCTTCATCCTGTCTTGTAAGTGCTGGAAGACACCTTCCCCACAAGAAGATGCTTCAGCCTGCCCAGCCATTATATCCAGACCACTGCTTCTCCAGGGGCAGGTACAGCAGAGATGAAAGGGAATGAACAGAAGTACCCAACAAACCCACAGAAAAGAGTAGCTGAAACACGCTCCTGAGACAACTTCTGCTTTTCAAAGACGTTAACAGTCTCTAACTGGAACCAGTTCAGGGTACACTATGGCTGCCTTGGCCATTCAATGAGAATACACTGCCCAGACAGGGTGAATCACACAGACTCATTCTAAGCCTTCTAAGAGAAAAGAATATTCTTTTAACAAGTTTGAAATACACTGAACAGCTGCTCGGCTCACCAATAACATCTTACTGGGTCCACCTGGTCAGTGGGGCATCAAAACCAGCCAGGTGCTGCCCCCTGACTACGCTTGCAACCTGCTACAGGAATACAAAAAGCTTAGTGTTGCAACAGCTTCAAGGCTGCGCCCTTCGTTCTCATAGAATAGCAAAGTCCATCCAACTCATGCTTCTCCACAAGTAACAGAAGTTAAAGTTCTAACCTTCAGATAAGAACGTGCTTCCCACCACCATTACACCAGGAAAACTGGCCTACTCCTGCTATACATCAGGAGTAATAGCTTTTTTGTTTTAAAACCAAAGCTTGTTAAGAAATAAGAGGAGATCTCAAAACACACACTAATTACACGGAACATTCTAAGGAGAGGTATTCACAAGGTATACTCAGAAAGGGTCATGACATTCAAAAGATGTTCAAAGCCAACCACAGGGGAAAAAAAAAAAAAAAAGCTTTAAGGTGGAAATAGTGCAAACATTCCAGTTAAGAGGCTTCCTTACAGCACACTCAGCCTTCCTCAAAGCTACCACCCACTTAAAAG
Source organism: Gallinago jamesoni (assembly GCA_025769975.1). NCBI lineage: Eukaryota > Metazoa > Chordata > Aves > Charadriiformes > Scolopacidae > Gallinago > Gallinago jamesoni. The sequence continues at coordinate 6,473,607 of JAOQGH010000006.1, forward strand.
CTACTAAGTCTCCTCCTATCCTTTCCACAGAAATTACAAGTACCATTGATTTCAGCTGCTAAGTAGGGCAAGATGCTTTGCTCAAATTAATAATTAGTGCTCACCTCCCATTGCACAACTGGAAACATATTTTTTCAAACTCTCATCTGAAAACACAGGATGAAGCAATCATTACAACTGTCACTTATGACCAATGAGGAATAAAGAAAAGCCCACTCCATCTGGCAGAAACAATGGACCAAAAGAAAGAGGACTGACACAATGAAGCCTGTTTCAATGGGCAAATTAATGCCTTATGAAGAGCTCATACATGCTATCATGAGATAAGATGGTATCAAGCATGAGAACCCTCAGAAGAGCTCTCTGGCACGAACTGGGGTCAAACTACCTTAGAAGAGCAGAAGTCCTACCAGTAAAACGGTACTAAAAGCCACGGCTGAAACAAAATTCATGTCCTTCAAGGCATAAAACAGTAATATTGCACTCTGTCCACTGCAGAGTGCTCAACCCATATTATTAACATAAACTAAACCAGGATACCCACTTGTTGGGAAGCACCACCTCACAGAGCGGGGAAAACAAGGACAGGCGAGAACTCTGATGAAATGTCACACGCTCAGCTCAAAGGGATAACCTGGATTCACAGCACTTGACAGATAAACAGCTGCTGTCAAACAGACTTGCTGCATTTTCCCTCAGGTCACCTAAATGACTCTCCAAACATCTCAGAGGCTGAGACGGAACTCAAAAAAAACTGGAACAACAAAATGGGAATCTTACTGCTTCATTACCTTCTGTAATGACTACAAGATGTTGGCCAGAGAACTAAAAAACCAGACAAACACATCTTGGTGCTCAATTTCAGTCAACAGAAATGAGACATTAAGAGCCTTCACGGATTTGGGCCTAACCACCCAAGTCCATAGGACAAACCATAGCCTCCAGGAGGAAGGGCAGTTGGTGTGTGTGACACTGGGGACGCAGTCAGCAACCCGCCCAGGGAAGCACAACACGTTTCTACAGGAGAAGCAGACACAGACCACCGGTATCCCCCTCTCCCCTGCTGGAAGGATGAATTTCTCACTGTGTCATCAGGCACAGTCCCTTGGGCCAAAACAGGGCCAGCCTACCACGCAGTTTCCAGGGCTTTGTCCAGCGGGACGTGAAGCGTCCCGAGCACAGCCGGTTTGCGGCGGGACGGGGGATGGACTGGGAGCAGCACGGCTCTCCTCCCGCATCTCCAGCGGCGCGGGGACGGCTCCTTCCCCTCCCCATCCCACCTATTTCACCTTCGCAACGCTCAGCCTGCGCCCGCCTCCCGGTTAACCCACACGCAGCTCCCCCCGCCCCCGCCGGGCCCCCACACACTCGCCCAACACCACCTGGGCCCTCAGTGGGTGGCGGTGCCCCGGGTCGCTGGCGGCTCTCCCGACCCCTGCCGCCGCGGGGGCCAGACCTCCCGCCCCCAGCGCAGCGGCTGCGGCCTCACCACAGAGACCAGGGCGGGGGAGGGGGTGTGTGTGTATGTATGTGTGTGTGCACGCCCGACCCTTCGGGCGGCCCTGAGGGGAACGGCGCCGAGGCCGGTGCTGAGGGGGCGGGATGGGGGAAGGCGGGCAAGTGCCGCTGAGGGGACAGCGGCGCAGCCCCTCACCCGCCGGGGAAGGCCTTGGGGCTACCGAATCCCCCCCACTCTACCGGCGCGGCGCGGCGCAGCCCGGCCCGGCCTGACCCGGCGCCCCGCACTCACCCCGCTCCGCGCCGGCAGCTCCCGCTGGGCCCGGGCCAACCCGGAAGTATGGGCGGGGCCGACTCCGCCGCTTCCAACCCACCGGCATCCGTCACTTCCGGCGCGCCGCACTCCCTGCCCCTCCCGCCGGCCGTCAGCGCTCCCTCCCTGACACGCGCGGGTGGCGTCACTTCCGGGCGACCGTGGGGCGGCGGCGGGCTGGCGGCGAGTGGCGGGTAAGCGCGGGGGGGGGGAGGGGCGGCGGCGGTGACAGGGGTGGGGGAGCGGGGACATGGGGGAGCGGCGACATGGGGCACCCCCGGCCTGGCCCGATTCGTTTCTTCCCCGGGTTTTGCGTCCCTCTTCCTTCAGGTCCAGTGGTACCCGCCGCCGGCCCGCCCGCTGCAGCCGCTTCCCCCGGCGGCCACCGGTGCGCGAGGCCTGGTGAGGCCGCGGCCCTCGGTGGGGGTGGCGGCGGGTCCACTCCCGCCCGGGCAGTGGCCCTACCGCGAATTTGGGGTATTGACTTTAAAGCCCCCACCCTTTTACCGTTTCTCTCGCTATTTTAAGGTGTAGCGTTCACATAATTCGCGGATTTTTTTCCTAGTTTTGCTTCCCGAGGTGAAGCCCGTCCCCGGTGGGCTGTGCACCGTCACCAGTGACATGTCGGCACGAGAAAGCCATCTCTGGGAAGGGAGAACACCACACACCGAGGAAGGTGTCTCTGAACATCCTATCGCAATGCACAAAGACGGAATTTTTTTTTTTTTAAAACGAAGGTTTGCCTCCAAAGAACCAGGTGAACTCTCTCAAGCTGAAAAACGCTCAATTGATTAATTCTTTCCTCCTTTCCCTTTCACAGCCAGTCTCCAAAATCCACCATGGATTACCTTTCCAGACCGGGGTTGCTCGGTGTCATCGCAGGGGTTGCCTGCGGGGTGTGCCTGGGATGGGGCATCCGCGGGAGATTCCTGCAGCGGCCCAGAGCCGGAATGTCTGCGCCCGCAAACGGCCTGGGGGGTGAACCCGACATCATGGGAGAGTCCGGGGAGTTCAAGATGGTGCTGATCGTCCGCAATGACTTGAAGATGGGAAAGGGCAAAGTAGCAGCACAGTGTTCCCATGCCGCCGTTTCCGCCTACAAGCAAGTTCAGAGGAGAAACCCCGAACTCCTGAAGCAGTGGGAGTACTGCGGGCAACCTAAGGTGGTCCTCAAAGCTCCCGACGAAGAGACTCTGATCCAGCTCCTGGCTGATGCTAAACACCTGGGACTGACTGTGAGCTTAATACAAGATGCAGGTCGTACTCAGATAGCTCCAGGCTCCCGGACAGTCCTTGGTATCGGACCAGGACCAGCTGATGTAGTAGATAAAGTTTCCGGTCACCTAAAACTCTTCTAAACCGGGGAACAAAGAAAGCACATTGTTGTACATCAGTAATGAAGGGATAAAATCCAAGTTTGGGGGATTTTTCTGTATGTTATCTCAGTATAAATAAAATCACCAGGTTTTTTTTTAAAGAGATTTATTTGCAAATCATGAGTTTCTTAAGCTTCTGTATCGTGTTATAAAGTGGCAAAGAAAATACTGGGCTCAGGGGAGCTGGGGAAGTGTAGAGCTGGCAGAATTTTACTACCCCTGAGAATAAACCCAGCACGTTTAAGACTTGTGCAATTGCTTGAGGGATTTTGTACTTTGAGTGGTTTACAGGCTGAAGAGAAATGTGAGTGAATTTGTCCCATGTGCTGAAAGTGACAGGTTCCTCCTCTCTGCCTTACAGGAGGAGTTTTTGAAAAGATTGGAGAAGATTCGCTGCTGAAGCAGTTAAAAACTGCCCCATGCAGCAGGGGGGACCTGTATCCAGCTTCCTGCACAGTTTCTAACGAGAGTAACTGATGCAATAGCTTGTAACTGGTATGAGACAGACCAGGTTAAACAGGCTGGGCAGCCCAGACCTTCAGAACCAGTAAACCATTGCAAGAAGCAGCTGTAAACCATGCTCCTTTCTGGAGGTGTTGCTGTAGCTATTGCATTAAAGGAATGTGCCAAGGTAGAAAGAGTTACCCTACATATAAATAGCCATTAGCTTAAATCCTGCTATGCTTGGGATTAACAAGTCTTCTAGGGTTTAGAGATGTTACTGGACTCCGTTCAGATCATACTGGTTGTGGGTGGTGTGAATCATAGCTCTAAAACAGTAGAACATGGCACTTGAAAGAAGGTGGACTTTCCACAAGTCAGTTTTACAGCAAGCAGTTTTGTGAGAATGCTGCTGTTGAGCACACGTCCTGCAGCCTCTTGGCCACATCTTCCTTCTGTTCTCTCCTACGCAACGTATTTCATAGGAACTCAGCTGGATTTGTCTCCGTCAGGCAAATTCAGACCCAGAGGGAACGCCAGAGAAGTTGGAATACAAGCATAAGCAGCTGTAATACACACAAAGAATGGAGAAGTTTTTATGCTGCACCTCTTGTGTAGGCACAATACTTCTACAAAAACCAACACTACTCACTGCAGACTTTTATTCCAACATGCTCTTGAGTAAAGACCTAGAGCCTGTGGCAGGTTAAGACCCCCCCTTAGATGTCTACACCCATGGTCACCCATGGAACCTGTGCATCGCTCGGCTGACAGGATCACACACTACGACACCGGAGTCACGGGAGTGAGGGGGAAGGGGATTCATCCTGAGCTGGAACCTGACACTGGGGATGGCTCCTGGTTAAGGGACAGAAGCTTCTCTGGCTAACACAAATACGGCCAGTGCTGCAACCCTCATTGCACTCAAATATGACAGTATCCATACAGAAACATTTAAGTCCATTTTATTTGAAGCTAAATATATTTAAGGCAACTTACATACCTAGAACATGATCTCAATTTAACTGACACACCCTATTACAATCCTAACATCTGACCGAATATGCTGTCATTGACCACAATGCAGCCAACTAGTGAAAAAGTGCTATTTTCTTCTCTCTGGCATAAATCTTTCTCTGGAAAAAGCATTAGGTATTTCCTTGTATTGCCCCCTCAGTGCAAGACACCACTACCCATCTCCATTGCTGCTGTCCTACTGGCCCCTCAGACCCACCCCTGAAGTTCATGCCCCGTAACTACTAGCACTGTAATACTTGGTTGGAGTTTGAAGGTCCTTTTTGAAGACAGTAAAGTGAAGCTACCACTATGCAGCATGTCCACAGTCCAGTAATTTATTTTTAAATTGAGTAAATTTCAAATTGCACAAACAAAACTGAACAGCAATATGCTTGAATTCTCTCTTCTGTACACTCAAAACAGTGATCTAAAACACCACAATATCCAACATACACAAACCTCAGGGCAGGGTTAGTAAATACACAGATTGGAATCATGGTGCTCTGTTCCTGAATGGAATGTCCCACAAAAGCACAGGATACAGCACAACATAAGGTCATCTGTTACATATGGAGTGAGCAAAAAGACACTAGCATTTTCTATATGCGTAACTGGAAAAACCTGCATAGGTTAAAGAAAAAACAAAACAAAACAACTTTTACTCATTTTAAGTCAGGCAAGGTTGTCTGTACGCATTTTAAATTCTTTTAGAGCTATGCAATCCAACCAGGGTAGGATATGCTGATTAGTGTTGTCTCTTGTCAGCAGTCTTGCAAGGTCAAATACAAGTATCTTTGCTTTAGCTTTCTCCGAATATACAGTGAGACTTAAATGCATTTAGAATAGACAGTACATACTGTAAGCTGCTCACATACAATGAACTTAAGATTCAATATTAGAGTTTAACACTATAGAGTGCAAATCAGAATCTTCACAATAGACTTAATGGTAATAAGCAGTCCTGCAAAAGCCCACTTGAACAAAGTTGTTTTAACTATTTCCCCTTTTAAAGTAAAGTCTAAATGACATGGAATGTGAAAAAGATTTAACATAAGTGATTCAAATAGTTTGCGCTAGAAAAAACAGTCCTTCATGAAATAAAGGTTACAAGAACACGAGGCAGAACTCTTGCTTTTCCCTGTTATGAGTTAAAGCGGGGAGGGACGGTGGAGTTTCAGTAAGAAAATACGCTAGCTCCAAACTGACTTGTGCTGCATCTCACATGCTGTACCCAAAGCCAGGCTGCGGTTGCCCGTAGGGAGGTGCAGTGTAGCCATAGCCAAAAGGTGCTTGTGGAGGAACTGCGACACTGGGTCCCGCTGTCAACATGAGCTGGGGCTGACCTGGAAGACACAAGAGTTTCATCTTCATACCTTGGCACCGAGAGTTCAGTCAGCAGAATTCCTGCAACTTCCCTGGAGACATTTGTACGTTTAACAATAAGTCCCTACTGACCTGGTTTAGGATCCTCAGCAGCCAGAATTTGTGGGCACTTCCCCACAAAACCTTGGGACAGAGCATACAGCTAAAAATACTACACTATGAAGTATGTGGACACTGACAAATTCTTGAAGTCTGGGGCAAGTAGTTTTTAGAAATCTGATGAGGAGAGGGAAGGGAACAGCTTCCTATTCCTTCAGCATTGAGCTCGCCCAGCCTCAGAATCAGTTTGGCTTTTGAACAGCTTTTCCTGCTCCAATTGTGTTAGTAACTCCATTTAAGGCCAGAATCCCACGCTACAGTGAACCTGATGTGAAGGCTTGACCCTGGAGTCCTAATGTACAGAAACATCTTCTAAAGCATTCCCATAGGCCACATTCATTACAATGGAACAGTTCATCCTGCAGAATTGTATCTCTGATAAGTGTCTGACTTTCAGCTACTTATGATAACAATTTAGTTAGAGAGCAGCATTTGAGTGCTACTTTATCTAGTATTTTGGAACACATTCCTTTAAGACTTGATTTCACATGAAGAACCTTCCCACTTCCAAGGACGTCCTTGGAGAAAAAAAACATGACTAGTGTTGTTTAAAAAGCAAACTGTGTTACTGACAAGAAATGAACCAAAGCATTACCATAAACAATAGGTTGTGTTTCTGTAGCTTGCTCCTCTTCCTTTCTCAAGGATTCTGATGCATCCAGTTTATCCACCTGGAATTGAGACCAACAGTTAAAAAAACTCCTCTAAAAGAGTTACTTATTCATGGCAGAGAAGTGGAAAAGCCTTAGTGGTATGTTAACACCCATCAAGAAAAGGAGACCATTTACAAGTTAAGATCAATTCAAGTAGCAATGTTGGTACTGGTGCAGTCAAGATTGTCCATTTCCTGAAAAAAAATCCCTACTTGAGGGATTTGTAGAACTTCTTTGAAAGCTCACTCCAGGCTGAAGCTTTGTACAAAAGGTCCCATACTGGACTAGAGCTACTTTGACATCAGTAAGCTCAGTCACTGTTGCTCCAACTGCTTCAGGGCACAAACTCAGATTTTAGCACAATGTCAGCTGGAGACCTTTGGTTTTTGAGCAATTGCTACAGTAATGCCCAGACCTGGAGAAGTTTCCCTGAATATAACATTGAGGCAAAGTAATCTGAAGTTGGTATTTGTCTATAGCAGACTGCAATAGCATCCGACATGTCACTTGAGCCTCAAGATTTCACTTTCCAAACCCATTCACTCATGCAATTTAAGTTCAAATGCAAAGAATGCATGTGTATAAGACTTGCTTTTTTTTCCACTCTAGAACTGTGTGGCAGTCAGCCTAAACCCACCAATACTCAGTTGTTGGAGCTTAACACACAGTAACAAGACCAGACTAGCCAGCTTCCCTCTGCTGCACAGCAAGTGTGATGGTGCCGTTAGCCCACCCCTACAGAAAGGGAAGAGAAGAAACTTGTTCTGGAGTGAAATACTGCTTGTTACTAAAACAGATCCAAGGAAACTCAGCATTACTACAGTCTAAGGCAGGCCCTGAAACTAAAACCACAAGAAATTAGGTATTGATATTTTACCTGGGAGATAAGATTTAGAATCAAGTCAGAGACAATCACGCCAATTACTTCTTAAGACGTTAAGACAACTCACAAACCAGATTAGTCTTTCATTTCATTTGTGTCCTTAAAGGAGTTTGAAGACAGGTTTTCTGTACTTATACAGAGTTGGCATTACTGAATAGCTACACCAACATCCATGAGTTGAACAGTTTACAGCTTAACTGTGCTACATCAGCAAATATTTGCAGGAAGCTCTAACGGCTTTCTTCCGTTTAGCTGTGAATTACAACATGTGTTCCGTAAACCTGTTAATTTGTAACCTCAATTAGAGGCACAAATCCAGGAAGTGGCATAAGGCCCGAGCTTTACAAGTTCGTTCATTGACTGGGCTTCCATGCCAAGCCTTTTTGTTACCTCACACCAGTATCTGGCTTGCTGCTGTCAAAGCGCACAGGAGCGTATGCCAATGCTTCAAGACTCATTTCCAGACACCGTGCTGAGAACTGCACTGTTTTTAACTCAAATAACATCACACTGAACACAGAAGCACAAGTTTAGAGATGCAAATCCAAGGAGAATGTGCAGAGTTTGCTACTAAACAGAGGCATTTGGCTTACGTGCACTTGGGAAGCCTCCAGCCGTGGACACTTAAAGTGTTTTTTGACCCAGTTTTGATGCCTCCCCTCAGAACTAAACAAATATTTACAATAAACAAGCACAAGTTTGAAACCAGCCTGCAGGATGGTTCTTACACCACTTGCTTGAGCATCACCAGGTTCAGTACCCTACATACTTGTAGCAAGATTATTTTAAAGGCTTTTCCACGGGGACTGCAATAAGCTGCAGAGGAAAAGTAACATGCATTCAATGTTATTGTGTTATGTGTGCATGAAAAAGAGGCAAAAGTACTGAAGCAAGAGTGAGGTCTGAAGATGACTGCCATACAGGCTCCCCCCAAAAAACCACACGCAGCCCACAGCAATGCCTTGTAGCTTAAGGAGTAGTGGGATGTAATCGCAATGACTGCTACACATGCGTAGTTTATGCAAACACTGCAGTTCAATTACCTTTTTTCACACACACGCTTTCTTACTGCCTCACTTACTAGCTGCTGAAGGACCTTACACTACCCATTTTAGCCAGGTTAGCCTTGAGTTCCAGTGGTGTCATTACAGACATCTTGGCACCAAGAAGCAGTTTGCACTTAGTCCATCTTCAAAGCCTTTTGTCAGTTTGTTCGCCCTTTGCTCAACCACATTAATGGAAAACTCCCATTGGGGCTGACCTCTGGACTAAGGAGAATTGGAGCGGTAGTTGTACACAAGCAGATGGACAGAAACCTTAGAGACTGCCCTTGGGAAGGGCAAAATTGTATAGCAAAAGGGAAGCCTTGGAAGAGCAATAAGCATTACTTTTTTTCTTTTTTTTTTTTTGTTTTTAAATGAGGTAGCAAGAGAAGTTTAATGAAGCTGAAGAGCTTGGAAGGCAGTCTTTTTTCTGCACAACTACAAGAAATCTGCTACAGGAAAGAGAACACCAGACTTTGTCTAATAGCTGACGTTTTAAGTTGCTATGTAAACTAGAGCACCGTGTGGATTAGCACCATAAGAACTGGACACCTGAATGAGGAAGAGTCTCTTCTGAAGCAGCTAGTATCTACTCTGCCTACGGTCAGCACGCATTAGTAACAGTCAAGAGATCAGAAACTGGATCACAGTCCTTCAACTAGCAAATGCCACATCGATTTATGGTTCAGAGACAGTGGTTCAAGATTGATTTCTTATTGTAGGAGGTTCTTCCAGTCAGATTGGCTTTCAAATAGTATCACTCGTGTACCCATCAGGCTGACTGTGATCCAACTGATCACCTGTACGCCCTTCCTGAGGATCTATTAGCTTATTAGTAGCAAATGAATCTAGTTTTGTCCTACAGCACTAGCTACTTGTATAGTTAAACAATTTGCATATGCTTTAGTGATATTTTGTTTGGGGAAAAAGCAGTAGCAGCAGTGTAGTAAACACAGGAAAGAAAAAAACTCATGCAGAATCCTTAGACTTAGTCCTCCAGACTTAAAGATGGAAAACAAGAATCAACTTTCACCTTTTCCTTTATTGCATCAACCTGCAAAGGAATTCAGAAGGTGCAGCTTAGAAAAATCAAATTCCATATTTAGCATATAAAAGGTAGAAACAAAAGCGTCAGGGAAGAAATAATTAAGATACAGGTGAGTAAAAACAAAGATACACCAGAAGTATCTGCTTCAGAAAGGCAGCTCTGCTTGTTGCTAGATCTTACTACATTTATTTCATTAGCTACACTACAATCCTATCCTAATCCTTTAGCAGATCGTGAAATTTTAATCTTTAAAGGATTCTACTCCAAGACTACTCTCAGGAGAGGTCTAGTATCAGCTTAGTACATCAGGCATATCTGACAAGCAATGCTACTGCTTAGATAGCTCCCCACCTCCCCCAGAACTCAGCACTTAAGGATAGCAGACTGCTACAGGACTATGGAGTGGTCCTGCCTTTACAAGTAACAGCCAGGCAAATCGTCTAGACAAGCAGGCACTCTACTCTGCATTGACTCAAGCTTGAGTTAAGCTTTTACTTCTCACAGGAGTCATAATCATTAAGGAATTTACACCATTTCACTGAAAGATGCTTTAACAGCTTCAGCTGGGCAAACCTTGCTAGTGAGAGTTGGTATTTCCCTCAAATCTGGTTCAAGTCTGTCAGAGCATTATTAAGTACTTTCCCCATCCTAAATCACTTCACAGAAAAGGTAAGTCATAATTAGTGCCATTAAGTATCAGAGCCACATTTTAGAGTTAAATGCACAGCAGACCAAATTAACTCAAGATCTAGCTATAAAGCTTTTTTAGTAGACAGTCTAGAATTTAGTTAGAGCTGGATCCCAGCAGGGATTCCTGGCTGACAGAGTACATGGAAAGCCTAAAGCCTGAATCCTGGAACTACTTTAAGATACTGCCTACGTTCAGACAAATACTACTGATGTAGGTTCTGCAATTGGTAGATAGGTGGAGTCTGCAAGTGTTTCAGTCTCTTAGAGGGCGAAGTCTCTCCCCAGATGGACTGAAAAATAAGTGTGGACATGGACAGACAGACATTTGACAAAGCCCAATCAATGTTAGTAGCAAGCAGACAGTCTCAAGGCATACACCACAGCGACTAAACAAGCTTTCGGTGTTGGAGAGGGACCTGCTCTTACCTTGGTCAAGTATTCCTTCATGACCTGAATGAAGTATGGCATGGCAAAATCCATGATGTTGTGTCTCCATGCTGTTTCCAAGACAACATCTGGCCTTAGGAGATCGTAGCAGGTGAAGAGACAAGCACCAAAGCATTCTCTCTTGTTCTCCTGCAAGAACCACTGCAACAGCTCTTCTGCCAACTCAGTATCTTTGGATTCTGAAGCATACTGCATCGCATCCTACAACAGGAGAGAGTCTGTTTAGCTTCAGGAGCCACAGTTAAATATCACATTCATGTCAGTGATTGTACTAAGCTGCAATCTCTTACTGACATTAGTAGAGAGGAGGCATTCTATGATTTGTTTCCAAGAAATCTGTCTATCTGCTGCCACTCTGAAGCAAGATGTGCCAGATTAGCAACAGGCACCACCTAGTGGCATCCAAAAAGATGCAGCTTTTCTACAAAGTCACAGGTCTCCAAACAAGCAGAATGTGCTAAACCAGACCTGTGCAGTGCCCTTACCTTGTACAGTCTGTCTTTCTTACAGAGCTCTACACTCTGTTTCCAGCGGTTGTTTCCTTTGAAGAGATACGCAGCAATTCTCCGGAACTCTATTAGCTCATGTTTCTCCAAACGTTGAGCAAGAGAAATGTTGTCAAAGTTGTCATAAGCATCTATAGAAGTCCTAAGAGCCTGAATTAAATAGGAAAAAAAAAAAAGTTATTCACACCTCAGATGTACACAAACATTTTCCACATGTCATAATTCTGTATTCCTACTTCTGAAAAGATAAATGTTGTAGCCAGACCTGCAGAGAAGCCAGTGCTTGACACACATGGAGTTAAGGGTACTCCTGTTAATATTTTTCAGCAGCAATTGCTGAGGTTAAGAGCTTCTGAATACCAGACAGCTGCTCTCTGAAAACAGCAGACACCATAACTCTTAGCTCTTTCTGTGACTTCTTTCCTTAGCACACACAGTCTGCCTTAAATAAAAGCTGATCTGTCACACTCTATCCCAAATGGGAATGGCCCAGAAAACTCCCACAAAGCCACTAACTGTTCTCCACTTAGTCCTTGGCTGGTCACCACTCCAGTTGGAAGTGGCAAAGAACATAAGGAATGCAAGCAGGTTAAAAACTACTGAAAATGAGAGTGAAACTCCTGTTTCTAGACATTAAACACATACCCAGAATATTAGGTTAATACTAACGCAGTAACCAGCTTGAGCAGAGCTTTGAAATTCCAGAATAACTGCTGCTATTACAAAACACATACAACACACAGCTCAATACCCATCCCAGGTATCACCATTTCAAGAGAAGCCATACCTGGTAGTCTTCTTCAATAATGAAGAGGTTGTTCAGGGACTCATTCACTGATTTGTTGTTGTGATTTTGAACAGAGCGCAAGTAAGGCTTAACCAGGGGGAGTTGTTTAACCTTGAAGGAATCAGGTAGATAAATTTCAGTCAAAATAACTTTCTACAGAGGTCTAGCATCTTCCCTGTGAGGCAATGAAGCAGCTAAGCATTCCAAAATGCTACTAGAGCTAAATGCTTTTCCAACTGCAACTTTTTCTTTGATCTGGATAGTAGGAAAATTACCTTTGTGAAGAAGGTGACAGCACGAGTGTGGTCAAGCCGAGGGGACAATACCATCAGCAGATCATTGAGCAACAGAGGTTTAAATTCCAAATAGAACTGAACCGCTTTGTAATACAGCTCCACATTGGCCACCTATGGAGAGACAGTAAGGATGCACTGTCAGAGCAGAAATTTGATTATAGATGACTACAAATGAAAGACAGACAATCTTATATATTCCAACACAACTGAGCCACCCATCTAAAACTCTTTCTTGTCTTTAGAAATCTCCTTAATTACCGTAGTTACTTGCTTTGAATTTGTGTAGCAATATAAAGGGCTTTGAATTTTAATCAGGCTCCTTACTAGTGAAGGAGTAGATCTGAAGTGCGCATAACAAAAAATGTACCTCATATCACTAGGAAAGTAATACCTTAGTGATGATATCTTTGAACTGGCCTTCTTTCCAAGCATCTGTTGGGTGATTCATCATTGTGATTATAGCATTATCATATTCTTCATACTTATCATACAAGAACACCAGTTCGGCCCAGAGATGGGCTTGTTCTGCAGCTCTCAGAACCTAAGGCAAAAGGGATATTGGAAATTCCAGTTAGCATATGCTGCTATCAGTGTCCATCAGTGCTCAGGCTTTAGGGCTATTAATAACCTCAAGAGCTACTATTGCACAAGCTACAGTATAAAACACAGCCTTCGGGATTGGTTAAGTTAAATTTAAGACCTCAGATTTTCACCTTGGGGATGTTGACTCTGGACCAGAACAGCTCCAAATGCTCCCTCATCTTCTGTGGCTTGAATTTGGAGTAGAGAATTGCTAGCTCTGTAAACATCCCCATGTGTGCTCGCTCAAGTCCAAGTGCTGCTTCCAACATCGTTATCAGCTCCTCAAAGTAGCCACGATCCTAAGAGATACAGACAGTTAATGATGTTTCACTTTAGGAACCAACCTGACTCTAAACTTTCAGCTTTGGCCAGAGTTACAATGAAAGAATTTAGGCTTTAAACGTCTAACAGGAGTCAGCTTAATTACCTGGTAATAGTTGATTAGCTCTTCCAACTCATCTGCATGCACAACAATATGGAGTCCACACATCTGGGCCAGGCGGAACTCTTTTCCATCGACACAAGCAAAGCAGACCTGGAATTGACAGTTGCATTATTCCTTAAAATCAAAGCTTTTGAAGAGGCTATAGTTTGAAGCCCCTCAACTTGTTGAATCAGGAAGTTTACCTCTTTCCATGTGCGAGTGCTGTTTGCTTTCCGAGCACCATCCACAGCTGCCTGGTATTCCCCTAAGTGAACTAAAGTTGATGCTAAACGGCCGAAGTTGGACACGTTGTTATACAACAGCTTGGCTGCTTCATACATCTTTTCATCATAACAGCGATCGCCAACCTACAGGAGAGCATAACCAGGTTATTCTTGCAGCTCTTCAGTCAGGGCGTACAAGAAGTGTGTAGCGTTCAAGCCATTATCGAAATGGAAATGCCTTAAAAGTCCAACATCTACAGCGTATCCAAAGAGATAGAAGTCCCACCAACCCTCTGCTTAGAAAGGCCTAAGGAACCTGCTGCTATGACTCTGCAAAACTGAAACTCAGTCTCACTCACTTGCTGGATATGTGCGTTGTTGGGTCCATTGATAAACTCCTCTAGCTCTGCTAGACGATTTGTTTTAGCAAGAGCAAAGATTAATTCTGTTTCCACATACGACTCCCGGGCCTTCTTGCGTGCCATCTGGAGATACTTCACCAGTTCTTCCCAGTTTCCTATAAAACAGAGTTCAGAATGTTTACTTTCCACCATCAAGAATACTTGTGCTAAAGCTATACCACCAGCTCAGCCTCATTTGACATAAGTATTTCTACAGCTATTCCCCAACAATCAAGACTTGCCATAGTACAGCACGTTCTACATTAGATTAATAAGGAGACCTTATCGTGGGCACAGTTAAATAAATCCTGCTATTTAACTTCACGCAGAGACTGCCTTAGCAGCTACTGCTCTGAAAGAAGCTCCAGGTAGCTAAAGGTAACTATAAGACCATTGATTATCTGCAAATGGGATACATTCTCTTTTCCCCGTTCTCATTTAGGGGCAAGGATCAGATTCCTTTATTTGCATCAAGATACAGCTTTGGCAGAACTACAGCTTGAGCAACAAATCATGCAAAAGAGCTAAGCAACATCAACAGCAAAGATTTAAATAAAACTTAATCATACCACTGGCATTGGCAGCTTGAACAACTTCCATGTACGAGGAAGGATCATCTGCTTTAATATACGAGTCAATTGCTTCTTTTACCATGCCTTTCTGAAGCTGTGCTTTAGCCAGCTGACTCCACACAGCAGGCTCATTGCAACGTTCAGCAAATTCATACGCACGATCCAGGTTTCCAATGTGTTCTATTAATACCTAAAGAAAGGGTTACTGTGATCAGCCACCAGCTATAAAGGTCAGTTTTACAAGACTCCATGTTTTATGTTAGTTCTCCAAAGGATCCATAGTTACTTTTAAAATATGGACCACTCTGTACAACCCAAACAGCATGAGCTATTTCATGCTTATGAAGTTTCCCTTTATACTAGGGGATTCCACACACAATGTTCGTTCTACTTCATAAGACACAGAGCAGCTTTAGGCCTTCTGCTAATTGTGTCAAGGACTGAAGTCCCCAAATCAACAGTGAAGCCCTCATGTGAGGATGGACACATCACAAGGAGTTAGTAGAGACTGAGCTTTTAAGATACCTGTACAGCTGATGTGTTGACATCAAACTTCCTGAAGATTGCAAAGGCCTCCTCGAAAAGCTCATTGCTAATAGCTATATTGGCTATGTCTGGAGCATCATAATTATCCAGGCGATTGATGTACTCCATGACACGAGTGCGATCAGCCTTAATAGCTGTAAGAATGAGAAGGTTCTGCAGATTCCTAAATAGAGAAAATAAGTACATATCAAGCAACAATCAAGAAATTCACCCTCCCCTCTGGAGAAGGTATTAGTTTATTTGCTGTTCCACACTACAGCAATTTAACACCTGCACAAGGTATAATTTCAGGTTTCCTCTGACTCAGTTTTAACTTCACACACCTGTGCTCACTGAACACGGAGTTATCAAGAACTATTTTCTCCAGTAGTTCAATAAGCTCATTAGGAAGATCTGCAGTCATGAAGGCCTTCACAGTAACAGAGACTTCCTCAGGGTCCTGTGTCTCCGACAGCGCAGTCTGTACAACCTGTAGGCAGGGTCAAGCCATTGACAAACCAGTTAAATCAGGCACTAGCAAGTCAAGTTAGGAGAGCAAAGGCTTTTGATGTTTTGTCAGCTCTACCTGGTCAATGAGCGGTCTTCTGTAAGGGTTGCTCTCCAGTAGTACGCTGGCCCAGAGTTCAGGGTCTTTACGACGAACTAAGTAGCGGGAAAGACTTTTGAAGAGGGAGTTCTCATTGCACACCTAGCAAAAGGCAAAAGTTTATTCAGAGTAAAGTCACAGCTATTGAGCATACAGTGGATGAGCTAATTGTACTGCAACATCAATAAGTCTGCTTAAGATGCAGACTAGAAATCTCAGGCTTTGATACTTTCATCAGCCCCCCATTCTAGGATGTCCAGGAGAGTCTCCCACTTCTCATTAAGTTGCAGAGGGAGATTAAGTAGCTACCTACTCTATCACAAGCCAGCACTTCCTAGCTTAATACTTAGAAGGAAATAAATGCTTTTGTCAATCATAAACCTGAACACCTATCCCATGATACTCAGGTTAGAACTTAATGCATGAGTCAGCTTGGAATACGTACATTAATAAGTTCCAAATCGCACTGTCCACGCTCATAAGCCACGCAGGCCAGGTGAGGGTCCCTCTTCTCACAGTACTTGCCAACAACACGACTATCATAATAAGGATTTTCACGCAGGAATCTTTCTGGGTTGTTGTTGCTATCAATGTATATTTTGGCCAGTGCATTGTGAGTTGCAGGCTCCTCACAACCCTCATGAATTCTGGCTTCCAGCCAGGGCAGAAGCAGCTTCAGCCTAGAAGGAAGCAGTTTTCACATTAGAGAGGTTGAGTGAATAAGCAAGTATCCACTTGCACAGTTTCTTCACTATAGAATCACTGTAGTATAGAGTCAGTAACTAAACCAGAGTCATAGTTCTCCCTTTTGACCCACATTCTAGTTCATTATAATATAATAACAGTATAACTTTCTGACACTGTGAAGCACATCACATGCCAAAGACAGTCTGGAGGCTGCCTAAGAGAGGTCCCCACATCAGCCAAGTAGTAAAACAGACTTTTGCTACTTGCTCAGCCAGTGGTAGCTTCTTGTTATGTCAGTACCAGCTTTAGCTACATAAAGAGGACATACACTGAGGGATGGTATAACACTGCCAGACTGGCAACGGTTAAGAGACTTATAGAAGTTTAATACCTGTTTCTTTTCTCAACCTCTGCAACAAGCTCATCAGTTGAAAATTGACCTCTCACTACAAGGATGAGGTTCTTTATCACATCTTCAGAGCAATCCACATCAAGCAGTCCCCCAATAACAACAGGCAGACGGCTTGGATTCACCTGAACAGGATAATTTAAAGTCAGTGTGTTGTCACACAGTATAGACAGTCAGTACTTATCCCTAGAAGCACAGATGAAGGCTGCTTGTTAAGATTGATCTCATCTTCCTGCCTTTACTCCCAGCTTCCTGAGGTTCTAAACAAGCTTGGAAGTAAATTCTTCAGTCAGCAGGGCTTCACACCACAATTCAGTCGCTCACTACTGCTCAGTGCCCATAGGAAGAACTCCTGAGCAAGCTGATTTGTCCCTGCAGGAAGTATAAAGGAGAACTTCCCCCTCCCCCAAAATGCTGGAAGTTAAAATTACTCTAAGAACTCCAAAGTTATTCTAACAAGTCTTCCTTCCTTCAAGAGGCACATGGGTGGGGGTTACTGCTCAGCTTGACTGAAGAATAGATAAGAGATCAGATTCTCATAAAGGGTAAGTTACTGGAGGCCACTAATAACTACTTGAGCATGAGGATGTTTGCAGAATACTTACAAACACGATGTCTATAGTTGTGTAAAGTACTAGAAAGATTGATTAGTTTGACCCATTAAAGCCAAGTGACAAATTGCAACTTACCTTCTGTACATAAATCTCAATATATTTTTGGAGATTATTTCTATACAAGTACAGCACCAAGTCGTGGACAAAGTCAAAGCGATCACACACAATGATGAGTGGCAACTGGTCAGTGAGTTTAGCTTCCTATAAAGAGAAGAGCTTCAGCAATTTGGTTTTATTCTCTGGCTTAAGCAGACAAATACAGTCACTTAAAGTGTTAAAGCAGCTGAATTTGGAAAGCCAAAATTCAACAGTCACCCAAATAACGACATCTTTTAGTTCAACTAATCGTTTGCAAAATGTAGCAAGTAGGAGTACTCACACCCACTGCAGGGCCTGCAGCAAGAAGCTTTTTGAAGTTTAACCCTGCTCCTTTGCACTAAAAATTTTACAACACAGTACAACTATTAACAAGCCTAAACTAGAGATAGCACTTGTAGTTGCTGGTGGTGTTTGGTGTGCAGGATTAGCACTCTGGGATTTCAAAAGGAATTTAACCAACACTAGATCAAGTTGTGGATAACATAAAACTTACATAGAAAATTGACTTCAAGTGCCATGACCCTTCTAACTATGGATTTAGACAACAGTAAGAATCAAGCAAGTAGTAGCAGTACTACTTAAATTGCAAATCAGATTAGTTATCCAAAAGCATTCCAACTTTCAGCATAAGATTACAGAGGTTACAGTACAGAAGCTTAGTCTATGTGGCAGACAGTATTCTGGATACATATTTCAAATCACTTATTCGAACATGCACATCCCAGAATATAATCCTACATAAAAATTACACTTAAGGACTTTACACAGGGAGGCCTGTACTGGGAGATTTACCTGGTACATGTCCTGCACATTCCAGACATGGAACAGCACAAAAAACAATAGCTTTCATCAGGAATTTGACAGCTTGATAATTTATCTTAGGTGGCTTGATCAATTTACATACCTTACACCTCGGTGACACCAGGTTATTTTTATAGATCTCATTTGAAGAGTTTTGCTATCTTCAGATATAATCAGCAAAATCTAAGGCTGTGCTACGTAACTGACAAACACAAAGGTAGGGAATTGTTCCCAGATAAAGTTTTCCCCTCCCACACTGATTCTCAGACATTTCTATCGGTGTTACGTCCATCAATAGGCTCAGCACAGGCTACAGAACCTGAACTTGGAGCACGCTGTCTTTTCCCACACATCATAAATGTTTCAGCAACGGTCTGAATCCTGACTGTAACAGTCAAGTTAGCACGTATTTACACTGACTGGCACATCCCAGCAGAGCTGACCTGCAGTTCACCTGACTGAAGTTTCAGTAAGCATGTAGGAGTAGGATGAATGGCACAGATCACCCTTAAGCTCTGAAAGCATTTATGGAATTGACTGACACTTCATTTGTTGTTTCTGTAGTTGCTCAGTTGAAGCCGAGTGTTAAGTTATGAACTCATTTGGCATTATGGTTGTTATGGTTGTTCTCAACCTTCAAGTTACTCATTTCCTACGTTATAGCAGATGTCTGTAGCAAGTTCTAGATGAGCTGGTGCTACTACTACAGTTTAAGAATTCTAGCCAGTGAGGAACTGATCCAACATTTTGCCTAATTTTTAGATATTGTTCCAGGCTCAGGCTCTATTAAAAGGTACTGCCAAGATGCTGGATACCTTTGATTTAAGGGAACAGATGGATCTTAAAGTGCAAAGGTTAAGGCTCATCTGTCTTTTCACAGAGCAACCTCATTTCACTAGTGACACATCATGTTTTATCTGCACCCCAAACAGGCCAAGACAGTCCAGTGCTACTCCAACATTACCTTAAGGAAGTTTTTAACACGTTCTGGATCATAGCAGTTACTTTCCCTGCAGATTCTTTCCACTTCTTTAATTTGTCCTGTCTTGCACGCAGCTTGAATGTACTTGAAGTGCACATCTGGATCCTGGCTGAAGTTTACAATGGAGCCCAGGAAATAAAACAGACCTTGAGGGAAACAGTCAACATATTACGCTGAAGCACTTGAGTTGGATCAATATTAGCTTTTAAGCAAACCTTCCAAGTTCCATTTACATCTGATTACTGAAAATTACAAAGAATGGAGAAAGATTCAAGCATCATAATCATTTTACAAAGATGAGATTGTCCTAGCCGAGGTGAGCCTGTCACTCACTCTCCATGTTGTTACAGACTAACATGTTACACGCAACTTTCATAAACACTGATCTATCATCATCAATTGCCACAGGTCAGCTTTGTTCAAACATCCAGCACATACCTTCCACACCCCCCCTAGACAGTATGGAAGAGTTTAGAAAAACAAAACTAGTTGTGCCCAAAAGCTATCATCAGACCTTCCACTTAAACAAGCAGCAGCACAAGTGATGCTTGCCATGACCCACAGCTAAAAGTTACTTAAAGCTGATACCATATGATCTTTTACTACTTCAGACAAGTGACTGCCAAGTCACTTAGTTAAGAAAGAT
The DNA here is from genome assembly GCA_025769975.1 of Gallinago jamesoni. Classification (NCBI taxonomy): domain Eukaryota; kingdom Metazoa; phylum Chordata; class Aves; order Charadriiformes; family Scolopacidae; genus Gallinago; species Gallinago jamesoni. The sequence goes on from JAOQGH010000006.1 coordinate 6,493,620, forward strand.
TAATGTGTTTTTTGGAAAACACGCACAGGCTGCCTATGCAAGAAACAGGTCTATGAGGAGGTTTTCTTTAAAGCTTAGCAAAATACTGTTCAGCCACACATCTGCAGAGACCTGCATCTGACCTGCCACCACACTGACTAGACTATACACAGCTAGTCTTGTTGAAAAATACAAAAGCCCAAAACCTAAAGGCTACAAAAATTTAAAATGAGGATTTTGGACAAAGGAAAAAGGCCAGCAGCTTCTTCAGTTAACTTTTTAGGTTGGCTACAGCTGCAAGCATGTTGGTAGTTTTTCAGAAAACAAAAATACGCAACTCCAAATGTTGGTACGCCCTTCCATGAGGGAACTTTAAGGTTTAGCTCAGGTTTCAAGACAGCTTTGAAGCCTAGGTACTTAAGCCCAATATGGCTTTCCAGATTTCAGCAGGTAGACAATTCTTCATACACACACTTATAACGAGGAGAGCACTAGCTCCTTTTGTAAATGCAAGAGCATGAACTTACCTTCAAAGCTCTTGAAAGACTCAAACAGCTCAATCAGTGATTGTGTTGACAGTTGTTCATGGTATTTTGAAGCTACCTGGACACAGATCTGCAGGTTCTGACGAATGTTAGCAGACAACATCGCACGCAGACATTCCAGAGAGTCTTCTACCGATAAGGAACCAAAATAATTCACTAACCACTGCAAAAATACGTAAGCCATTTTAGACCCAAGCAGAACACTCTACACTCTGAAGTAAAATGTTGAAAGCAATTATTAATTGCCTGGCTTTTGCTAGATTGATGGTATTTGATATCATACCTCAGGATTGAGAAGATGAGTGTGAACTACAGCACGCTTGATATCATACAAGTCTGTGAAGTGTTCGAGTGCTCTCTGCAGCAAGCCAGCTTTCTCACACAGCTGAGCTATGTGAGCCCGATCATAATGAGTAAACATTTGGTTTCCCAGGATAGCATCTGCAACCTAGAGGTAATATTGAAAAGTCTCATTTAGTTCCTAAATGCTGCCACTATTATTTGATATGGACCACAACGCAGTGGTTTGTCTAGGAAGAGACAAGCCTGACCCAATATATCCCTGAAAACATACCTGAGGTGCATGCATAAGGTTCATCTCAAGTAAACGTGTCTGCAGGGGACCTTCCGAGGGACGATTATTCTTCAGTGCATCCAGCAAGAAGGCTGTACATTGCTGAATTAAATTATATTCCATAAAGACATCCACAATCTGCAGAAAGAAATTTAGGCTTTTGATTAGGAAGTGGAAGCATATTTAAACAAACTAATATCAAGTGCAGCTTCCAAAGCTCAGCTGTTTATCCTGACACTGCACTAAGCTGCCATTTACTGTTTTTAAAACTAAACAAGAAACAGCATTGTCCTGGCAAGGTAAAACCAAACTCATAGTTCAAAAAAAAAAATCATCTTTGTCTGATGGTACAAATAAGGCTTCTCTTACCAACAAGGCCTTGAAGTTAACATTTCATAGCAATAAAATTATTTACTTGTGTTATGTCTGCAAGAGGCTCTTCATCTTGAACAAGCATTTGTGCAAACTGCTGTCCTTGATCAGGGCTGATTCTCATCACATTCCTCAGCAGAAAAATCCAGTCTGGAGTATACCCAACCTGAAGAGATAATGAAAATTAATAGCTCAGCAAGAGCACAGACCTTGTTAAATACAGAGCTCAGTAAAAGCTACTGTCAGAAGCTTGCACAATCTGGGATTTCCTCATTTGAAAGAGGCTACATAGTGAAGTATGAAAGGATACACGTATGAAGTCAAGCACTAACTATTCATAGGAAAACCTTACATGAAAGTAGGTACTACACAGACTCTCAGATTCCCCCACAATTACTTATAGCTACTTTGGAACATAGACTAGTTAATCTTAAATACAGGACATATGTGACAATTTAATTTCTTCTTACCTTCTTAGCATACAGAACGATCTTCTGGACTTGTCCTGTCTCAGCAAAACACTGGATGACTTTGTTTGGAACATTAGCTCTCAGATAGACACTAAGTGCCAGCGTAGGATCTACAGATTTCACAAGGTCTCCCAGCTCCTCTGAGCACTCCAGCTGTGTAAAGATAAAAATACAGTCAGTCCACCCTGACAGTGCCATGCTGGAATGCAGTACTACCTTCTCCCTCATTTGTCTTCCTTTTGGACTTTTCTTAAAACAAAAAATTAAGGCCCAGCTTAAGAGCATTATATGACTCTTTCAGCAGTGATCTAGGGTGCTCTGTTCCTCTAGCTGTTCCACCAGGAGTCAGAAAGGCATTTGCAGAGCTAAAATAGATTAGGCAATACATTGTATCAAGCTTGTTTCTTCAGCTAATTACTGAAATGTAACCACAACTCAAGGTATATGCAAGTCAGCATCCAAAGAAACCTACAGGGGTTTGGGAAGGAACAGCAGCAGCTCAGAAGCTTTCCCTGCTAAGTTAACCCCACTGTAATTTTAAGTGGAACAAGTGAAGCTCAGAGTATTTGATGAATTCCCCGGCAGTAACATGGGTCACAGTTACAGGTAGAGTGAACGCCTATTGCTCAACTGTTTGATGAGTTGCCCAGTTGAGTTTCTGAGGGAGGGGAGAGGCTGTCAAAGCTATATCCCTCCAGGACCCTAAAGGTATCTACCCCAAATTTACCTTATCTTCTTTTAACCATTTTTCCAGGAGTTGTTTGCGTCCCTGCTGAAGCACTGGTCTGCAGAGTTCCAGCGACTCGTACTTATTCAGCTGCCCTTGGTCAAGCAGAATGCCAAAGTATTGGAGTAATGGGGAAGTCTGTCCCGGCTGAGCTGGAACACTCTGGAACCGACGGATGGTGTCTGGAGTACGCAGGATTCCCTGCCAGAAATAGAGATGCACTTCAGTTTTTTGTTCTGCTATTGTGGCTTGGCAAGAGTTTCTGCAGAAAGCTGAAGTTAGAAATGCTTGCTACAGCGACACTATGTTTTGCCAGCCCAGAATAAGTCAGAAGCAGTATGGTTCAACACCAGCTCCCACACTGTCTTTCAGATGTTTTGACAGAAGACATGCAATAGCAGCCTATTCAGTTTGTCCCAGTACCAATGCAGATTTAAGTTCAGAGGACTGTCCTACAGAATTAAGACATCCTTGTCCTTGCAAATTCCTCTTATCTGAAATCAGTATGATCTTTACTCTTAGTCTGTCCTTTTTGTCATGTTTCCAGGTGCAGCCTTAGCTGGAGGCTGTCTTTTCACAGAGACTCTAATCATTGGAGCAATGACACTGAAGTACCAAAAACATTAAGTTACATAACCATTACTTCATCGTTTACCCCTCTCCCTCTCTGTGGGCTTCATACAAGCTCTAAGATCTTCCAGCATATAATCAGTACTCTCAATACATAGCACACAGGTTCTTCACAGGTATGTGAAGTACTGCATTAGGACAGAAGCAGTAACAAGATTCTGGTCTTGCTACTTATAAAATTCAGTGAGCTTTCCCGAAGCAAGAAGCTTAAGCCAGCAAAGTTCAGCACTGTTCTGAGTATCAGTCTATTACCTTTGGGGCGTTAGCTGCCACTTTTGCTGCCTCTGAATAGTTCCCTTGTGCGAACAGTGCATTGAATTTTCTGGCAAAGAGTTCCTCAGCACCTGCCAGGTTGTTGCGAACAGCCATTCGTAAAGCTAGGTCAGGATTCTGCAGCACATTTGTAATATAGGGAATAATATTCTCTTCCTCCACACACACTGAGAGCACCTGAATAAGTCACCAAGGAAAACTTCCAGTTAGTCCAAATACAAGAAGTGAGCCAAGGGGTAAACTAATCTCTAAAAAGAAAGCTATGGCATAAATGGCAAGCTTTTTTATCCCTTGATAACTGCTGACTCTTGCCATTTTATTTAAAGAAACAGACCTCCAGTGTAGAAAGAACCTCCACCATCCAATTACTACACCAAGGCAGATGATTAACACTGTTTAAACTGAGGTATCTACAGAGGTCAGAAATATAGGGATGTAAGTGCTATCTTTCTATAATCTGTACTCAATGACATAAGTAACTGATTTGAGAGGATAAAGGAACAAATCTTCTGTTCTGCATTACCCATGCTCAACAAGCAACAGTATTTGAAATAAATTCAGTCTAAAGGCATAACTGTACAACGTTAGTAGACTGGTTTAAACTCTAAAGTTAGATGAGCATGGAGACACAGAAACAAATTTTCTTTGGGGCTCAGGATATCAGACAACCTGAGCAGAGTTCAAAGGTAACATACTTAAGATCTCCGTGTTCTTCCTTGCTCTGCAAAAGGACACATTCTGCCCCCAAAGAGAGGCATATTCTAGTTCCATCCTCAACAGTAGGACAGCATTCAGATCCACTGACTGCCATTACAAACCCCTCAAAATTATGCAACCAGAACCCGAGTTGTGGAAGAAACTGGAAGTCCGACAAGCTGCACTATGTTCAACCAGTCGATACTACCATACGCCTGATTCTATTATTCCATCTTGGTAATTTTTGGAAACTTTTCGACATTGATATGAACACTACAGAGTATCATTAAGGGCCAGTGGAATTAGCTAAAGAAATGGTTTCCAGGCCAAGCTTCCTTACTTGTCCCTTTCTGTTTACTCCAATAATTCCAGCTGTTGCCTCATGCTGTGCAGTAACAAATATGGTCTCTCCACTGATTCTGTTCATGTAGATACAGGTGCCAGTTTCCAGGTCATACAAGTGGATATAGCCGTATTTTGTTATGAGAAACACCACATCGTGCTTGTCACTGATCTGCAAAACAGAAATAGGTGAATCAAATTTAGTATTGGACAAAATGAGCAAGTGCTTCTAAGAACCAGCAGATAGCTGTGCCATCTCAGGACAACTAGAAGTGCTGTTAAATTTTTACTTGATACTTGAGTACTATCACAGTAGAATCACGTTTTAAGAGCTTGAAAGACAGTCAAATATACAAGGATATTTCTTCCATAAACAAAACATGTTGCCTTTGAATGTTGCTTCAGTCTCCACCTTTACTGTGATGCTACTGAAGCAGAAGTCACATCAGTTTAGCGCCAAGCCTCAAGTCAATATATTGACCACCTGGCTTCCTGTACCTTGTTACAGTGTCACATGTGCCAACAGAAGCCACAGACTGGTCCTTGTGCTCATTTGCGGTTGCCTTACCTGCATGGCAACAGGAAAGTCATTTTGTGCTTCGGGAGGAAAGAAGACATCCACTGCTTTCTTTGGAAATGGCTGATTCCCAGTAGGTGGTGTGCCAACTTCAATGATATGCAACTGTGCAACAGATAAGGTTTGTCTGTTAGTTCTTGTATTTGTGTAACAACAGATTTAACAATGAAAATATGGCAATTCCTTTGTTGCTGAGCCTAAATCCCAAGTTTATACAAAGATAAAAACTAAGTCAGTCTTCCTAAATATTTTCATTGGCTAAAGGCATGGCCCACTATATTCAAGGGCCATAGACGAGGGAAACAGTTAAGCATGATCTTTAATTACCCCCAGCTACTTCAAAGCTTAAGGATTCGGTTCGGTCACTTTACATACACTCTTTCAACTTGGTTAATGTTCTACAGAGACAGTTCTGAAGATGTTTCTCTGAAGCTAGCTTTGGTTCTACTTTGTCTTAGCTGTCACAAGGCAGCTCACATAAATCCAGTGTTAGTATTAGACCACTAGTTAGCCTTGTAATACTAGTGTTTAATATTTTTCATCCAATAATTTTGAAATAAATTAAGCCTGATACTGGGGATCAGCATCAAAGATTACAACAGCTTTTCCCTTAAGCTTAGCCTGTGAAGCTGAGTCACGTGTCTCAAGCAGCTAATTATGCTGGTCATGACATGCCACTTCATGACTTGGAACAGACTCCTGCTACATCAGGTAGTCCCTGCTGTGGACCTCCATATGCACCACTTTTCCACATGCATTGGATATACAGCATCCAAACTGACACATAGTCCTTCACTTTTTTGTTTCCTAAAGGCAACTTTGTGCATTAACCCACCTGTTTTCCTGGAAGCAGAAAACCAGGACGAGTCATTAAAGACTGCAGCATATTTAGAAGCGAGTCTTACCTTACCCCCAGCTTGCCCTCTTACTGCAAAACAGAAGAGAGTGGATTCTTCAGCATTTCCTTCCATCTTGAACTGCGCGAAGCTAGCTGCATGTCCCTCAATTGGCTGTGACACTTTTCTATCTACAGAATACAGCTGCATTGCTCCCACAACACGATTTTGCTAGACAAGACAGAATGAGAGTCAGGAATAAGAGGCACTTGGACAGTAATTTCATTTAAGTTAGTGCTGGTAAATATGCCGTCATATCAGGCTGAACTATCATGCTTTCTCTTACAAAGGCATAACTTAAGACTAATAAAACTGGGTCCAGAGAAGGGCAACGAAGCTGGTAAGAGGTCTGGGGGAGCTAGGGTTATTCAGCCTAGAGAATAGGAGGCCAAGGAGGGACCCTATTGCTCTCTACAACTACTTGAAAGGAGGTTGTAGAGAGGTGGGGGTTGGTCTCTTCTCCCAAGTCACAAGAGGAAACGGCCTCAAGTTGTGCCAGAGGAGGTTCAGATTGGATATTAGGAAAAGTTTTTACACTGAAAGGGTTATTAAGCATTGGAATGAGCTGCCCAGGGAAGTGGTTGAGGCACCATCCCTAGAGTTATTTAAAAGACAGGTTGACATAGTGCTTAGTGACACGGTTTAGTGACGGTTTTTAATCAGAGTTAGGTTGATGGTTGGACTAGATGATCTTAAAGGTCCCTTCCAACCTAGACAGTTCTATGATTCTAAGACTCTCATACTAGTGTCCATACCATTACTATAAGATTTTCGGTTACGCTTCAGCTTGCTATTTGAAGATCAAGACAAGCATTTATATCACCAATAATGTTTTAGGAAAGATATTGGTCCTGGTCCTATAGAAGAATGAAACGAGTCAAGCTCTGAGTCTTCCATGGCAGGTCTCCCTAGTGGTAAATTACCTGTGCAGATATGCCAGTCAGCAGTAGCCATTTCTGCTTCGCATCAGTGCGGTAGTTGATGATCTGGCAGCCAGCAAGACTAGAGTGGCGATCAAACATTTTCACGGGCTGAGACTCCCCTTCCATACTCCAATGGTAGACTGCATTATCCGTCACAAGGGCAACAGTATTCAGAGAGATCCACTTCCAAAAGGTGACATCATCTGTCATTGTATGAGCCTTCATTTTGCTCTTCATTTCAATGTTAAATATTTGAAGCGTTTTCCCAGCTAGAAAAACACAACATGGTTAGCCAGGTTACAGATTCCACTTGTTACTTCAAGCACTGGTTACAAGTAGAAGAGCTGCACTATGGCATTACACTCTTATGACTTCGTCCAAGAAAATGCTGTTATATACTGGCAGTATCTTCAGTAATCAGCTATTACTTTTAACCAGACCACAATCCTAGGCTAGTTTTACCTATTTACTACCGAGCAATCAAACAGATGTGGAAAACAACTTGGTAGGAGACAAGAGCTTCAGCTACACAAACAAGTTGCATTATACTTCACATACATCAAAACTAGGTCACAGTAACACTGAGTCTCTTGAAAGTTGTGAGGAGAGCTATGCCACTGTCATTAAAAACTATGTCCACATCTGTTTTAAATATAAAAAAAAAGCACAACATGGATCAGTCAAGTTGGCAGAGGGGTTTCATAATTCAGACTCATTAACCAAAACCCTTACGTTGCACTAATGGGATACACAGCTACTGGCTGCAAACTAGACTAACAGAAACTGTGCAAGGAAAGGAATCTAGTGACCAACACAAGCTCTAGAAGGCAAGAGGAAAAGTTCTCTGAATTACACAGAATGGTGCATACATACATCCTGAACAGCCACCTGCAGTCATTTCTAGTAGTTTTTATAACATGGTGGCATATAAGTAATTATTTCTTCCTGTTGAGAAGATAAGGAAGGTTCTGGCCAACTTCTAGTTTTAAGAGACAGCTAGTTAAACACATGCTAGTGTAGGCCAAGAAGAATATTTAATATCATGTGAAACTAGATGTCGGTGAGAATATCTGCCACAGTTATAACTAACTCAGCTTGATAAAGCCACAATGCCATGTGGGCAAGTGCCTGCAAACACCAAGGATGAGTTTAGTTAGAAGCCACCATTAGTTCAGCTACATGAGATGCAGAGTCAGGAGTTTCTCCAGAGTTTGGAGATGACTTGTCTAACGCAGTGTTACTCAGGCTACAGTCTAGCAGTTTCTTTCCAGAGCTAGTGCAGCTGGAGCTTTAGAGTCAAGGGACATTACATTCAGGTAACATATATCCTACATGCTATGCAAGGCATATTAAGAGGCAAAATCTAGACTTAAGTTAAAGTCCTGTTTATAAAAAGCTTAATATCATGATCACAACAGTTTAAGTACGCTTAAGAGTTCTTGAGCGGAAAAATTTTATTAATCTTAAGAATTCCCTTGTTTGTGAGAGCACGAAACCCTCTCAATGTCAGGCTTTCAGTTGCTTAATGCCACTGTTCAGCCACATGCACCACAGATCTGAGCCATTTGATTCTGCATTCTCTTTTCATAAGACAGGACAGGAACTAGTACAGTCAATTGAAATAACTCACCATCTGCACACACAAGAAAGCATTAAAGTTGTGACAAAACAGGAGCACAGTGTTAAAGTCAAACTTAAATAACACTGAATACATATAAATCTTTCCATTAACAATATGAATATGTGCATTTCTAGAGTGACAGTATTTGAGCTTCATGGGCCTCTTGGGAAAAGAGATCGACATTTCTGGAGACTCCAGAGGAATGCTGGTATCTCCAGTGACACAGAGAACAAAGTTAGCTGACCTTGTGCTTGACTCACTACACACATCTTCTCTGCATAGTTTCACTTTTCTTATCCCTAACTGATATAATAAATATGCACAAACTAGTGCACCAGCCTCTTCTAGCATGCTCAGACTAAAGCCTTCAGGAATACTTCTCCCCCTTCTCAGTCTTACTTTCCTTCTCACTTAGTTAATAGACCTTATACACTTAGGAGATCAGGTCTCATTTCCCTCTAAGGTGATTCCAGACTAGAGAATCCAGAACTATCTTAAAGCCCTTCCAGCTCTCTCTGCTGAGAAGCTGTAAGCATTCTGACTGAAGCAGAATTCATCCTAGTTATCAGCAAATAGCAGGAAGTCTCTGAAACTTACTGCCCTGCTACCTTCAGAAGAACTGAAAATGCATTAAACTTAAGTTGCCATTAAGCTGTGGAAAACTGGTAAGGGATCTTCCCACGTAAATTGCATGAGACATAAGTCAGTCATAAACTAGTCTTACAGAAAGCTTTCCATCCACTTTAGACAATTCTTTATCAGGACTTCCATACCTTTTAACGCAATGACTTTACTGGCAGGGTTCATGATAGCACTGTCAGCTGAAATTGGTCTTCGAATAGGGTTGCTAGGGTCATTCATGTCAATGATCACCACTTGAGCCTGTTCTCCTACTTTCTCTCTTATGCAGATGAATTTGTCAGACTCCATTGTCAGAGTGCTGAACCCAATGTTTGCTGGGTTGATGCCCAGATTTTGGAGCTGGAAGAGAAAAAAAGAACAAGAGGGTTAGCATTAAGTTACTACCTCAGTATAGCTGTGGTGAAAGTTGCAAGAGATACTTGGTTTCACATATCTTTGAGACAATACAGCCACGCTACCCAAAAATGGCATGGTACACAAGTTCTTGCCCATCTTCAATTAAGTCCTGCAGCATTCAAGCACTTGGTACCTTGTCTTCAAGGTCCATTTACAAATTACTGTTTTGAGAACTTAACTTTTGAACCTCTCCTATGAATTAAGACACAGTGAACTTGCCTGCTCCCAGCAGCTGAGCTAGAGCTACAGCTTCAGTACTCACTCTCACCAGCTTTGCTTCCAGAGCCCTGACTTACCCCACTGAGCTTGGCAGCTATCACTATTTCAAGCTTAACATCACGTGTAAGGTGTCTGAGCTTTATCTTTATCCTTACAGAGTTAAAAAAAGCTACCTGTCTAGCAATTAGCCTAGTCCTGTCTAGCAGCCAGGCTGGATACCACCCAGCAGAGCTAAGGCATAAGAGATGGACACTACTGAAATCAGAAGTGGCTCACCCACAGCCATACTTAGAAGAGAAAATATCAGTAAACCACTTCCTTTTCTGCTGAGCCACAGTGTGCTTCTGTTAACCTTTAGATGCCTAACCTTAATTTCTGTTTCTTGTACAACTTGCAACAAAACATGGTTTGGTTAATAGCATTTCATTGTGTTTGCAACAGAATAGCGTATTAGGATTTCAGTAGTGAAACAAAGTTTATTCCATTTTTAACAGTGGGAATGCAGAAGAGTTAGTTACCTCACCCAGCTTGTGGGTATCTTAAAAACCTCAAGATCAGTTTTCTACCGTTGGAAGAATTATCACTTCTAGTACTTCAGATATTTTTCTTTCCGGGAAACTGTTTGAACTTCAAGCCCAAGGTCTCCCAGGAAGAGCTAGACCTTCAAAGCCATTTTAGTATTATTGTACTAGTTTGAAGGAAAACACTAAGCTCTTATCAGCTGTGCTCTGTACAAGCTCTGAGACAACCACGCCTCAGCTGCTCTGTTCCTGCCACTTGCAGCTTCCGATAAAGAGGGAGTTTTACTACAACTTCCCTTTTGCCCCAGCTCCCAGACGGCACATGTGAGGCCCAAGTAATATCTAAGCTGCAGCAGCCCAAGTTAACAGAACAAGCTTCACAGAAGGCCCTTCAATGGATGATCTCTATCACCCAGTGAATCAAGGCAGCCAGACCTTGATACAGTTTAAGGTTGAGGCTCAAAAGCAAGTCAGTTTTAGTTCTTTGGGTCTGCTAGAGGAGAGAATTTCTAGAAGATTACTCAGCTGTTCTCAGTTCTCTGGTCACTCTGCATTTAAGTCCTTTGGCCTGAAGGCCGCTATTTCATTGAAGTTACCTTGCTCTTTCAGGAGATGCCTTCACCATTCAAAGCTCTTCAGTCAGTTTCAAACAGTTAAGATCTCAATGCTGTACCAAGATGATGTTCAGGGCTTTAAGGGCTTCATCACCAGTTTACAGAGAGGCAACACTGATCCTTTGGCACATTTAAGGTCTACCCAGCTTTTCTACTTTGAAAGATTTTATGAGATATAAGACTAGAAACAGAGCAGATTTACATGTAATTCCTGAAGCCAGGCATCAAGCTAGCTTAACTCATTGTTCCAAGGCAGAAGGAAGATCTATACCTTCTGTGACTTAACACCGTGAACAGGTTCACTCAAAGACATCTCCCTTTACATCCACCCACCTGCCAATAAAGACAAGAAACTTTCAGGTGACAGAAAGGTGTTTTAGCAGCTCTCCCAAGAGAAAACTGCCTCAATGCTGCTACAGTCACAGAAATCAAACCCAACCTCCTTGACAGGTCAGAACTCTCTCAATGAGATTTAAGTCAGTGCTTGAGGTCCAGCATCACAGAACCTGACCACACATTCTTCAGCAACATGGATTCACTTGAAAGATTTCAAATTTAAGTTAAATTCTGCCTTTCACACCTTTACCTGGGTAGTGGTATTTCTTTTTGCTAGGGCTGCAAGCTAAACCAGTGCTAAATCATTTATCAAGCACCCAATATCCTTGTTAATTTGGCAGAGGAGGGTTGTTCCAGAGTGCCAAGTATTCTGCCTGGCAATAACTGACAGCACTATACCCAAACGGACACCACTGACAGAACGTATCAAAGAAGCAAGTCCTAGCAGATGGCAGATCTTTTAAGGAGGTCTAGACTTAACCACTGAGTCAAAGTTGCTTAGGTAATACAAGACAGATTTATCATTATCTTAATCATAAGCAAACTGCCATCTGCTAGGTGTCATGTCTGAGGTATCCAACCCTAGTTAGTAGTGGAAGACATGGTCCTTTTTAAACTTAAGACCATTCCCAAAGGCTAGATATTTTTTTGGAAAGATTTAAATTGGCACTGGAGCTCTGCAGGAAGCTTGGAGAAGCTTTCTGATGGAGCTACAACCCTTAGTGAGATCTTCAAGTAAACAAGCTCCTTCTGCTAAGATTTCATCTTTTAATCTCAACAGAACCAAGTGCGCAGACCAAGTCTGCTCCAAACACCAGAGAGGAACCTGACTGTGACAATCTCTGTGTTTGATTACACAGGAGGGTCACCAGCCAAGAGTGGCACTTGCTTTGCTCAGCTGGTAAGGCTAATGGTGACTTTTCTTGGCTGCGCTCAGACCTGATGCAAAGAACTCTTGATTATAAATCATTCCCTGGAGTACAGGTCATTTTCTTCCCCAAACAGGCTAAAGTTCAGGTAAGTGAGGCAGGAGTGTTTACAAAGCTAAGCAAAGCAAACAGAGACTAAGATTACTATTTAGGAATGTAACAGCAGGTATTTCCTTGGAGGCTTTTAATATGAAATTTTCAATCCTATTCTACCTACAAACTCCTGAGTTTACGCTACAACTAAACTAGTACAGGGTGTTATGGCAGATTTTTCTATCCCCTTTCCTCTTACCACAGAGGAAAACACCCAAACGCTTTTTATTGCACATTTAGGTCCACTACCTCTCACCAATTCAGAAACAAGTTTAAAAGACTGGGGTAGGAGGTGGGTAATAACTGTAAGATACTGCTGCATTATACTATGAAAAACACTTCCTTGGCTTTCAAGCAGATCTGAAAGCAGAACTCGCCAGTTATGCTTGGGCAACCAATTGACAGTTGAAGTTATTTTACACCAACGTTTGTTGGAAAATTCAGTTATATCAGTCTCCTGAAAGCACACTGAGAAGAAAGTGAAGTAGCTGTTTCATGGTTCCACTCTAATGGAGCAAGTTGCCAGAGCCAGCAGCAACCCTTCTGTTCAGTAGAGATGTCGCCTTGAAGGACTCGTCTAATTCAAAGCTGGGTACACTTCAGTCAGTGGCAGACTGTACTAAACCATCAAATCCTATGACAACATTTATCTGAACAGTGTTAAGAGGTGAATCATAATAAGACAGTAAATGAAATTCTGATTTTTTTTTTCTTCACTGGAAGATAATTCAAGTAGATTCTTAGTAACTTACCCAGAGAAGTTGTTATATTACATGCATGTTTGACATCAAACTGAATGGTAAAACTGCTGACAAGACTCTCTTTGTTGACCCCTTCCTGGAATATTCTCTTTCTTGTGACAATTTGCTTAGCTGTCAAATAATTTCTCCTTGCCTACAAGGAAGGGCGCGGAACTGCTGAGCATGCATTTCACCTCGAGTCTCACACTCGACAGGATATAACCACTGTTCTTGTGGCCACAAGCAGCTGCTCAGTCTCTGCCCAGAGACTCCTTATCTACACGCTGCTAGGAGTCACGTAGCTGGGAAACGCCAGTTAACAGAAATATTCCCAGCCTTTTGAGAAGCACAGAGCTCCTCGAGATGTGGCGGAGTCACATTAGCTCTACTGCAAAGCCATGCTTTATGGGGTTTTGATTGAGCAAGGCAGACACCACACTACACTTCAGGCATGAATTCCATTCATGAAAATTAGCAAAGCAAATTTAAGTCACACAGAAGATTTCTCTCTGTGCTGATCTGTTAGAGTTACTACTGACTGCAGCTCTGTCACACAGGGGTCCCACAGCCCATCAATGGCTCCAAAGTACTCCACATTTACCAGCTCAAGGTGAGAGTTACAATTTGTGACAGGACAGGAAGTTGTGTTTTCAACAGATAAGAGACCTCTATAAAATTCAAGAGCTCTTCTGTTTCTATATCCTTCCTATTTTCTGCCTTTCCCCCAATAGGCTGAGGTAGCCACCTGGCCTCAGCAGCCACAGGCATGCTGTGTGACTACTTCAGTTACAAGCCACAGCTGAGGCAGTACCTGCTGAAACTGGAGTCCAGAACCACTGGTTGCCATTACTTATCTTTGGTTGCCACCACAGTCTGAGCGTGAGTCGTGCCACTAAGACAAGGCAGGCCTGTTGGCTTCGGTACCTGCTGCGAGGGACATAGCAAGAGGAATAGCCCATAAACTGCTTAACTAATTGTTCCTATCCAATTAGTTGACACACACATATTCCTCAAGTCACTTCACTTCTTCACAGCATTCTTTCTTACAGATTCTCCTTTTGTAAGGACGCTCTAAGCTCACTGGTTTTAGGAACTCAGATCCACCCAGCAGCAGGGAACAGGAACCCCAGCAAAGCAGCATTAGGCACAGCAGTTCTGTCTAATTCCTGACTTAAAATACAAACAAGAGACTTCAAAACTTCTGCTTCAAACTAATGCTGTGATAGCAGAGATTTAGTGGTTTAGGATATATTAAACTGTCTCACTGCCAGCACGATACATGGAAGCATTTTGGTGTTTCTCATCATTAGAACAAAGTGGTAAATTTATAAGTTTTATTATATGATGTCAGCTGTCCAGTTTTATTCAGTTAATGCTTTGGCACAGCTAGCTGTGATTCTGAGAGCCATCCAAGTGCCACCATTCAGGTTTGTTCCATCAACAACCAACAGATACAAGAACCTTTTTCCTAGTTTAAAAGAGTAGTTCTGTCTCAGTATCAAATGTATGATCTGAGGTGACAGTTTTCTGTATTGTCTAGACAAGCCTACAGAGTAACTTATTTTTTTAAAAAATATATTTAGGTTCAGAACAGTATTTAATAATGCCTTAAATCACACCAGTACAGTGGCATGCCTGGTCCAAGCTCAATCTTTATATATTTCAGAGTAGTTTGGCTAAATTAATTGGCACTCACAATTAATCACCTGCTAACTAGAGTCTGGTTCCTCCTCACTCATCAGGAACTTGCAGTCTTACAAAATGTCCACGCACCTACCACACTAAATAAACAGTTGTGTTTCACTTTCACCCTCAAATACGCAGAGGCACCAACTTATGGTATCCCCAAAACCTGGACAGAAGCAGCCAGATTTGCAAACATTCAACATATTGAACTCTGACCTCCCACTACATGCCCACTGATCTGTTTCCTCATGGCTACTTTAAGGAAAAAAAAAACCAACAAAAAAACCAAGGCGCAGCACTAAAATTTTGTAACAGGAGTCCAGTAGTTTTGATAGCACAGGAATCAAGTTTGTCCTTGGAAACTCCCAAGGTAAAAAGTTTCTCCAAACTGTGCTGTTGATGTTCTCTTGTGGCAAAGCAGGCACCTACAACAGACAATACACAGATAACATCCTACTTGTTTGTGACCACTGAGATTTCAGAGGAATGCAATGGGAATCAAACAAACAACATCTGAAGCCTGACTACATGTTTTGGTTTTAGACTTCACTTAGTAAACATCCAGAAAGCTTACTTAGCCCTGGTAAGCTAACTATTTGCCACCTCTTCCTTGCCCAGACTAGGTCTCTAGCTCAAACTGTGGGTACACAGTGTGCTGTACCGCGTACCCCAGAGACAAGGCAGTCAGGAGCACAACAATGCAGAGCTTCTGGAGCCTTTAATTCTTCATTCCCTTGTTACCCAGCAAGATGCTGACAAGGACAGATAGTGACAGCTTGCCCTGAGCAGCGCAACATGGAGCACAACTGGACTGAAGACGCAGATCAGGACAAGCTTTGTACAGACAGTCACTTGACTATTTTCTGATCTGCGGTAGCGGATCCATGGAAAAACTGTATTATACTACACACAGTGCCAGCTGTCAGCCTTTTAGATTCATTAAAAGCAACTTTCAAGAATAGCCTCAGCAAGAACTTTCCTATTCACATCTTTTACTAATAAAGCTCCAGTTGGGTACCTTGTCTTTCCTTATGCATCAGCTACAAATTTGCAAGTGTTGCGCAATACCTGCACAACAAGTTTCCTAGACAATGTAGGTCAGGCACAGTTCAAGAAATTGTACTACTGAGTCCACGAAGACCTCTGATGAGCTGCCTGGGATATGGTAAAGCAGTTCTGGACAGCAAAAATGTACCAGTATCAGTGCTCCTGCACTTGAAATGTACTCCAGCAGGAAGTGAGAAGTTTCAGCATAAAAACAGCACCTCCGAGAATTCAAGTTCCTGTGAATTTTTTCAATGAAATAAAATGAGGAAGTTCAGCAGGTAACAGCAAACTGAGGCATTATGTGCAAGAGCCACGTGTGTGCAGGCTCAAAAGGCCAGACACCCAGTCTTACAAAAGGCCAGCTCACAGATGCAGTTGTAAAAGCCACTTATTAAATCTGTGCTGTATATTAAATAGGAAGAGGGGGAGAAGTACAAATAAACAGGTAAATCACTCTTTAGTCAGAACGGTGATGTTCCACAATAGTGCTGGCCTGAAACCTATCAGATGAGTTTCCTTACGTAATAGCACTCATGTCATTAGAGACCTAGTAGTCGGTCACATGCAAGGTTTGTATCTTAAATAATGTATCGTAGATGCATTTGCACAATACTTTATTAACAGCTGGGCTACCCAGAGGGCTGAGTTTCACCTGAGTACACACAACCTTCTCAATACCTGGGTCTAGGCTATGCCACCACCAGGCAAGAACACTTGCTCAGAGCTGAAGCTCTGACCAACTGATGAGATCCTCCAGTCACTGCTACTCACTAAAGGTACACCTAAGCTATGAGCTCTGGCCTGGTTTTAAACTGATATTGAAGTTATCCAATGCTCAATAATTAACTAGCTAGATAAAACCCCAACCATAGCAGCATTTTTTAAATCTTAAAATAATACTATGGACAGTAGTCATTTGCACAGCAAAACAGGTATTTTGCAACTGTTCTTTTAACAAACTGTCTAGAAATTAAATTCTTTCCATTTGGGTTGGAAAGGATTCACTACAAACCATGCAAATCCATCACAAACCACACATAGACACAAACATCACAGGGAAGCCAGGCTACAGCCAGGCTGCTAGAAGCCAGAAGATCCTGTCTAGGTATGTCGATCTAACTTTTATTATACAAGTTCTCCTCCAAAGAGACTTCTCGGCAGTGTACTCAACCTTAACACCACCACAGCTACAGCCACTGAGGAGGAGCAGCAGGGCTCGTAGTACTTCGCCCCAGAGCCTTGTTGGATAGGAAGTACACATTGCACAACCCACTACCACTCCAGTCCCCTCCCTGCACTCCAGCTTCACCCACAGACATTAAAGGTGCATGTTTATTTGAGCAGGTAACCTTGCAGTCCTGCAGCAGAGTGATTTTAGCATTTGTTACTAGTGCCTTCAGAAGGCCACGTTAAAGAAATTAAAAGTCATCACTTGGAAATAATCTATTAGTATGTGGTTGTGGTTTAATGACACCCAAACCCAGAATTTGTCAGAGGTCTGTAGGGACCAGACAGAAAGTGAAGACCTGGCACTTCCAGTGCCTGCACTGCCACAGCTGTACCGCAGGGAAGCCCGCAGCAGCCTTCACATCTCACTGCAATACGTGGTTTTCCTTCACAAGATATGACATTACAACTCAGGACGTCCATAAAACGATTCAATACCTCCTTACGATTATAAGTCTTAGCCTCATCTAAGACAAATTTTAAAATTAAGCCACACAGAGAGACAACTCGGGCTCTTCTCGTTAGTTTCCCCACCCAACCCCTCTCACAGATCCCGCGCTGAAGCGGGATTTCCCGGTGGCTCTGCCCCAGGGGCGACGGACGGACACTCTCCCCGACTCGGAAACGGAGAGGAACCACCGCGCTCCCCTCCCGCAGCCCCGCAAGGTGCCGCCGGCCTGGGCACGGCGCCAGCCTCGCCCACACCACCGGCACCGAGCACCCCGAGCGGGGAAAGCAAGGTAGAGACCGGGCAAGAGCAGGGGCTGGATGCCCGCCGCCGGGGCCCGCGCCTCAGCACACAGAAGAGCCCCGCGGCCCCTGCCCTTCCCCTCACGCCCGGCCCCTTTGGAAGGTGCCCTTCGGGGCGGCACTGCCCGAGCCCGACAGCGGCAAGGGCTGCGGGAGGACGGCCACCCCACGGTCCCTAAGGAAAGCCCAACGGACGGGCCCAAGGCCTCTCGCCCAGGCACTGTCCCCAGGGCGGCTCCTCCGCCTGAAGGGAGAGGCCCGCCCGGCCCAGCCCAGCCTCCCTCAGCCCCTCCGCGCCCACCTGGAGATGCTCCTGGAAGCGAATCGGCAGGATCTGGGCCATGGCGGCGGCAGCGGGCTGGGGCTCCAGTCCGAGGCCGGACCGGAGTCACACCTCAACGAGGAAGCGGGACCGCAATGGCGGAACAGGCCAGCGAGCGGGGAGAGCCGCGGCGATCCGGAAGCTGCCCCCGCCGGCGGAAGGATACCGCCGCGGAAGGAAGAGGCCTGCCCTTACCTGCCGGGACCGGCCTTAACTGCGCCGGCCGGGCGGAAGGATCGCGGCGAGCGGCGTGACTCCCCCGCCGCGGGGCCAATGGGAGCGGCGGGGGAACCCGCTCTACCGGAAGGGACTATTTCGTGCCTCATCACTCCTCCCTCCCCGGCCTTTTTTTTTGCCACATCATGCGACCGAGGCGCGGCGACGTCACTTCCGCTCCGCGCTCGTCGCCCCGGCGGGTCACGTGCCGGGGGGTAGAGCGGCCGGGCAAGGTGACTCGGCCGGGATGTGGGGGGGCGGTTGCCATGGAAACGGGCGGGGGCGGCCTGGCCCGGGCCCCCTGAGGGAGCCCTGAGCAACACTGAGGGACCCCAGAGGCTCGGG
Organism: Gallinago jamesoni; assembly: GCA_025769975.1. Lineage (NCBI taxonomy): Eukaryota > Metazoa > Chordata > Aves > Charadriiformes > Scolopacidae > Gallinago > Gallinago jamesoni. Next base: position 6,512,328 of record JAOQGH010000006.1, read on the forward strand.
GCTCCCTCCTCCCGGCGCGGGCCCTGCCGCTTCCCCTCAGCTCTCGCCCAGCGCTTTTCCCCCATTTTAGGAGCCATCCCGGGTGCCAGCTGCTGCACCGCAAGCTCCGTACCCCGTAGAGGACGGAGTTTTCCTTTCAAACAAGAAGACAACGCAGGGAAGGGCCATAAGCTGGTACCGACCTTCTTCTTTCCCCAAAATCACGGTATGTCGGTGAACATCGCATCTCTGAGACTCCAGGGATGGCCCAAAGGACTCCCCCCATGTAACACTGTTAATAAGTACAGTAATATAATTAAGCTTCCAGCTTCCTTCTGTGTTTATTAACTTACAGAGTAACTCCAGCCCATAAAAACAGGTAAAACTTCACTCTTTTCACTTCAGAACTGCAGGGTTCCAAGCACTTTACCAAGAGGCTGCTGCATGTGTTGTAAGGCACGGGCACTCCAGCAGATCTTACATCTTTTCTTATATCTATCCTTATTTTGCAATCTCATGCTTATTTCCTCATCCCATTTTTGCTTTGTGTTAAATTCACAATTTCAAAACCTCTGAGCAGCCCTCCCTTCTTACTACTGAGAAAAAATAATGAATAAAATAATAAAGCATTAAGATCTGTCAGGAGATACATGGCCCCAAGCAAGAGTAGGTGTTCGAGCTACCGCTCTCAGACCTCGTGTGTGGTGCAGATGGCATTTGGTGTGCAAATGTCTATGACACTGCAAATATAAATCAAATTAAACAGCAATAAGTTGTGGGCCTTTGCAAAATAGACCTATAGGGTTAGTCAAGAAAAAAGCAGGAGTCTGAGCAACAGCATTGAAAGAACAAATCCCTTTCCCCTCTGAACCCAGGATAAAGGGCCCAATGAATGTTGAATCGTAAACATGGGACTTCCTACAAAGATTGATCACAACTAGCAATTGTTTGATTCACGCCTTCCCTTCGGAACGAGAAAGGCATTAATCTCGCTGTTGTTTATACACACAGAAAGAGAGCAAGCAGCAGCCATTCTCCTGCCATCAGGAACTCTGCGACCGGGCATCGCTGCTGCTACGGCCGCCGACAGAGACACTGTTGCTCGAGTGAAGCCTCTTACAGCCCAGCGAGGTGGCATTTGGCCCCGCAGGCGAGTAGACCGCAGCCCATCCCGCTCCAGGAGACGGGAATCACGCCTTCTTCCCAGGGTTTGGCAAGTTTGCAGACCAACCTCAGCGTTTTCATTTGAATAGGTACAATGACAGAAAGAGGAACAGTGATCAAATCTACTAAACTTCCTTATGAAAAATTTCAAATCCCTCATAAGAGAATCCCAAGGTTTTTGTAAGCAAGGTTTTTGGTCAGCTAGAGCCTGTGCAGTACAGAGGTGAATATTTAATGTTTTACACCAAGTGCTAAGACTTAATGACAACTTGAATTTAATGGAGTTAGCTAGTTATCCAAAAAGGAAAGGAAGGTGACATGCAGCTGAGACATGAGAAATGACAGGTGGTTCTTCCAGTTTTTTTTGGGAAATCTTATACAAAATGTTACTTACCGAGACTGAAAACTAGCAAAAAAGACAAGCTCCACACTGGAGCACTGGGACATTTTAGGGTTATTAAGGTGAAAGAAGAGGATTACCTCTTTACTGAGAAGGAAACAAACTTTATGATGACAAGGCATCACAGCTCTTTGCTTTATATGTACTTGAGTTGAGGAAAAAACCTAGCATTTCCTTGTGTATTCTTTCTACACATTTGAAACAGTCCCTCTTCAGACCAAAATCCATAAATTTTAAAAATAACAGCCCCCAAACTCAGAAAACCAGCCCACTAGGCAGCAGGTCTTCTAACAGATGGCAGGACATAACCTGGCCGAGTACTGGATTGACTGCTGGGGGTTTTGCTCTTGCCAAAAGGAAAAGCACACAGTGCTAAGTCATCCCTGACAAAAATTATGCAATTGTTAGCAAGAATGTGAAAACATTTACAAAATACTTTGCATACAAAGACATCTTCACCCAGAGCCATCACTGTACATCGTACAGCACAATACAGTAGGAACGACACTGTCTGCCACCCAGAATACAAGTGGCAAATGTCCTTTTGAGTTTAGATCCCGATGGTTCCATCAGTAAAAGAGCACTTCCTACATGTTTTCCTGAGTAGCATATAAGCACGAAGATTGTATAATCACAATCATACAAAATAAAATGGATAAAAAGTGACAGTTCCACTCCTTTAAAAAAAACCCAACCTTTAAGAAAATTTTATTTACAGTGGCACCGAGACCACAGAGACCTAAGTCAACTAAATGCCACAGAATTGGCACCACAGTGAGTGTCATGTCTTCCTCCACATCTGAGGCCACTAAATTGCTGCCAGTGATGTGTAGCAGCAGAATTCCGCTTGGTAACTTTTCCTTGCTGGATGCAGCAAAGGCAGATTGCACTTTTAACTCCTCAGCACTCACACTTACCACAAAGAAGAAGTTTTCCTTCGTTCCAGTTAGTCATTTTACGTTACGCAAACGTACCCAGAACTGCACCAAAGTGCCTTTCCTCACACTGGGAGTAGAGCAGAGCATCACCCCATTTCTTTCAATGCTCCACTTAAACCCTGCGCTCTTTGCTGCTTTCTCTCAAGATAGCGAGCTCGGGCATCCAGTATTGATTTGTCATCATTCCTTCTCTCCATCTTCTTTGCAGAGTTGTCTGTGACTCCTTCTGGGGGGAGAGGAGAGAGAGAGAAATACACTCTTCTGTGTAAGAAAACCCCCAGCATTACAATTCCTCCTATTTTTAAAATACCCCAACATCCTCAACAAAATCACAAATGTTTTTCAAGGCCTAGTCAGTCATTTGAATGACTTCCAGAGAGGACAGACTGTACTATAGCAAGGGGAGAAAAAAAATTAAATAAAAAAAATAATCATGCCTTAACTCTCATGTCAATACTTGCAGCTGGGCTCATCTTGTCCCCAAACGTGTATCTTGCTTTTTCTCATAACAGATACTGTGCATCTTGTAATCTACACACCCGTTTCGTCTCTAAATTACACTTCTCACGCTCAGGCAGGAAAGGAACAGCACCGGGAGCAGGGAAAACAAAACCTTAGGATAAACCATTCTTATAAATTTCCACAGGTAGGAGGAAGAGGGAGAATAACATACAGATAAAGGAGTGGGAAAAGTCAGATACCATTAGAAATGCACATTTTCCCACTGAGCTGAGACCTTGGGAGTGTTTCTCCCAGAAGCAAAGAAAAGCAGGAAGTATTTTCAGTTTAAAATAAAATGTAAAATAATAATAATAATTAAAAAAAAAAGTCACTCAAAGACTCTGAGAGCCTAAGTGTATGTAGAATGAAGTAGCTACAGCAGCCTGTTCCTAGGGCTCCGGGTCTGGGGCCCAGATTCTTTGATATGAGGAAGGAGCTTTAATCAGCATTCACCCTTGAAATATTTGTAATTATTCTGTCTAAGAGTTAAATAATAATTCAGTTCATGCTGCAGCCTTTCCTTCCATTAGGCACTAATTAAGCCTTTGTCAGCTATTCTGCCACCTATTTTTATGAAGCTCCCAGAAATACAACATCTGTAAGGTCAATTATTAATCTCAATTTACAGTTGCCTGGTGATGTCAAAAACTTAAGGGGGACAAAGAGAACAAACCTCAGCTCCTTGGACTTCAGACAAATAAATATGGCTCCTCTGCACTAACCAATAATGCAAACATCCTTTCCAGCAAATTTATAACCAAATCCAATTCATGTTTTTATCATTTAAAATTGTTTTATATGACAATACAGGACAGAAATAGACTCTGACCTTAGCACAATAGTCTACATTTTCTTCATTGTTGCAGAAACTGAAGAGAATCTATATTGCCAGTGCCTGTACTATATATTAAATTAATGTTTTGGAAGGGTCAGCTCAGGAGTATGGGGGCCCTTTGAATACTTGGCTGCTTTATGAAACCTGCTGACAGAAGAATTCAAAGAATGTCAAGCAGCCAGATCAGTTAGCAGGCACCAGTTTTAATTAAAACTGACAATTTATTAAAACACATGGCATTAAATTCATTATCGTAATGAGACATTCACCAAAATGTGATACTTTTTCCTCTTTTTTTGTTTGTTTGGGGTTTTTTCTTATAGCACTTAGGACTTCAGACTTAAAATGCTTTTATTCAGCTCTGTCTTTAAGTTCTGGTCCTGACAGCTAATCGCAAACCAAAAGGAGGGAGCGTGGCAAGAACCAGGAAACAAACACCAGCACATGCACTACTGAGGCAGGAAAATAAGGATTGCAGAGCTGTAAGAAAGACAAGAAACCAACCAGAACTACATGACAAATAGGTTAAGCACATCCAGATTCACACCTACTAGTCCTGAATGCATTCAGTGACATAATATACACCCACATGACCATAACAACCAAGAAAAATACACACGCTGTAGATTTATGGACTAGTGATGTGCTTACCATATTGCCTTTTAAGTTCCTCCTTGTGTTTCCACTTGGTTATTTCCTCTTCAGTTACTTCTTCCCGTGCCACGCTGCTCAGCTCATACGCATCGATTTGATGCAACCTGGGCAGCAAGTCTTTGACCCATTCATAGCGAACAGGACACACCGTCCGGACGTAGATTTTGGATGTCACTGTGACATCATGGAATATGATCCACTCGAGGAGAGTCTCCTGGTTATATAGCTAAAAAAAATTAAAATATTATTTCAGAACTGATGTAAAAAAAATATTTATAGAGCAACCCCCATTGGTGGATGCAAGAATGAGATAAAGCCGACATTAAATTTTCAGACAGGGAAACTGAGGCACAATGACTTGCTTAGAGCTGCCCAGGAAATCCAAAGAGCCAGAGGGAAAGCTCAGTCTATGTCACACTCATTTCATAAGCCAAATATTTACCAAATTTGAAGAAGTGAGGCTCTTCCCCACTCTCAAAACGAACACTGTAACACAGTGCTTCTCCTGGCCATAAGTTAGCACAAATTAAACAGAAAAGCAAGACTTTACAGGGATCTGCCTTTTATTTCTTTTATAGATCCTTTGCTACTTTACAAACAGAATTGAGTAACTTACTGTAGATGAAGGGTGGATATAGACTATGCTGCCATGTCCATCCATTGTGCAGAATGTCCTGGCTGCAGATCTGAAAGGTTTGGGGGGGGGGGGAATATATATGAATATATATATATATATATAAAATGAAACATACTTTGCTTTGATTACACAGCAACACTAAGCAAATCAGCAGCAGCTCAGAAGAAAATAGTTACATAAATAGAGGAAGATACTTCAGAATTAAAGTGTAAAAAACCAATAAGGAATAAAATGTATCTGCCTAATTTACCACAGTAACACTGCAGAGATAACAATACAGTAATAAACTGGGTTTGGAATTGGACATTTCCAAGCCCTTTAGTTTAATATCTCGAACTACTGATCAGCTTGCAAGTTCATTCCGCGGACAGAAAAACTACTATTCCAAGGATGTAAGGAACTTCCCCAGGAATGTAATGAGAGCCAAAAGCAGAGAACCCACAAGGATTCCAGCCCTGTGTGAAAACACCGCCTTCAGCTGCAACCGATACTTTTAACAGGACACAGCCTTACTATTCTGTCTCAATATGCAGCTGCACCTTTAAAGAATACACGTAATATCACTTCCATTCAATTCTCCAAACTTTATTACTTACCTCCTGGCTACATTGATAAAGTACCCAGCACATAAACATCTTCTTAGTATTTCAGTTCTGGAGCCTTCAAATGTCTCCTTAGGGAAGTCCGGCAGCTGTGTAAGGAAAAAACAGTCTGAATCGGGATCTTTTCTACAGAAAAAGTCACTATACCCCCTCCATCCCAAAGATTTTAAACTCTGGGTTTCTCACCCTACGGAAACCATGAGGAAAAGAGAAAAATTCTCCTTCTTGCTTGTTACCACCATCATACCTGTTAGCTACACAAGCTACAGCAAGGATGCTCTAATAAACATTTCAGTGGATCAATTTCTCCTGGAGAAAGGCAGCAGCCATCTGCCAAAGGCTCAGCAGTCCAGTACACATCTTAAATATAAACTTATATAACTCAATCAATATACAAAATTTATATTTTTTACCTGTTTCAGTTTACTGATTATTTCCCGAAGCTGTTTTTCCACACTAAAAGCAGATTTTAAAGCTCTCCAGTGGATCCAGTGTTTCTGGCACCAAGCTGAAGGAGACTTGCTGAGAACAGAAACACTTGCATTATAAAGAAGCCCTTTGTAAGCTGGAGGCAGAAAGTTGCCTCTATTTTTTGTTATGGCTGTACAAAGAAGGCAACCTACACAGCCAGATACTCTGATAGCTTAAATAATAGGTGTCCTGATGAAGTTTCAGATCATAATAAGAAATAGATCTGCAATTAAGTATGACTGCATACATGTGCAATACACAATATATTTAAAAAACATCAGCAACCGGGAGTTGTGAGCAACACAAAACCACTTACTGTAGGGATTCATTTTATACCTTGCTTTGCACTGTTCAAAAATATTTAAGAGGGTTGCAAAGTCATTGCATCCTCCCACTTGTGAGGAAAGTTCCTGGTGTTTAAGTTCTGCCTCCTTTTGCTTCTGAGGATCACCTGAGGAAATAAGTTATAACTCACTTGAACAAAGTCATTTTTATTTATCACTCCTACTTAATTTTCTATTAGTATCTCTCCAAAGTGTGTTTGACAGTCTCGGCTCTTTATTCATATTATTTTTAGATTCGTCTCTTCTCCACAGCTGCATTTACAGTTCTCCCCCCTCCACTACTGCTGAATGAGAACACATAGATGCTATTAAATCTGTGATTAATCTCATCAGTCAGCACTAACAATGAAGACTTCTAGGCTCTCAGAAAGGAAGGTTCAATTTATAAATCTCTCACAATTCATTCAGATGTCGATGTGGAAAGATAAAGGAACAGTGGCCTTAAACAAACAGCTCACAGGGATCAAGTAAAAGTTTTGCTCTGGGAGGGAAAAAACAAGACAGTTGAAACCACCCCATCATAGCACCATCAAATCTATTTAACTCAGCTTTTGTCCTAGTACTCAGGCACCATAGTAGCAGAGGGTCTTAAAAAAATAAGAGCCTAGAAAAAAATGCGTTCTGTGAGTTTAGTGGGAATTCACCTTCACTAAATGCTAGGAAAGTGCCAGGCAAAAGCAACATTTCTGAAGTGTTATTTCAGGTTTTAAATACCCAAAGAATTGCTTCCCCAGCACAACCTATTTTCCCTCGTAGAGAGGGATATGGCTGCAAAGGCCGATGCAGGCGATGTCAGGAGTTTGTGGGCGTTACAAGTAACACTGAGGAAGCCAGGAGGTCTCTTTGTACACATACTGCCCCAAAGCAAGTACCTTCACCATGGGAGTCTCTGTGTTTGTGTCCTAATGTATGTGGTTGCTGGAGAGCAACCAACATGTGTGCATTAGGCAGCGGAACAGATAACGAGGGCACATCGCCAGGAAAGCAAAAGCACATTTGTGGGAAGGGGAAAAGACCCCAGAGCAGAATCCAGGCTATCAGTACTGTCAGCCCTGTCTTTAGCTGTTGCACTAACGGGCACGGTTAATAGACTACAGAGATAACTGGACAGGAGCCAATGAGTGACTAGAAAGGACAAAGGTCTCCCACAAAGGATGTGCTACATATAAAAACTATATATTGTGCAGCTGGGGGGGGATGGGGCAGGGGCAGACTCTGGAGGGAAAGGTGACAGGAAGGAGGACATGGGAGACTGGGTTTAGCAAGCTTGGAACCACGGCAAAATGACATTTTCCATTTAGAAAAACACTGGAAATGGAGGCAGTGATAAATTGAGTTTCTCACAGTAACTTAAAAGGCCTACTTGGTCAAACAGAGTTATTGAACAGAAAAGCCAATCCAGAGGCGACCCTGTTCCTTAAAAACAAATTAACCAGTCCCTGTTGTCTGTATTTAGACCAACACATCTGCTGTGGTGTGGTTTGGTTTTCTGGTGGTTTGGTTTCATTTTTTTTTTCTCTTTTCCCTCCTGTAACAGTTTTCCCTCTAATGACCTCTCACCAGTCCATTCACTTTCCCATATGTTGCTTTACAGCTCACAGCCCTGGGACAAATGCAAGCCAATTCCATGCTATTTTGAAGACTTTGAAATAGCTGTTTTCCAATTCCTCACATGCAACATGTCCTGACTCCAAGACTTCAGGAAGTTTTAAAAGCACACGGGCGAAGTGCCTTTGGATGTTTGGCCTAATCCTAACATTCCTCCCTACAGATGTGCTACAACATAGAAGACAAGGCATTGCATTTGAGGAATCTTCCTCACACTGCAAAGTAAGGGTTATTTAAAGCTTTAGTTCAAGCTAAACACTTATATCTCTCACCAGGGTTGGACCCAACTAAGGAGAACAGCTTGCTCTCCAGCAAGAATATCCTTACTCTCAAGTAAAGGCTTGTGCTATCATTATTCAAAATACAGAATCAGTTCTGACTTTATAACCTTGAGATACATCTGTAAGATACTGTGGCCTCACAAACCATTAGTGCAGAGAATTACTGAGACCAAAAACCACAGGGAAGCTGTAGAAAAGGTCTCCAGGTGAAGCAGTGTGAGCTGTCCAACCACTGCCCGAGATGTCCCCATCCAAGGGGAGTTCCCCACCCACCCAAGGCTGCTCTGGGGAAAGATGCCTCCTACCTGGACGAATGAAGACGTTTTCCACAGACAGCATGGCTGCAATGGGAAGCAGCAGATCTTCGCAGTCAAGGGAAGCAGCTTTTATGACAGCACAGGACAGGTTGGGAGGGAGGGGAAATTGTACCAGGAATTCACCCAGTCTTGTCACGTGGCCTCTCCTTATCCCAGGAAAAAAAGATCCAAAGACCAGATTCAACAAAACTATGTTTAAATGCAAATCAAAATGTGCACACATAACATCGACCACCATATACTGACAAAGCACATGAAAGAAGCATTTCCCTCTGGACACTTATAACACTGGAGTCTGCTTGTGCCTAGAGACATGCAGCAAGTGTCACTACCAGAACATTTCACCTTTCTCCACTTCGCTTATGCCCACTTCACAGCAGGCAAAGCCAGCTTTTTAAGTGTATCAGATGCTTCAGATTTTTTTTAAATTTTTTTTTTTGCAAGAAGAATTCCTGGAAGTCTAGGATAAGATCTCACTTCCTGTCTTGAGTTCTTGGATGGGCCTCACAGTTGGTGCCCAAGCACCTTCGTCACAACAGTCTGGGATCTGCTGTTGGGAACTACAGCAGAGAGAGTTGAGGTAATTCGTCTGAGGTCACTCAGGAACTCCAGAACAACGTGGAGAATTTATCTGTATCTCCCAAGTCCTAAGTCATGTTCTAGCCCTAATTTTAAAGACAGTATATTAAAACCCAGCAGTAAGCTTCCTGGTCTAATAAGGAAGCATATTCTACTGCTGGAGGAAGTCCTTTAGTCCACATGAAGAACTCACGCCAATTAAACCATTAAATTTTAAATTCTTGACCTGACTATACCGCCTTTTTTTTTACCTGTCAATAGCATCACACTGGTAAAGTTCCTTGAGAGCTTCTAAAATATGCCTTTCTTCAGGGCGGTCCAAATAGGGAAATCTATAGTAAAAAATGAAGTAAAGAAATCTCAGTGCTCAGATACAGTAGAGCTTCGTTACTTTTCCTATTTATTAAAATGATTTTGTAAACTTGCAATAGAGGTTTCTGAAAAAAGTGCACATAAGCATCTTCAGCATGAGTGTGTTATGACATACACAGCCTCACGCTGAAGAATTAACAGGACAGATCCCAGCACAGCACATGAAAAGATGAGCTGTGTTTTCTGCCCACATACAATCCAAAAATTGACCAATTCCAAAGACATGAAGCTTTTAGGATATAAACATCAGTATTTTAAAAGAACACTGTTAACTATTTAATTGTGGAGATAAGGAGTTAGTTTTGGCAGAGCCTCAAGCTGAACTCGACCTCCAGATCCAATCTGGCATTAAAGACTGAGAAGAGCAGAAAAGCTGACAAGCTGATTGTGTCAAGAGTGTCACAGTTGGCCGGGGACCTAATCCTGCCCCCTGCCACCAGGCTGCTGGTGCCTGCACCGCATCGCTGCCGAGACTCGGGAAGAAAATGATAATCCCACCCCCCTCTCCATGGAGGTTACCTTATGACATCGTGCACGGAAAGGCACTTCAAGGTCAGGATGACAGATGTCAGGCTGGTTCTCTTGATCTCTGGGACTGTGTGATCAGGCATGCATTGCTCCCAGAATTCTTTGCTGTATAGCCGATAGCTTTTTCCCGACGATGTCCTGCCAGCTCGGCCAGCTCGTTGCCTCGCTTCGCTCCTGCCAAAACAGAAAGGCAGAGCAAAAAAAATAAAATAAAAATCCAAACTCTCAATCCCTTCTGTTATTATCTAAAGAAGCACAGTGTACTTATAATAAATAATAGCAATTTCTATGCTTGTAGATGGGAAATCTATTAGACTGTGCAGCAACTGAGAAATCCAGCTATACAAGAACAAAACGAAGAAGCATTTCTTTGCAAGGGAGGATTCTTTTTCAAACTTCCCTGAATCAGGCTGTTGTATTCAGCAGACACAAGATGACATGTGAGCCCCTGCTGAGAGTACAGACAATGCATTGTCAATTCCTTCTTAATGCCTGTAAAGGAAATTATATGTCCCGAACCACTTTCTATTTAGCAGCAAACAAAATGGCTTTAAATTATGGAGCCTCAAAGCTGCTCACCCATCCTTTTTTATTTATTTTTTCAACATCAACTAATACACTGTATCATCAGAGGAATTCCCAGAAACACCAAGCAAATGACCTTTTTAAAACTTACTTTGAAATGGGAACCACCTCCAGTATGTCCAAGCCAACTCGGGGGTTATGATTCAACTGCTTCACAAAGCCACTGTCTACCACATATCTGAAAAAGATTCATGCTCTGTCAGAGAAGAAAACAGCAGAAGTCTCAGCGTAGGATCAGGGTGAGAGCACGTTAACCCTACAATCCCTGGGAAAAGGTAATTGTGCTTTGCTGGTCACCTGCAGCCCCTGGTTCAGTCCACAGGATATTACTGATAATATCTCTCAATTATGTTGATTCAATGGAACTGAGTTTTCATTTCAAATTAGGGTTCTGCAATATTAGTGATCTGTAAGACTATAATAGTATCAAGGGAGCTTTTTATTCACTACCAAAAAAAGGCAACTGGTAACTACTGGGCAGGTATAACAGCAGAAGGAACTCAGGCGTGTTTTTCCAAATCTAGTAGAACTTTCTGAATTACTTCCTCTGTTACAGCTTTTATGAAGGAAAGGAAACAATACCTGACTCCTTCAATTGTCAGAGATGTTGCAGCAATGTTTGTGGATACCACACACTTTCTAATGCCAGTGGGAGCTGGTAAAAATATGCTTTTCTGTTGATCTAAAAGGACAGAGAGTCAATCAAACAATCTGTTATGCTGCAATTCAAACCCCATCTCTAACACTGTACAGACTCACTCAAATGCTTAGTGAAAATAATTTGAATTATGTTAGAAAGTGAATCACGTAACATTTTAAAATACAGATTTGGTATTATTTTAGCATACATCAGAAAACAGAGAATATCTTCTTTATTGCTTGCATGTTCAAGAAGATATTGAGAAGGCCAACTCTCCTGGATGTTTCCTAATCTAGAGCTAAGGAAAACAAACAAGATGTCTGGTCTTAACAGAATCTTCACAAAGGATTTGAAGGGTTTTAACAACCAGAGCAAGTGAAGGCAAATATGAAAAGACCTAGTATATCTTCTTTTAGCATGTAACAAAGCAGCATACACAGTTTCCATCCATTCATTTGGCTTTCCAAGGAACAAAAAAAGGAGGTGGAAATTGAACTCTGCCCAGAAATTTTCCTTCTTAAGTTATACTTGTAAAATATCACGATGTCTTTAAGGAAAATTCTCTGGTGTATTTAAAAATATTCAAATACAATGGCCTCTGAGAAACTACCACAAAAAGAAATAAAAATATCACTCTTCATCAGGAGTCTAACACCTATCACGGAATAAGGAGAAAGCTACACCTTTCTTTTACACAACTTTTTATTGTGCTCTTTCAATAAGGTAAACATTTTGCTCCTTCTCTGCAGATCATTACCACATCTTCCCTCTCAGCAGCACTTCCAGATGGAAATTGCTGTTTGTCGTGCTCTCCTGAACACTTATTCAGCCTCTTGGCATTCTACACACCACACCCACACATTTAAACATCGCACTCGAGTTCATCTGAAACTACAGTGTCTGTGTTCAGTAAGGGTCAAAGGGCCTTTGTTTTTAACTCTTTGAAACTATCTGTGGTACTGCTGCCAAATGAAACACACTGACTCATCCTGATAACCTGTACTTTTCTATATTGTGTAACACTGTACTACTTCTATCTTCCCTTACAGCTCTGCTCTCATCACCAAAAACCTACCAGCAATATCTTTTCCATATGAGATAAAATGTGAGGGCCTAAATAAGACATCTGAGCTATCAGTGACACAATACCCCCTTCCTTAGCTGGAGACCTTGATGCCATGGGAAGCTGTTTCCAGTGGATATGAATTTTAACAGGAGGCTGTTGTGCAAGTACAGAGAAGGCTGAAGTGTAAGAACACTACAGAAACCCCAACAGAATATTGCTATGGTATTGTAACAAATGGGTTAATTATGCCATTTTTTCCAATCACCATAGAAATATTTGATTCGGATGTTGTTCATAACAACTCCTGCAGTTAACATTTATGTCAATTAAGTTTGATATGACATTATATTCTCTTACCTGTTGACATTGACCCGTACAATGGTAAGATAAGCAGGCCTTCAACAGACCGATCATGTACTTCGTACCGGTAATCAATAGATTCTGCTTTCTTGAAAAGTAAGTCACAAGCTCTTTCTATCTCAATTTGACCTAAAAAACATACAAGGGCATTTAAGTGATCTATGTAGCTACCACTCTGCCTTCCCAGTTTGTGACATCTTCAAACAAGATTGTTTTGCCAATATTACAGTCATCAACACCACTACAAGAAAGAATTAATATTTATGAGAATTAGTTCAGAAGGTGACATCCAGTCTTTCCACAGTACCTCTCACCAAAACTTTTCCTTAAAAGTTGACTGTGTAAAAGTGTCATATGTGACTTTGAGTGCCTGGCCCATACAAAGATATAGGTTTTTGCAGTTAAAGAAATTTTCCCTTCCTTAATTAACAACAAGACAAAACACATAACAAGTACAAACAGAGTAAATTTGCACAAGAACAAAGCATATACACATTTTAAAATTAATATTTTTCTTATCTGATCTCATAGCCATGGATATACCTAAATGTGTTCTGAAAACTGTCACTTCACAAGACTCTCTACTTACTGCTCTGGAACAAACTAGACAGTCATTGTTTTGCTGGCGATGCCATGCTTCACCTGGAATAACCATCAGCTGTTGAACAAAAAATTCTCACCTGTCAGGAAAACCAAGATGTCGCCTTCTGGTTCATTTAAGTGGATATCCAACGTCACTTTTACAGCCTGAAATACAACAAACAAGCCAATAACAGCTGGAATCCCACTCACTCTTTCTAAACTCATGGTATGCGCTAATTCTTCCCTATATCCTGCAGAGACCCTAAAAACACAGCAATGCAAGCAGCTAACTTCTGTGGTCTTTCACAAATGCTAATCATACCAAGAGCAGAGAACACAATGCAGAAACAGAGTAAAACAGGTCAGACCTCAGTAACATACGCAGAGCTGCCTACGTCCCTCGGGCTGAGCAGGTTGCAGAATATCTCCTTGACAGGGTAACTTCTTCCTGGAATATGCAGCACCGAACAGTGCCCAAAGAACTCTGAGAGCTTGTCAACCTCCAGGGTGGCTGACATCACCACCACTTTCATGTCTGTCTTCCTGTCCGGTGGTTTCTTCTGTAGAAATAGCTTCTTTAGCAAACCGAATAAAATATCCTACGACAAACAGAAGCAACTTCTATTAGTACCCATTTTCTTAGAAGTGCCTGACGAACTTGGAAGGGACTGATTTTATCCCATGGATACTGCATCTTCACTGCCTAAGCACTCAGGATACATACACTTATCCTGGTCATCTTGTAAGCTCACTAATTAGTTTCTAGAATTTAATTAATTTTTTATCAGCTCTTCTCACAGCCTGTAAACCGAATCAGCATTAACTTAGAATTCTCCGTTTTTTCTTTTTATACTCTCATGGTTAAGTTACCTCAGACTCATTTTAAGAAGTCCTCACCTTTGTCCAGTGCAGGTTACCTGACCAAGCCTGCACCCTCCTTTGTGGTACCATTTATTGTTATGACTTCAGCAAGTTTATTTTACTCTGCATTGGTCTGGATTAAAAATTTGCTCCCTTCAGTTAGACACAGATGATGTAGCAGTAACTTCTTACATTACCCTAACAATACCCACGGATGCTTGAGGGCAGAACTGGGATTCAGAAAGCATGTTCCCTTTTCCCCAGATGGACTGGTGGATTGTTTGCTGGGCTGGTAGGTTGTTTGACACACAACATAATCTCTTGAGGACTAAGTGACTTGAGTCTCACTCTGCTTCCCACAGAAGGGTCAGAGTGACATTTGATAGCTTTTGGTACTTGGGTCAGTCTAGACTTCCATGATCCCAAAACCCATAATCTCTTTGCACAGTCATATACACACCCTATGACACATTAGGCCTTAGAGAGAGATGTTTCAGGGTTTTGTTTGTTTGTGTGTTTTTCTTTAAATTAGGATTCTAGAAAGTTTGTGTTCACTGTGCTAGAAATTTTGGGAAAGCATCCAATAGCCAGCCAAAGTTTTAACTGTTTTCAAACACAATACCACCTACAATAATTCCAAAAGGATTACAGGTTGCATCTTATTTTCAGATTATGCAGCATGTAATAAACAAAGACGTAGTTCTATGGTTTTAGGACAGCAACAGGATAAAGCACATCCATGGAAAGTCAGCCAAAATTCTTGGGGATTGTGCAGAAGTGAAAGAAATGTACAAGTAGACCTCAGTTAAGGAGAAATAGTGATGCAAAAGGACAGACATAAGGCAACACTCACAGTGCTGAGGCTCCGCTCATGGGCTTCATCCAAAATGATGATGCTGTACTTGCTGAGAAGGGGGTCTGCCAATATTTGCCTCAGTAAGCAGCCATCGGTCATATACTTGATGGCAGTATCCTGAAAGGTTTAATTAGACATTCAGCTGTTAGCTTGGATTTTTACTTCAAAGTAAACAACACTACATGGAGGACGTATTTGTCCAGAACACACAAGGAGATTACACCACGAGTGCTTATGTACCACATCACAGGTGCTTGGCTACATTTCGCTTGTAAGGTGATCAAAAAACTTGATCAAAATGAGCTACATGGTACACAGAACTGCACCTTCACCACACCTGGGACAGATAGCTTGTCCAAGCTCTGAGACCTTCTGGACGCAGAGCCCCAGGGCCGTGCCACTCCAGGAAGAGGCCCACGGCCAAAAAGCCAAGCCACAGCCCCCTGACACCACCACACCCTGCCATGAGAGCACCGGCAGGGGCAGCCCTCGGACCCCTACCTCGCTGGTGCAGTCATCAAAGCGGACCTGGTACCCCACGAGGCTCCCCAGCGAACAGCCCATCTCCTCGGCCACCCGCTGGGCCACCGAGATGGTGGCAACGCGCCGGGGCTGGGTGACACCAATGGCCCCTTCCTTGGCGAGGCCTGCGGGAGAGACAGGGAGAGACGGGGATGCTGAATTGTGCTGCTGGGAGCCAGTGTGTGCACAGATACCTATATAACATACATAAAGTCACAGTTTGCTACTTTTAAAAGGTTAAATCAAGCCACCTGCCCTTGCCACAGGCCCAGCGCAGCCTGGAGCTGCGGGGACAGGAGGATCATAGAAGTTTCGGTTGGAAGGGACCTTAAAGATCATCAAGTTCCAACCCCCACGCCCTGGGCAGGGACACCTCCCACCAGACCAGGTTGCTCAGAGCCCCATCCAGCCTGGCCTTGAACCCCTCCAGGGATGGGGCAGCCACAACTTTCCCCGGACAACCTGCTAGCTGGGATTATTTCCGACATTCCGGGCCCGAGGCCGCGGGGGGCTCTGAGGGGTGGTTCCCCCCCCCGCCTTCCCCGGCCGTTACCTGCCTCCAAGAGGTACTTGGGCAGCTGAGTGCTTTTGCCGCTGCCCGTCTCGCCGGTGACGATGAGGAAGGGCTGCTCGCTCACGGCCTCCACCAGGGCGCGGCGGTGCCGGCGGATGGGCAGCTCGGCGCCCGCCATGGCGGAGGCGGAGGAGGCGGCGGGCCCGGCCCTGTCAGGGAGACACACACACACACTCCCCCCCTCCCGCCTCACTCCGCCCGGAAGCGGCGCGCCGATGACGTCAGATGTTTACGCACGCCGAACGGCAGGCGCGAACCCTTACGCCCCGCCTCCTCTTTAGCACACACCGGCCTTAAGCCACGCCTCCTCCGTAGGACGCAGGCCTTAAGCCACGCCTCCTCAGCACCGCACCTCCTGTACACACACCGTCCCTTAGCCACGCCTCCTCATTAACATACACGGACTTTAAGCCGCGCCTCCTCACGGGCTTTCCCCGTTCTTTTAGCCACGCCCCTCCTCAAGCCACACCTCCTCGCAACGCACCTCAGCCCTAAACCACGCCCCTCCTCAGCACACTGCGGCCCTAAGCCACGCCCCTCTTTTAGCCACGCCTCCTCCTCAACATGCCTCGAGCTTAAACCACGCCCCTTCCCAGCACACACAGTCCTTAAGCCACGCCTCCTTGTTAACACACCCAGCCCTTAAGCCCCGCCTTTAGCTACACCTCCTCCTTAAGACACGCCCCCTCGACACTCACCTTCCTTAAGCCACGCCTCTCCATTAAGCCCCGCCCCTCCGTGACACACGTCCTCGAGCCATTCCCATCCGATAAGCCACGCCCACCTCACAGACCCCGCCCCCTAGTCAGCCCTTTGCCCCTCAGCATCTCCCCCTGTCCCCCTCCCCGTTAGCCAAACCCGGGTTTTTTTTCCCCAAATCCGCTGCAGTTTTCCACAGCGGCGCTTGCACCTTCCCGAGGGACGCTGCCAGCGCAGGGAAACCCGGCGGCACCTCTCCCCGTGCCGCCCGCGGGGCTGGCAGTTAAACCGCGGCCTAACAGGCCTACAGCCCAGCCTCTCTCCTGAGGTAAACCAGCCCCTCGCCGCCGGCTCTGCGAGGGAAGGGACACGGCGGGGACAAAAAAAAAAAAAAAAAAAAGCTTCATAAAATCCAGCGGGGTTGATTTCGGGAGGCCGCAGGTTCCCGGGAGCGGCTGTGAGTTCGGGTGCGGCCTGAAGGTGGCGAGCGGGGAGCGCGGAGCGGGGAGCGGGGAGCGGGCCTGCAGGCCCGGCCTGGGCCCGGCGCCGCCGCCAAAGCTCTGCTCGGTGTGCGCTTCACCGCCTTTGTTTCCCGGTCTGTGCTCCCATTTGGGCATGTTTAGTTTGGAGAAGGAGGAGGCTGAGGGGTGACTTCGTTGCCCTCTACAGCTACTCGAAAAGAGGTTTTAGAGAGGTGGGGGTTGGCCTCTCCTCCCAAGGGAATGACGGCAGGAGCTGAGGAAAAAGTCTGCAGTTGCAGCAGGGGAGGTTTAGATTAGATATTAGTAAGAATTACTTTACTGAGAGAGCGGTCAAGCACTGGAACTGCCTGCCCAGGGAGGTGGTGTGGTCGCCAACCCTGGAGGTGTTTAAGAAGTGTGTAGATGTGGCACTTCAGGGCAAGCTCTAGTGGCTGAGATTGTAGGGTGGTTTTTTTTGTATGTGTATGGTTGGACTCAGTGATCTCAGAGGTCCTTCCCAACCATGATGAGCCTGTGATTTCACCCTCCACTGGGATACATCAGTGACAAGAAGCACCCAGTAAATCTGCCCTTATCCCAGGACCAAATTCAGACCAGCCACCCACTCCAGTTACCACCAATCGCCTTGATTTCTACTCCAAAACAGGGGAAATAGTCACCCCCCCCAGCACGGGCATCACAGGGAGGGCTGATCCCCAAGTTCTGAACAACACGCTCCGAAGCTTGGAAAACATTACATCAGCCCCCAGTGTTGCCAACTTCAGATATGTCTAACCTCTAAATATTTGTTTAGTCTGCCTACGAACTGGCACTGTAAAATCGGGGCGGATAAGCTGTTTTTCTGCCCTTCCTTACAAACGTACCCAGAGAGAGGAAAACGTTGTGGTAACTGTTTCACTACAGGATCCCAACTGTGAGAGGTGCCTGGTACATCTCCGGGTTTATTGCTGCGAGATGTTTGCAACAATCTGACAAAAAAAAGAAATATAAAAATCCCTTCTCCAAAAGGTGCAGAAGCGGTCCATCAGCTACTGACAAATCTTTTGCACATTGGTCTTTTTCACAGTGTGTGGATTCCTATTTTGAATAACACTAAGGTGTATAAATCTATTTCTGCCTGAGGCTGTCCAGCAGCAATTACCTAAAATACCTTAAATGCTCAGCTATAAGCATGAAAAGCATGTCAGCCTAGCAGTAAGATTGCTGAAACCAATCTATAGCTTTCTTCATACACATAATATCTGTCTATGTAATGTACATAATGGAACGTGCCAAAACGCCCTATAGTTGTTACATCCCTTCATTAATATCTATCATATTTATTGCCTCACGATGTCCTAATGCCGTGTTGCCACTAGTAACTCACTGGGTTAGCGCTGATCGAATGCACCGCTTTATTATTTCTTATTGGAAACTTCAAAGACATCCTCATTACACTTTTTGGTATCCATTGGATGGTTTTCGTAGATACATATGTATGCATGAATGCATGCACATTTGCACGTTCTGCTTGATTTTATTTAAATCACATACTGCTTTTGGCAGGCATAGGGGTAGGTAAGGTTTTTCAATTTTCTCTTTTTGTCCTCCCAGCCCAGCAACAGCAGATTTGGTTTTAATCAACCTCTTTGCAGCCTTGAACTTTGTCCTCCTGGAATACAGTGCCATTCATTTAAGGATTTCCCTCTGTCTAATAAACATTAATGAATCACACTCTACAATTCCCTTGTGATCTTATCTGGGTTTCACAGATGGGGAAAACAGAGACAAATTAAGGGGTCTGTACACACCACAAATCAAAGGCAGAGCCGGGGGAAGGACCCAGCAAATCCCACCACAATTCCCCGCTCCAATAACTCTGTGAAAATGCATTTCCACCCGCCCAGCTGCTCCGTCGGTAACGGCGCTGCACGGGGCAGGGTGGCTACTTCCAGGTTAGCCAGGAGGAATGGAGTTGCTCCTTTCCTGAGCCTTAACTTTATGCATAACTGCAAATTCTGCGAGGTGACAGAGGGCTGTAGCTCTGCCAGCTTCCTGTGCTGAATTATTCCTGAGGATGCCTCCTTTTTTTTTTTCCTTTCTTTTCCGATGAGCAGAGAGACAGTGGGATACAGGAAATATTCCAGTCCCTACCCCTACACCACAGGTTTATCCGTCTTCCCAGAGGAGAGGCATGACTTCCTGGGGGATTTTCTTGTCCTTGGTCTGGACAAAGTGGTCCGTTCCGTGACGGGCACAGCTTCCCTTGGTACCTGTGAAGAAAACCACATTTATTAATTACATTGAGTGGGTGAAGATAGATAATTGCCCTGTGCCTGGAATCTCTAAGTAGGACCCCCTTTCTAGAAGGAAGATCCATGAGCTACAGACAAACAGAATAAACCAATGTTCCCTGCGAGCTGCTCTCCTGTGAGACGACCAGCAGTTTCTCTGACAGCCAGGATTTTTGTGGCACTGGCTGTGAGTCATTATTGAAAAGGCGTTATTCTTAAAACAGGGGATGTGCGCTGTAGAAAGGAGGTGTTAGACACAGCAAAAAAAAACCAAACCCCTTTTACCCCTCCATCTGCTCTCTTACAGTGCCGTGCTACAAAACATTTACAAATTGACAAGTTTTAGTTCAATTTTTTCTCTGTTTGTTAAGAATTGCTTGGTTTTGAAGACGGGATAACAGAATCATAGAATTGTCTAGGTTGGAAGGGACCTTTAAGATCATCTAGTCCAACCATCAACCTAGCTGGCAAAAAAGCCATCACTAAACCATGTCAGCACTAAATCGGATGCCTTGGCCTTTCTTCTGCACAATAAATAGATTTTCCTTGTGTTTAGGTCAGTGAAAAAACAACAATTTCTCCAGGCCAGCCAGGATAGCCAGGTTCCTCAGAGCTGCCTTCACAGGTTTCTGCTTAAAAAAACAAGGCTGCAGGAAATACAGTGCTGGCAGCAATCTGCACTTCAGCAGGTGGCAAGGGGACAGCATATGGCCGGATCCAGGCTGGGAATTGCTCTCCCGGAATAAAATACAGGTATTTCTGTGCTGAGAAAGGATTTGCAGCGTCAATCTACCCTGAGAACACCTCTCAACTGCAACCGTCTGCACCACCCGGCCCCTGGAGAAGCTCCTCAGCCGGATCTCACGGAGCTGCCGCCGCCACGGAGGATGAGGTAACAGCAACAGCAATCCCTCACCTGCTTGCCCTTGGCCAAACAGCCCCACACAGCTTGCCCTAAAGACTGTGTGCTTGCCCCTTCCTCAGCCAGCTGGTCCAGGGGAGCTGCCAGGGCCACAGGTCTGACCCGCAGCGAGTCACAGCGACAGCCCCGGCTCCCTGTGCTCCCTGTTTGTTTCTGCACAAACCCTATTGTATTCAGCAGAGGAGACCTGGCTTGCTCTCTGCGAGCCTGAACTCTTAAAAGTCTATTTTTCTTTTGTCTTTAGAGCCACTCTGTGACGGGCCAGCCATTGCTTCGGTTAATTTACCGCCCTCACACGTACGGCTGCATCACCCTTTTTAAATTTAACTACAGTGTCAGATCCACAGCTGTTTCCGAGGCCACGTACATGAATGATGGCTGCTCCCGCCAGGTGCAAGTGGGAATAAAAGGGTCACGGGCCCCGGGGGGGAGGATGGGGCTTTGGTTCAGCTGTTTGCTTTCTCACGCTGAGCACGGTCCCTCCATCCATCTGTCTGTCTGTCCGTCCGCACCAACCGGGCAGGGTGAGGAGCTGAATACTGGAAACAATTCAGTGACGCTCACACAAAGCCACTGCTGAAGATTTGCACTCTCTGTGGTTTAAAAAAAGCTTTTACAGCAAATCCTCTGAGCAGCCCTTGGATCAGTGAAATTATCCGTACAGAAATATAAATGCAGAATGGCATGGGAACAGTCTCCCTGGAGACTGGGGTAGGGTGGGTAGGAGAATACCTAAATCTCTAAGTGGTGTCTGAGATTTTCGTGTTAAATTGGAACATCTTCTTCCCACGCTCACCTAAGAAGATGAAGGGAGGCAGTTCCTTATGGGCAGTTTGTACGTAGGCTGCTGAGAACAACCAGGACAAAAAATCCACCAGGCATGGACCAGACCCATCTAAATCTCCACCTGAAATATTTCACTAGTCCAAGGCTTTTTGTACCCGCAGTAATGAAAGCTGAGGGCTATTTTAAGACCTTCTCACGCTTGCTCTCCTGTTGCAACCCATGGGAGGCTTCCAATCTATTTCTGTAGATCAGACATAATTTCTGAATTTCCTTCTTAAATGTGCAAAATGATCAATAATTCACTTAGGCTCTCCATTCCCTTTGGAGTGCACCATGGCTATGATTTAAACATATTTCTATGACTGTAAAATAAGCAGACATCCTAAAATACCCTGTAATTGTCCTCTTGTATCTAACAGCAACTCCTACCACCCAAAGTAGTTTTATTTCCCCAACTGTTAAATCTCGGACAAAATACTACTCTTTTGTTCTATATTAAGACCATCGAATAAAAGCAGCTGACTGCTTTCCCAGCCTGGGTCCTCCCGGGGGGGAATGTGGGGTGAAGAACTAACCCCTGGCATGAGCTTTTTCTCACAATAAGTCAGGAAAAGCCAGATTTGCTCGATGTTCTCCCAGAATTAGATGGAGGTGGAGACACCCATCGCCTTCCTCTTCCCGTAGCTCTCGCCCCGCACTCCAGTGAGAGGCTCGTCTGTGGTTACAGGGTGATTTCCATCCACAGCCTTGTTTGGAAAGAACTGAGATTCATGTAGGTTAATGAAAAAGGAAAAGAAAAAACCAGGTATGAAATTCTCCCAGCCCTTATGGCTGGTGCTGTCACACCTCCCAAGCTGGTCATAACCTTTTCCCTCACTCCCTCTGGGATCAGCTCGTTTTGTTGGGGTGAGATGGGCTCCAGGAGGTTAAGAGACTTGGCCAACATTACACAAATTTGAAATGAAAGACACCCAAGTGCCCTGTCCCCAAGTTGAGAGGTCTGACTAGACCCGACCAGCTCTGGAGGGTACAACAAAGGGCCACAAAGATGATTAAGGGCCTGGAGCATCTCTCTTATGAGGAAAGGCTGAGGGACTTGG
>JAOQGH010000006.1:6545766-6585426 GCA_025769975.1 Gallinago jamesoni
TTGTAAGCATTGATCAGATCCCCCCTCAGCCTTCTCTTCTCCAGACTAAAAAGACCCAAGTCCCTCAGCCTCTCCTTGTGAGGGAGATGCTCCAGGCCCCTCATCATGGAGCCAAACGGAGCCAAAGAAAATCCCTTGTCTATCTGAAGCCATCGGGGCCTGGGGAGCAACCGAGGAAGAGAAACACCAACCCCTGCTGTAGGATGGAGCCCCAGAGCAAAGAGCTGCCAAAAACCCCACGGGGCAAATCAACAGCCCCTGACTTCCACAGACCCCCCCAGGCTGAGAAGGGATGTGCAACAGGTCACATCCAGAAACACCACGTACAACATGGCTACAATTGAATAAAGGACATTATTGCTGCCTTGCTAACCACCCAGGGCACCAGCAGCCGAGCCATCCAGCTGCTGGGAGCTCGTCCCCACCAGGCATCAGGGATTTGATTCCCCTTCCCAGGGCTGCAGAGAGGAGCCACCATAACAACCCCCCATGGCAGCCAGGGTGACAACCTCCTCCTGCTGCCCCGACACCCGGAGCCACCACAGCTCAACAACCAGCTCAAATATTGCATTCAGAAAGAAAACCAAGCTCAAATTAAAGACAACAGAGACCCCTTTGGCCAGTTCATTCTCTCCCCCCACCCCAGGAAAACCTGCTCCCACCCAGCTCCTTCCCACTGACCTGCCACAGCACCCAACCCAGGGATATGAGCTGGAGCAGCAAAGCCTGACCAGGACCTCAGCAGCACCAACATCCTAAATAAACCCTCCCTCCACAGCACAAATACATCACAGTTTCTCTAAAAACCAGCCAAACCTGGCCCTTGGGATGGGCACAGCTGATCCTCCATCTCGGCCCTCGTTACCCTCAGCTGCAGCTTTACCTCATCAGTGGCAACCAGGGCACTGCTGTGGGAGATACAGGCCTCTAAACCAGCAGTTAGAAATTTTTATTTACCCAAGGAATTCTTCATTTTTGTACCCTCTGAGGGACGGTTTTGGTTGTGACCCCTTTTTTGTGCTGTGAAGGCTCCAGCACTTCCCCCCGTGCACCCCGCTTCGTGCAGCATCGGCATCACGGCCACTTCGCCTCCAGGCAGGAATACACCACCCCCCCAAAAAAAAAACCCCTCACTGGGAGGTAAGGATGGAGCAACCCCCCTCCCCAATTCAACATCTGCTTGTGGAGAGACTTGGCAAAGGTGGGAAACCTGTGTCAGGGGCTGAATTCTCCGTTTCAGCTCCTCCGACGCCGAGGCTTGGCTAGGAGAGGCCCTTGATTTCTGCCCTGAAACCTTCTTAAAAATAGCACAATTATGGGAAAATCCTTGTCCAAGTGGAAAAGAAAACACCAGTCTGCGTTTCACGAGGAAGCAGAGCTATATAAAAGCGCCCTCCTATAGCTTTCTGTTATTTCTGTAAAGCGTCCAAGGCCTCGCACAGAAACCCTTCACCGAGGGGCACGTTTCCACGGGGAGAGGCCGGGCCTCTGGTAAAGCATTTTATTTTATTTTCCCCTGGAATTTTACTTCACCTCATCAGAAGTTTCCATAGGTGGGGAACAAAGCGTCTGCAGAAACGTCCTCGGTGGCTCTGTGCGGGGCAGGGGGGGGTCACTCCATCCTGAGCCACAAATAATGGGGCAAACTGGAAAAATCTCTCTGGGGGTTGTTTTTTTTTTCCGCAGAAGGTGGAGTTTGGGTGATGCCCCCCCCCCATCCTCCCAGCAGCATCCCCCCAACCCCCCCGGCATCTGCCCTCATGGGGATGACCCCCCACTTACAGACTTGAGGTGTCCCAGCTGGCTCTCCTGGAAAAAATTAATATATATAATTAACGGAGAAATTTAACATATGATTAATGTAGGCGGCCACCTCCTGTATGGCTCAGAGAAGGTTTCTGCCCGCAACACACCCCAAGACCCCCCAAAAAACAGCGCTGAGAGGCCAAGAAAGCCTGCTGAGCCACAGGGCTCTGTGGGGTTTGGGGGCCATGAGGAGAAGGGTGGCCCTGGGGCTCTGCTATTTCAGCTGTGCCCCCCCTGGGGATGCCCCTCTGCCCTGCCCCTGGGGTGACATCTCCTTCGTGCCCAACTTGCGTCCACGGGACGTGTCTCAGCCAGCGACGGGGAACGTCCTCGGCACTATTTATACCACGGGCTGGAGCCAGGTAAAAATAACCCCGGCAGCCTGAAAGTACTACTGTAAATCCTCCCTGTCAGCAAGAAAATCCCCCAGTTTGGGTCGGAGCCATTGTCCCCGTGGGAGAGGAGGTCTGGGGGAAGCCCGGGGTGTTTGTGAGGCTGAACCCCCAGTGGTTCACCTGAGAGAGGACAGAAAGGATGAGGAGAACCAACAGAGATGACTGGCATCATCCCTCCCCAGCTCCCGTGTCCCAAAAAAAGGGCTGAAGAGCAAAGCAAGAGTGTCAAATTGCTCTTGAACCAGGATTAAAGGCCACCGGCGCCGCTGTATTTATAGCTTCCTGATCATCTTTTGAAAAAAACAAACAAACCTCATTGTGACTGGTGGGATCCGAGAGGAGCTCTGGGACCTGCCCTGTTGCTCTTTATAGCCCGTCCTTTGGCTGTGGGTAAAGGTTGTGGTGGCTCCCGCAGAACCAGCAACTCGTGGGGTGGCACCTCTGCAGGGACCAAGGAGGGGGTTTTGTGCTCCATCTTTCCCTCCATCCTACCCTCCATCTTTCCCTCCATCTTTCCTTTCATCTCTCCCTCCATCTTCCCCCATCCTTCCAACCATCCCTCCCTCCATCTTTCCCTTCCTCTCTCCCTCCATCCATCCCTCCATCCTTCCCTCCATCCCTCCTTTCATCCCACCCTCCATCCTTCCCTCCCTCCAGCTTTCCCTCCCTACGTTCCTCCATCTTTCCTTTCATCTCTCCCTCCATCCCTCCCTCCAACTTTCCCTTCATCTCTCCCTCCATCTTTCCCTTCATCTCTCCCTCCATCTTTCCCTCCATCTTCCCTCAATCCCTCCCTCCATCCTTCCCTCCATCTTCCTCCATCTCTCCCTCCATCTCTCCTTCCATCCCTCCATCCATCCCTCTCTCCATCCCTTCCTCCATCTTCCCTCCATCTTTCCCTTCATCTCTCCCTCCATCCTCCCCTCCATCCCTCCCTTCATCCTTCCCTCCATCTTTCCCTCCATCTCTCCCTCCATTCCTCCTTTGATCCCTCCATCTCTCCCTCCATCCCTCCCTCCCCACGCTCTCCTGCTGCCCAAGTTTGCAGCGGTGAAGCTGCAGCCTCTCGCCGGAGCCCGCGTCGGCTGCCGTGCCTGAGTCAGCTTATCTGCGCCCGCCTGTTAATAGATTGCTTTGGCTTCCCTGCGCTCTAATTGCAGTTTAATGACGCATCTCATGCAAGCGGGTGAGAGCGCTGCCCCGTGTCACAGAAACAGCTGCCGCTTCCCCCCCGTTCCCCCCCAGCCCCGGGAGCGGGGGACACTCGGGAGCGGGGGACACCCCGGGAGCGGGGGACACAGCAGTCCCTGCAGTGGTGGCCAGGTACCACCATCGCCTCCCGCCCGCGGGGTTTGCTCCGTAAGCGCAGCCCGAGGCCGTATCACAGTCCTGTCACTTTTCCACTTCCATCCTCACGGAGCCAAAGGGCTGGCGCGGGGTCAGAGGCTCTTCCCGGGACCCTCGAGTCGTCCCTCCTGCTCTCACAGGGATGCTCGGGATGGGAAATTTGGAGCACGACACCTTCTCCTGAGCTGGCAAAGCACCACATCCAATGCACAGGGTTTGGCTGGTAAATACGGACCGTTCCCAGCGGAGAGGAGCTGCCGGTGCCCTCCCCACCCCACCAGGGATCTCCGCTCCCCGCGCCGCACAGGATCACACCCTCACACCGAGGAACTGGACAGAGTGCCACGTTGGCTGCCCTTGGCATGGAGAGTTGGCTTCTCCTGGACAAGAAGAGATGGAAATGGAGTGAAAACCCTTGGGCTTCTTGAGCGGCGTACGGCAGCTCTGCAGGAACAAGCCCACGGTGGCAAGGAGCCACCCCGCGCCCAACCGCGCTCATCTCCAGGCACCACCACGTGCCCGAAAGGACCAGCCTGACACTTTTTTGGAGGTGTCATCACCCCCTGAGACCTTCCTGCTGCGCAGGGCAGAGGCAGCGGGTGCCTCGTCCTCCCGAGCACCCGCCCAGCACGTCACACGCCGGCGTGGGGCCAACAAATTTAAGAAGGTTTTGGCAAAACCAAGAACTCAAAATTACCCAGTTGGGCAAGCGATTAATTGTTATCGACTGTCCCATCAGCTGAAGGTGTTTTCACCCATTACGAGCACACAAGGGACATCTCTTCACAGTTGTATCTCCCTCAGCTCCTCACCCACCTCCCAGGAACCCCCCTCCCCCAGCTCCTCCTCGCCTCCCACCTCTTCATGTGGCTTCTCTTGCTATGGCCTGAGCTCTACTTGGAGTTCAGGGCCCTCAGCAGCTGGCACCATCAGCTCCTCTCCAAAGAGGGTTAAGTTGCTTTTTTCGGAGCCGTGGGGAATTAAGGGCGCTCAGCCAGCGGCCCCGTGAACTGCCGGGCACTGGCACAGGGCACGGGGACAGGTCCCAGCCGCCTTCTGCCCCAGGGGGATGAAGAGGGATTGCATCAGCTCATCCCAAAACACCTCAAATAAAGCACCGCGTCCTACCCCGCCGTGGTTTGAAGTGGATTTTTGAGCGGAAGGCAGGGGGTGAGGTTGTACCCCGCTCGCCTGGGAGCAGAGAGGCAACTCTGGCCGCCCCGTGAGATGATCTCGTTGGCAGAACTTCTGAAAGGGACGTTTGACTCGCCAAATGACTGAATTTCATCAAGGAGCAAAATTTGCACACCAAACAAAAAGCGGTTCTCTGGCCACGAGGAATTTCTTAACCCGCTCGGCCGTTGCAGGTGCTGCCAGGGAACAGCGCCGACAAAACCCTTCATCCATGGGAAATGATTTAAGGAGAATTAGAGGGGTTTATTTCACGGGTTTCTTGTCATTGTTGCTGCCTGAAAAATACCTTAAAATCATGTAATTCCTTACAAAACAAAGTATGTGCTTCCCCGGCTGGTGTGGCTGAGGGGAAGGCGGGGTGAGATGATGCCAGGAGGGTTTGCTCCTGGTCAGTTTGGGGTGTCCCCTCGTGCTCAATCCGAGACTTCAGGGGGTGGGGATCATCTTTTGGCTCTGCCCGGTGGGACCCTTGCCCGTGACTGCAGCCTCCAAGTGCTGAAGTGACTCAAGTGCACACCAGTGACTGCTCCGGGCTCCCAGCTATCGGAAAAGAGGATAATTTGACTATTTTTCAAGCTAAACGTAACATTTCTTGAACGATGAAATTTTGCTGCCTCCAGCGGGCACACAGTGTAGGAGACTGAATCAGAATCGTGGACCAGCAGGTCTTTTAGTACTTGAAAATTTTATTTTCTCAAATGAGCACCAACACATATTGTAAATATGACAAACAATACGCCTCCCTCTAATACTGAAGAACTATATACAATGTACAAATACATGAAAAGGTGGCAACCAATTATTTGAAAACAAACAATTGCATTTATTACTGAAGCAAATGACCTGAAAGAATATGCCAAAAAAAAAATAATTAAAACAAGATCAAAGAAATAAAAGTATACACAATTTGTAAACACGAGAGCATCAATAGACAGGCTGGTATTGGAAATATTGTCCTTCAGTTTTGTCAGTGGGGAAAGCATTCCCATTTCCTTATGAAAAACAAAACAAAGGATACATACAGTTTGTAACGATGAGAATAGCTTATTTGTGGTTGTACCTTACACAATGCCATTCTGCTTGCACTTAAATATGTTGATTTTTTTACTTTTTTTTTTTTCTGAATTCAAGATGATTATTGTTTCCCCTCTTCCGCTTATTCTTTTTAAACTGGATTCTGCGAAATCTACGTCTAACGTAATTTGTTTCTGAGCATTTGATTTCTGAGGCTTCTCACCTGGTGAGAAAAGCTCCTTCCCACTGAGCTGAGCTCTGGTTCTCGCCGATCTCTTCACCCAACCGGGTCTTTGGGTGTCATCGCTTCATCCAAGAACTGGTTCCCACGAAAACACGACGCTCCTCCCGAAATAAGGAAGTGCAGTGAAATGCATGATTGACACACTCTCACATACCGGTTAGAAAAATGCACACAGAGAGAACTCTCGCTTGATCATCACAAGAAACAACAGATTTCGTTCGTAGGGGTTTCTATCCCGTGTATTTTGAAGTCGTGTGCACCAAAAACAGAGAATTAAAGAGCGTGCAACAGTTACTCAGCGCTGAAAACAGCTCCTTGCTCAGCAAAACACAGTCCAGTGGTTTGTGCTGTTGGTCCACTTTGGGATTAAGAAGAGACCCAATGAATTAAAAACGAAGAAGGGGGAGAAGGGGGGAGGTTGAAGACAGAAAGAAAAACAACAGAAAAAAAGAACTTTACTGCCAGAGAGGTAAACTTTTACTTGAATTTGTTATGTAGCAGCCTGGTTTAAAAAACAAAACAAAACAAAACAAAAAGAACAACCAAAAGAAAACCAGGATCCCTGTCCAAAGACTTATGCTTTAGTTTAAAAACAACAACTAGTTAGAAATCTCCATCCTCCATCCCTGCTGCCCCCAAGCAACTGGAAACAGCGACTCGGAGGCTGCAGCTTATATTCAATCCTGTTTTCTACGTCTCAGTATCTACTTCACTCCAGCCAATACTGGTGCAAGAGAAAATTTCAGGCCCGGACCCTACAAACCAGATCTCCTCAGGGAAGCCATTCCCAGATGGAGCCCCACCAGCTTTTGTGGGACTCGCCGTGGGAGCGTGAGCTGACGGGGGGCTCAGGCCACCGGAGGGGACCTCCTGGAGCGGTCCCCGAGAGCCTGGGGCTTCCTCCTGTCCCACACACCAGCCCTGGACCCCGGGCTCCCTCCCTAACCCCACGCCGGAGACCAATTCTGCAGGATGGAAGCAGGAGGGACTCCCCTCTCCCGCCCCGTCCAGAGGAGAAATGGATCAACTTAAAGAGGACAACGTATATATGATTTTTGTTTCCCTTCAAACATATTTTCCAACAAATACAGGAGGAAACAGTATCATTTATAAACAACAAAAAAGTGCTCTCAGGAAGGGGCTCTGAGAAAACAGCACCAAATATATTATTTTTTTAAAAAAATTAAATATTATTTACAAAAGTATATTTCACAAGATAATGTTGGGGTTTTTTTTCCTGCTTTGTATATATTATCATCTGAATATTTATTACAGATCAGGATTTCACACCAGATAAATCCACCAGAGCAAAACAATTTAAAACTTACTCAAATCTGGGCTTTGGGGCAGACGGGGGCGATGTAAAGTCGAGGGTGCACGCAACGTGCCAGAGACAAGGCTGCCATCTTAAAAAAGGAGCAGAACTCACTCCTGTTCGTGTTTTCTTGAGGATGCCACCTATGGAATGGGTGCTCGGTGCCTGCCCAAGGAGCCAATTTCCATGGGCCACATCTCCAGCTTGGAAACAACAGTCCCACCTTGCTCACCCCAGTCACTAATGAACGGGCTACAGTCAACTCCCACGACCAGAGGGATGCAGAGAGCGAGGTTCTTTGGTTATGCTCCGAATATATCACTCCACCAGTCACCAGTTTAGCCTGCGCTGATGGTGGTAGCCACCAGCACACAGATCTGATCATCCTGCCCGGTCACCAGCTCCCAGTACTGTCATGTGGTTTAATGCAGCGAGTCACAGACGAGTTAGCAGAGGACTGAGAAGTACTTCATATTTAATGGACACACAGCAGAGAACCAACACCAATGAGCCTCACAAGCCCAGTTTTCCTAATCTCCCTGTCCAGTGGATTAAAGTCACTCTACAGATAATTCTCTGGGTGTTGGGGACATTCACAGGCACACGTATTATTTTCGTATCAGGGCTTGAGGCCAGATTCTCAGCAAGTGTGAGTCTGTGGATGCTGATGGGACAAAACCAATTAAAACCAGATTAGGATCTTGCCATATTCAAGCTTAGACTGGTTGCCATTAAAAGCGTAACCTCTGTGAACAGTTAAAAACAGCCCAATCTGATGGATCATCATACTTTCCTGTCCCAAATAGATGGATAAAAAGACATCTGGTAGCTCTCTGGAGTAACTGTTCTTATTTTTGAGAGCAGTCCTCTAGACAGCCCTACCTTTTATATCGCTTTTTAAAGGCAATCAATCTAAATACCAACATAAACCCAGGAGCCCCTGTGTGCTCTTTCTTCTTAACTCATATTAATGATTTGGGGTTCTCCCTTACTTCTCCCAGCTCCAACCAGAGCCCGTTAAAGGCTACGTATCTGGGGAGACTGAAGAGCTCTTCAAAGAATGCAGATTGCTTCCCACTAGCCAAAACCTAATAAATTGCCATGGATCACCAGCCAAAGGTCAGGAAAATGGGACCAGGCCACTGCCAAAGCCAACAAGATAGTGGGTAGAGTTTTTGATTTCTACTAGATTTTTATCCCTGAAGGGAATGTGGATGGTGGAAGCAAAGATGATGAGAAACAAAAGCTGAAGCAGCTGTTACACAAGCCAGAGCAGACGGGATGAAGGCAGAAGCCACCTCCCAGCAGGCCAGCCACAAATCAAGCCAACCCCATCCAGGCAGGAGCTGTGGCCAGACCCCATTTCACCTCCCTCTCCAAGGTTGTAAAGAACAGCAGCTCAAGAGGAAAACCAGCCTTTGCTTAGATGGGCCATCAGGTTTGGGTTTCCGCGCAAAGACCCAATATGTAAGGTCCACCCTGATCCATAAGTAGCGTCTCTGCTCACATCCCCTTCGTTTAACAACAAATTACTTTCTCTCCACCAGCCCCCTGTCCCGGCCCCACAGTGAACTGAGAGTATCTTGAGGGTGGGGGCAAGCGACAACAGATTACAGCTCCAAAGCTTGGGTTTCATAAGGAGCTACAAACCCCTGCACAATACTCTTTCTTTCTGGATTAAGAAAGATTTCCCCCAGTGGATTAACCTACTTGAAAGAATTCCACAAACAAAAATAAAATTCACTCAGAGAAACAAAACTAGTTCAGTTAAATAGTCTTGAGTTATGCACCAGATACTGGCTGGACTGTTGCAGAGCAAACTTCACATTATCATTTACATCTAACACAGCTCCCCTCTCACACTCGATGCCCCTTCCCCACCAACCACCTCAGGAAGGTCCACAATAATTAAAATTAAAAACTTAAAATGGGAAGGACTTGTCCCTTGCAGTTACGATGCCCACATCTACCCCTCCCCTTTAAACTCCAAGGCAAAGACAATTTCAGGGGTAGGGGGAAGTTTAATTTCTTTTTTCTCTCCCATTCCCCTTGTGCCTGCAACAGGCTTCTGGAGGTGGGAAAAGCGGGGAAGGTTTTGGGGAGGATACCTCATGGCTTGAAATATCCACCTGTGCAATACAACCACCAGGCTCCTCTGCTCCCTCCTCTCCCCACTCTCGCACCATTGCTCTGCCAGGCTCCAAGAGCAGAGCTGATGGCTGGGGCCTGGGATTTAAGAAAAAGATTCTGTAACAGCATTTTCCTACTCATGCTCATAAAGGATTGGTAAAAGACCCCCAAGGATGGTCAGTGGAGGCTGAGAAATCAAGGGGTACCTTGCGTTACTAAGTTTGTCCCCGTCCTCCTCTACGTAATTTCCTCTTCCTTGCCTATCACGTGCCTTTTTTTTCACCTGTCATCTCTTCTAAGCTGCAGCTCCAGCCCCATCGTGCCTTAAGCGGTTTTCTCCTCCTCTCTGAAGGGCTCAAGAGTCAGGATTTGGTTTCTCCAGCTGTGAGGATGCTCCCCACAGCTGTGCTCTGTTGGGATGTTTGGCCTACCTACCCTGAAACAGCAAGAAAAAGGAGAGGCAGGGAATCTCTCCAGCCTTCAGGTCGTGTGTGTCCCCCCTCCCCCCAAGACAACAAGTTCATAAACAGCAAACAAAACACAGATTTGCGATTAGCTTGCGGGGGGAACTGGTTATGACTTGTGCTCAGCCAGCTTAGACTGAAGCTCCAACGATGGAGCAGCGGTTTTACGACTCGGAGAGGACACAGCTGTGAGGTATTTTTCTGTCCATTTAGACAAGTAGATAGTTTCAAGCCTTGGTTAACCAGGACTTAAAGGAGAAGTACAGTTTCAACTTCTGATGACTTCCCTTTGGGCCCACTCCCTACCCCCTATCACCTTCTCCTGCCCAAAACTCATGTCTTCCTCCCGCACCGAGACCTTCTGATCAAATGCCACCACAGAGCCAACTTCAGTTTGTACTTAAACATTCGTCAACATGGAATGGCTGTCGGGCATTCGGTGCATTCTCTTAGCCAACGCCAGAACAGAGAGAGAAGCAGCCAGGGTCAACTCACAAACAGATACAAAGCAAAGAGACAGAGAGACAGAAATTTAGAGGCCAGTCACCAATAAAGATGGAGAAGGGTGTGAAGATGCTCCCAAATTGCAGAGCCTCTAAATGCATGGAACCAAGCGTTCAGTCACTCTCTCACTCTTGGATATAATGTTCGGTTGGATGGCATTCTCTTACACGCTGGTAGGGCTGGGCTCTTTCCATTCAATCCCAGCCATTATCCTTGATCATGTGAGCTAGTTCAATGATGTATTTGCCTTCTTTATACTTCTGGCTGCTTTCAAAAGCGTGTTCCTAAAAAAAAAAAAAAAGGAGAAAGAATGAGATCAAGATGGTACCTGAAGGTAAAGCACAGTTACGTTTCAGATCTGGGGATGCTGGTACATCTCAGCCCTGTCTACAGAGTAAAACAGCCCAACTGCAGGTTCTCCTGCTGGCTTTCAGGAAAATTATGTTGGAAGAATCTTAAATCCTGCTTCTAGCTGCCTTTACAGGCTGGAAAAACAGAACAATCAGCACCATGTAAACATGCAGCTTTTTGAAGGTGAATGGCAACCCCTCCCTGATCTACGCTTTAGGAATCACCAGTGATAAAACCCACCTCTCTCTAGTGGCCTGAGAGTTTATTAATATATTTGGTAAGAACACAGAGGTTGCTCTGATGAACCCTGCTGTAAAAACACTACTGTTGGGAACAAGACGGATTATGGTAAACTTTATGTGGAAATGGAGCAAAGGGCCGAGGAGGACCCACTCTCCACAGGTGTGTCCTGCAGCCACAGAAACACACGGTGCTTCAGCTCTGCAGGATCAACGAGTCAGGAGGTCTATGGGATCCCTAACCAGGAGGGACTCCGCTATGGAGGCTGCATCCTGACAAGCAGTTAAAGTCTGCTCAGGTGTGCTGTTTGCCTGCATGTAATTCATCTGAAATAACGTAATTCTGTTGCTGGGGAGGCTTGGGCTTACTGCTATGTTTATAACATTTTGTATTTTGTTTCACAATAAACTCAATCGATGTGCTTAGTGTCCTTCTCCATTTGTGAGATCCATGCTGTGTTTCTGCATGAATTCCTACCGCATCAATTTTTGATGCTTTACTTTTTATAGCCTTTCAACTGGTTTATTAAAGAATATTTCTGTCCAGAGGCCGCAAATACAATATATGTTTTGTTTAGACACTGCTCAAAATGTTTTGACAAACAAGTACACTGCGTGCCTCCTGAAGCAGAAATTAGTATGTAGCATAAGCCTTTATTTGAAGGTAATTGAATTTATGAAGAGCAACAGACAGCAAACAGATTAACTCATGTTCGATAGCATTTCCAGTGGGAAGGACACAGGATTAACAATATATGGATCATTCTATTACTCTCATATCATCTGGGGAAAAAAAAGACAATAGAACCACAAGATTGATTGAAGTTATCCTCATTTATGTTAAGCATCACTAAGGGACGCCCACCAAAATCAGGCTCACAGTGTATATTCTTAGTAAAACAATACATTATCCACAAAGAGGTCCTGCTTTGAATGGATATAACAAACCCAAAACAGGAGGGAAAATGGAAATAACAAAAAGGAAAAAAACATGGCTAAGGATCCGTGTTTCTGGTTCCCAAGTTAATGGTGTTTCCACAAGACCACGTTACCATACACACACCTTCAGAAAGGGCCGGAGCAAAGGTGTACACAGGAAAAGCAAATGGTACCGATACTCACATATTTCCAACCCAGTGTGGTTTTGCAGTTTTCACAGTAAATATCTGCAACCGCATGTAATCCTGTTAATAACACCCGCTCCTCTGCAGGGCCACAGCCCACATTAACTCTGGGGAAAAAGGAGAGATGCTCCCTGTTAGTGTGTTTTGCCACAGCACGATGCTACAATGAAACTGACAGCAATTTCATGGCAGAATTTAAAAACGCAAGCAGGAGGTTCGGGATACTGAGTACCACAGCTGTGACCGAAACAAGGATCTCTTGCAGTTCCTGAACAGGATGAAAAGGTGAAGCAGAATTTTTATTCAACTAAAAATTCTATAAAGCTTTGGACAGAAGATTAATAACATTCTAGTAAATTGCACTAATTATGCATTTGAGAAAGATTTTCATTTTCAAATTGATAAAATGGTACTTTTACTTTCCCAAATGGAAACTTGAAAAATGTAACTGAAATGAGTTCTTCCGAAAGACATGCTAGCCGTGGTCTCACCAAAACTGTTTTCAGTTATTGGGAAAATTATACTTATTTCTTATGCTAGCTCTAAAAAGTTCACATTTAGATACTATTTACTCTCTACATTTCAAAACTTTGACTCTTTGGTCCAACTGCATTCTCTGAGAACAGAATGACTCATCTGTTAGATCTTATTTCTCAATGAGATGATGAAAAACCACCTTCTCCTAGCTCCTTATCTGAAACCTCAACATAAAATCAAATATGAATCATTGCTGTTACGCATCTCCTTCTCCAAGCATTTTCAGCAAGCTCCCAAGTCTCAGGCAGAGATTTCCTGAAGAAGGGCTATCCTTTTGTTTTCTTCTTCACGAGGGTTTTCTTAATTCTATCCCAAGAGATGCAGAGGTGACACGT
Source organism: Gallinago jamesoni (assembly GCA_025769975.1). Lineage (NCBI taxonomy): Eukaryota > Metazoa > Chordata > Aves > Charadriiformes > Scolopacidae > Gallinago > Gallinago jamesoni. The sequence goes on from JAOQGH010000006.1 coordinate 6,558,766, forward strand.
ACAAAGTTATACTCACACTGAGTTGAAGAGGTATGCTCGTCCTTGGCTTCCTTGAAAGGACTGAAAGGCAAGAAAACAAAGTTCAGTTGGCTGGGTGGTAGAAATAAGGCCAAACCAGGACCTGCCCTCACCGACTGCACCAGTGGTAGTTATAGCAACTGTCAGCCAGGGCCTGAGAAACGCACAGTGTTACAGTCCTCGAGATGGAAGGAGCACAAAGCAAAACGCCAGGAGGAGATGAGCACTGATGTCCCGCAGATGGGAAGAAGGGAACAGCTGCCTCCAGCTCTAACAACTGCCCATTTCAGGAGGCACACCAGCAGCCCACTGGGAACTTCACCTGGTATCACCAGCACTTCCAGTGCCGTACAAGCCCAGTGTACTTTTCAAGAGTTAAGCTGTTTTCTCCCTTATGTCCCAGCAATGTCTACTTTCACCCTTTACATTCTGTTTATGAATTTCACACTACTGCCTCAACCTTACCCAATGCAGCCTGGCTGCCAAATATCGATTTCAATCTCTTTTCTAAAAACAAGGTGCTCCCAGAGGCTTCTCGCTGCACTGCCAGTTTTCAAACATGGTTGTTGCACGCAAATTCTCCTTGGGAAGACTGCACAGATGGAAGCTGAACTGAAATGAGAGACTGGGACCTATTCATACACTTAAATACAACCTCTACTACAGTGGCTTTACAAAAGACCTTAACCTTGCGGAGGTGTCTGCAAGCCTTCACATTCCCACTGATGTCAGGGAGGTCTTCAGGACTGGATCTAAACACAGGATGAGATATAACTAGAGAGAGATAAAGGTGGACAGGAGAGAACTACATAAGAGCAAACACACACCAGATAATCACCAGTCAAGGCACACCTTGTCTGCTCCATGTTTCCTTGGGATCTTAAAGCATCAACATGTAAAGGCAGCATTTTGAGGAGAGCAGGGCAGTAGCAGCCTGGTGGGACACTGCAGGTAGCCAGGACCTGCAGCAAGAGCCAGCAGGATCCACTTGTGACAAGCCTTTAACATTACCCTGTGGCAGTGCCTCCCGTATAGGAGCTGGCTCACACATAGCAAGTGCCACCTGCATTTTTAATGGACTTTGACAAGCACACACTGAATTAAACATTTGGTGCTTATGAGCAAGGCACAGTCACCCTCTGCACGCAAGGAACCTTATGAGATACCTCAGGGAATGTATACACTGAGGGGCAAGGAGCTGGGAAAGCCAAAAAGCAGCTTTTCTGGACCATTTAATCCTTCACGTTGCACCTTACCAGGAACCTTGGAATATTTAATGATTTTCTTAAAACTTCAGCTTCTACGGATGAGCAATGATTTCAGACTAAATACTCTGAAAAGGAGGGAGAAAGAGCTTTGAGGGAAGAGAGGAACATTCAAGGTTTAACATCCCTGGCCCACCACCACTGGTCATTTTGTTAAGAGTGATCTGACCCTGGAGCAGCACAGGAAGCAATCTCTGAGAGGTCCCTGTGCTTCCCAGGTTGTCCCCTTCCATCAGTCCAGCCCTAGGGATGCATCCCTATGCCTGCCCAACCACTGCCTCACAAAGAAGTAAAGTCAAAGCCATGCCTGAGAACCAGCAGATGGATGCAGATGGGTGCAGATGGATCTGGACCCCATTTCTTACATCTTCATGCATCTGCATGAATCAACTGCCTCCTCCGCACTGGGGAGGCTGCTCTGTGTTTCCAGCTAATGGTCCTAATTGCCAGAGCTGGGCTAGCAACTAATTAGCTCCAGCGAGTAGTTCTTGGGTGCTGCCTGGCAAGCAGCTCTGTACAGCCTGTAAGATGTTTTCTCCATGGTGAGTCCTGTTCTCATGAAGGGCAGAGATGGGAAATTCACTGACCAGCAGGAGACAACAAAACACATGAATGGTGTGATTTAAAACTGTCCTTCAGACAAGAGAACAAGTACAGCCTGTCATAGTGTTTAGCCTGAGGCCCTTCTTGGTGCCTCTAGAAGTGATGAAGGCCCACTAGAAAATCCCCAATCCCTCGCCAGGGAGCAGAGGCAGCCCTGTGGGGAAACACAACGCCACGGAGCACTGCAGACAGGGAAACGGATCCAGCAAGGAATGCTGCCTGTGAGGTCTGGATGGCAGCAAGGGCCCTGCCAAGCATAAAGTCACTGCCTGGCAAAAAATATCGAGTCAGTCCTGGGGGAATAACTGTTCTTTGGAGGAATCTGAAGCCCAGTATTAGTTGCCACCCAGGGCACAGAAGAGCCACTCTGGATTCAGAGAGGATGCCTGAGGCACTTAGATATCTCTTTCACTCAGACAAAAGCAGTGCCCTGAGGAATGCCTCTTTTCTTGGGCAGGAATTAAATAGGACACACGGCTCAAGCATGTTTGTATAATTGCATTTATTAGAGAAGCTTCTTTTAATCCTTCTGCAGCACTCAAGTTCTTTATTATCGTTATTGTCGGCTCGCTGATACCCCACATGCCATCTAGGTGTAGCCTGACTTCTACAAAACACACTGTGTTGTTTCAGCCTCCCGTGTGGTAAAGTAGGAATGGGCACAGAGCTGATAACCCCCAAGCCAGAAAGAAGAGTCCAAGCCAGCCCCAGGCAACACTCTACCTTGTTGCAGCAATGAGCAGGGACATTGGCTGTCCACGCTGCAGGGAGGGATAGCAGCCTGGAAGGATGGGCTGCGGATGGGGTACAGGGATGAAGCAGAAGGTCCCACAGCAGCTTGTGTGCCATCAAAGCAAAATGAAAGCAGATGAAGCTTGCTAACCATCCAGTCCTTCCCAGCAAATACTTTTCCATAAACACCAAAGTGACTAAGTTTGCCAATAACAACAAACCATGGGAGCAAAGTTTTTATTGGTACAGAAATAGGATTTTCCATTACTGCTGTACAAAGGCCTGTCTTTAATAAACAACAAAACCAAACCCATCAGCTTTGTGTTTGGGGCTCAGTGGACGCTCTTCCATCCCAATCCTAGGGGACAGTAGCATCCTTTCAGAGGTGCCCTTCCTTCCAGCGCAAGCCAGCGCTTCAGGAGATCTAAGGGCGGTCACTGCAAAAAAACAATCACATTAATTATCTCCTGCCCAAGCAGAATTTTTCAATGTCCCACTGCCTAGCTTTCAGTGCTGCTGCCTGTCCTAATGTTCACCCTCCACCTAGCTAAGCATTTGGCAAATCATATAAAAAGAAGCCAGAAAGGTCTGGCAACCACCTCAAGTTCACCAGCGCATTTGCTCTCTGCAAGACTAAGCCAACTGTACCTTTATAAAGGTACCACAGGCAGGTTTTATCTGGGAGTTGTAACCTCGACATTTTCTGAAGATGTTCCTTCTCTTCTGGCACTCCAAAGAAACTGGCACATGCTGTGGGCACAATGAAATCAGAAGAAAGATATCTATTTATAAACAAACAGATGTTCTTTCCTTTATTTATTTATTTAAGATACACACAAAGAGATTTCCACAACAGGCTTGGTTTTCCCTGAACAGTGACAGTCAGCAGTAAGACCTACTCTCTATACTAAGCATTTTCTTTGTGTAAATTTCCTTCATACACATTCAAAGGTGTACCTCACACACATGCTTATAAATCCAGACTTCTTATTCTCTAAAACAACAGCTCCTGGCATCGCTTTTCAGCTGAAAGAAATGGAAAGGATTTTATTTTTTTTTTGTTGCTGTTTCCCACTGAAAGCCCAAGCACATATTTTTCTCTGCACTGCTAACACTCAATGTCTGGCTGGAAACACATTTGTATATGCCAGCAACAAAGCTCTCCCTCCCCATCCTGCCTGAGCCCTCTAAAAAAACAATACATGCTTTTGAGATGTGCAATGCACAACAGCTTTCTCCTCCTGACTGCCCATATTCAAAACCCTTCCCCGCTCCTGAGTGCTCCGCTCAGCGTGGAGGCACCTAAGAGCTGCAGGGACCTAGAAGTGCTGATTTGAGGACCCAGGTGGGGAACCACCAGCCTGGAGTCAGCTATTTGGCTGCAGATCCTTGCCTGCCAAAGCTGTCTCTCGTTACAGCAGAAGCTCCATGTTAAGATGCCTCTGGCAGCTGCTCTGGTTTAAGAAGTTCCTGTCACCCAATTTACAGACACTCATTATGCCCCCCTCAGCTGTGCTGATTCCAAATTAGATCTATGGAATCATTCTTTTTAAAAACAAATCCTTGGTGGGGGGTGGGTGGGTTTGAGGGAAATAGCTCTTTCTCCTTGTACCATATAATGGATCCAGTTTAAAGGGCAATCACACCGACTACTTAATAATTACAGTATGGGGGCAGACACAAGTCATTCGGAGAACAAGTTCTCAAACTGAATTTGCTGGCAGAGAACCACAGTGCAGAACTGCAGCTCTAGCGAGAGACAGTCTGCAGGAGAGGGAGTTTGGGTTTCGCAGACGCTGTTAAACCAGATCTGCCACAGAAGGAAGCATAACACGCAGCCAGCACCTGAGAAGTGCCAGCTCCTTTGTGGCAGACACTTTCCACTCGCTAGAGATGGACTCAGCCTGCAAGACTCCAAGCTGAATCCTTATATATTCAACACCCGTGACCTTGGGAGCTGTCGTTTCGGTTTAGTCCCTTTGTTATATTCTGGCCTCAACCCGAAGTGCTGAATCTACTGTTCTGTTTGCTCTGAGCAAGACGCACGACTCCTTCGGAGCCTTCTTCAGCAGCACAACAGCACACAGACAGCCACAGAGGAGGGCTACGTCCCTCCGTCACTGCAGCCTGATCCGTGTTCCACCTGCCTTCCACCAGACCTTCGCACTTGCACATTCCTGTTACTGGTGACCGCTGGAGACACGGAGGGAAATTTTCACATTCAGTCAGTCAGTAGAGCCAGGGAAAGGCATGAATTCTGAATGTGCTCCAAACACGCCTACGCACCATATCCCTTCTCCCCGGTACCTACAGCTTCTCATTCAGTGTGCAGCCCACTCAGCAGTTCCACACGCTGAACAAATGATAGGATTAATACCCCAAGTCTTTGTGACGGCATTCGACAATAGGCTAAACACAAAAAGAGCTGGCTGGAATCATCTGGAAAAAATAGGAAGCCGTTGCCAGGACTAAATGGCTCCGTACTGATGCTTGTTCTCTGCAGACTGCAGGGCTGAAAACCCCCACTCACCTATATCCAGCTGGCAGCCGTTTAAAAAGCCAATAAAACAAAAATGAAAAGGCAACTGGTCCCAAAGAGGTACAAGGGGAAAAAGGAACAAAGCATGCCCCCTCCACGCTGTGCTCTTGAAAGCTACAAATAATTCTCACCGCAAGGATGCAATGAAGAACAGAGGGGCCAAAGCCACCGCCAAGGATCACCGGCCATCGGCACGTCCCAGGCCATGTGGAATGGTACCACCAGGAGAAGCCAAATGACTGCAGCCATCCAGACTCTACAAAAAAGGATGTGTTTTCTATGCTTGTGATATCCCCACTGGGACAGAGCAATTCAGTGAGTAAGAGAAACAGTATCATGAACTCCTGGGTTTAAAAGGCACTGAAGTCTGTGGGAGAAAAATTCATCCAACGCCTATTCAGAGATAGCTCTTTTATCACTTACTTCCCACCTACATGTACAACGTTTGTTTTTTAAGTTACTAGTCATTTCCACAACACTGCCTGTAGGATTTATCTATTCTTGCTGCTGATTTAGCCTTTAAACACCTCAGGATGAGACATTCTCATAAAACACAATCTGAATAGGGAGAGGAGACCTTTAAGTATGACCAAGGTGGGATGTCAATCCAACTGGAGCACATGCCTACAAAGATATGCTCTAAAACACAGGTGTTCCTCACCACTCATCCCGCTCCCTCTAGTAATTAATCCCAGTTCCTATCAGCTGCTATCCCACCTAACAATCAGTATCACACAGAAAGCTCTGCCTTAATGGCACCTTTCAAGCCCTATTAATTATGGTTACAATGATTTGATTAAAAAGGTATGTCCGTGTGTTTAGAGGAACCACTATGCCTGGTAACTGCACTAGGTGTATGATGACTCTATGAGGAGTTTACTCGTGAGTCACTGTGCAGTGGAAAGAAAATTGGGAAAATATAAGTATGAAAATACCTGTTGCAGATTGTGGAGGCTGCCCTAGACAGCACGAGCCATTTCAACCATCTACTTGCATCATAGTCAAGTATTTCCCAACGGAGCAGGAGTTCAATTAGCTGGTCCCTGTATCCATGCAGACTACAGAGACCTCCTCAGGCTTCATTAATTTCACCTTGTTCTTCCTCACAGAAGGGACAGTAAATGATCAGATTAAACTGAGATTCAATTTTGCGCCGATTATGTGAGATACAGACCCATGTCAAGGGAACCGGTTACATTATTCCACCTCACGCACGGATGTGACCTTACCCTGTTCCAACTGCACTCCTGAGTTTTAATTGAGTTTTAACGTGGGTCCTTAATGCTATTTAAAGCCCAAAGTCGATAGGGAATTAGTGGACCAAACTCATCTCTGAAGTAATTCAATTAATTCAGCATGGCCTTATTCCCCTGCAGTTTATGTTGCTGAGTGAATACCCAGTGAATAACTCTATGAGTCTGACGTGTTCCTTCCCAGGAACAGCTACATCCGAGCGGTTTTACATCGTGTTTGTGTCTCGGGTTATGTAGTCTGTGAGAAGGAAAGTGCACAGGCTGGAAAGATGAAAGATGTAACAAGATACTTTTTTTTTTTTTTTTAATTCTGATAGGAGATGTTATTAAATTTTTTTTATTCTGCCTCCTGGCAGCAGCAGGTGTTCATTCAACCCTCTCGTTCCCTCTACACCGGACACAAGCAGGGCTGAGCCGAGTTTCTGATAAGAGCCTTTTGTCCTAACAGGAACCAACTCAGCACTTCCACGGCACAGGATAGGTGGGGAGAGGCTGCAGCCAGACAGGGCAAAAGCTCCAAACACACACACCTGCAAAAATACCAGCAGGGTATCCCGCTGGCATCACCTCTGCATCCCATGACATAAATTCTCTTTACAGTGATGCTGTCAGGGAAAAGGTCAATGTAACAGAGCAAATTATCAGTGACTGAAAAACCTCATGATTCTGCTACATCCCATTTTTGCATCAATGTTGCATCCTGCTTTGTCTGCGAGAGGAGAACCTTTACCCCTTGGAACTGTTTCATGTTGCAGAAGCAATGCTGTGTGAGCAGGGTCTAAGTCCTCTGTGCCACAACCAGAAGGACAGACTTCCCAAACAGGCTGAAAGACACGAGCTGTCACTGCCAGCTAAAGCTATCTTCAGACCTACTCCAACCTACAAGAGCCCTTTAGAACTCATGCAGCTTTCACACCACAGACTCTGCTGTGCTCTGAAATCCAAGTGTTCCCATGCCACATGCCAGCCTCTCCCCTTCCGATCCTTAAAATACTCAGCTCAGCTCAAAATTCAGGCAACTTAAGTAGTAGCTGCATTTTATTTTTTTAAAATAAGGACTTAGAATAGGGCTTTTTGTTTGTCTGGCTTTTTTTTTTTAAGTGAGATTCTCTTATCTTTTCATAGTTGTAGGAGCTGAGATGAAAAAAAATATCAGCACTGTTCACAAGACTTCCAAAAATGCTAAAAAAAAAAAAAAAAATAATCACGAACTGCAAAAGGACATTCAGCACACACTCTGTGGCATTATCTCTAGAACATCAATGTTGCTCAGGAAGATGGAAAACAAATGGGACCATACAGATGCCCGACCCCATCAGAAGCGAGCCATGAAACGCAGCTCTGTCCTGCTCATCGGAGCGGTTCTCGAACACACGTCAGCACAACACGAAGGTGACACCAATGCTCCAACGGGGCCGTGTTGCTCCCAGGCAGAGAGGCTGTACATACCCACTTAAACGGGTCAGGATCCAGGAGCAAATTCCCAGTTATTAATTCATGTGTCAGTAACGACTGTCCATTAGCACCAGAGGAGAGAGCAAGAGGTTTCCTTCAAAGGGAAATTTTATATTGTAGTTGCAGAGGAGAGATGTGTTTGGAGGCTTTGCAATTAATGAGGATCAGTATTTAGGGAAATACAAATTACCTAAAATTAAGGCTTTTGTTTTTCCACAAGTACAAAAATTTCTAACAGTTTAAGCCACCACTCTGCTAAGCTAAAGCCTGAGCAAAGCTCTGTAAGCATGTCAAAATACAGAAAGTAGTTGCAAACTGCTCTGGCCCCTTTTCCCTCCAACATGCCTGGCAGGCTTCCCTCCAGACTTTGACTCAGTTCAAATGCAAGGCTGTTAAATCTCATCATGTTATCATGAGTCCTCTGCTATTCAGCTTCCTTATTAAAGCCCTGGGCTTCTGGACTCTGCTCTTATTTATTTTTAAATGTGTTTCTAGCCCACAGACTTCAAAGTGAAATTTCAAAATGTGAATGCTAAAGGCACAAACAACTGAAGACAAATAAAAAAAAAACCACACCAAATTTATTACTTCTATAAAACTTCACAATATTTTGGGGCTTCTCTTGTTATTTTGATGGTCTCTGGCTGCTGCTGCTGTTATGCTTCAAAACTTGAATATAAGATGAAAAGGATGGAAATACCATGGGAAACAAAGCAGATTCAGTAGCAGAGTAATTGCCTTTAAAAGTGAATACCACAGGAGACAGAGTGCCCTCTTCTCTGCAGCCCAAGCAGTGGGGATGCTTCATGCTGGGCCTGGGGCCATACTGCTGGCTAATCCTCATCTGCCACAGCTTCATTCCCAACAGACACCACCATTCCCAGATCTGCAGGAAGTTGAGAAGAGTTTGGCATCTCCAGTATTTAAGTTGCCAGTGACATCCATTAACCACAAGCCTTTACATTTTGGTATGTAGAAAGGCAATATGGAGAGAAGCACTTTGTTCTTTACCATGAGAAATTACAGAATATGAAAGCAAAGCCCAGCGCTGCCTTTCTGGATATGGAGAGATGAAAAAAATGCATTTTATTCTGGTGAATCTGCAATTGCTACAGCAGCAGCTGTGGGGTTTTTACCTTCCTGTAGGTTGATGCCAGCCTAAAGCATCCAACCATTGAGTCATTTTAAAACGGAGTGATCAGGGGGAGAGCACAGCCCTTTCTTTCCACATTAATTATTACCACTCCATGGGTTTTAGAGATAAACACAAGACCAAACTGGGATGGAAAATAGAAACTGCTAATGCAACAAGTTATTTAATTAGCAGCATAATAGCGACTCTGCATGTATCAGTGGAACACTGTACTCCATTAATACAGCCACTAAGCTCACAATAGCACCAATGCTGACGATGAGAGCAGACTTGCTTTTCAGCAAAAGCAAATCCGTCCAGGGCAGCAGCTCTTCTCTGTCCCTGGATAAGAGCCTCTGCAGTGAGATGAAGCCACCATAGGTGCACCTTACTCCTGAGAAAGTTCAGTAGAAGTTATCTTTCTTGGTTCAATCTGTTGCGTAAGTTCTGAATGGTTGTCTCTACTATAAAACAAGGATTATAGTTCTGAAATTAATTTTATTGCTGTAGATGTGCCTTCTATAGAAACTGAACAGATCCTCAGACACCAGAGAATGGGACAGGCTGCAATCTAACAGGACTGCAGCAGAAGATGTGTGTACCCACCCCTGCATTTCTGCCCAGCCTCTCCTCTCAGAGCTGGACTGGAATCGAGGTGTTCATATTTGAGATACTCCACAAGCAGCTAAACTTGATCTGATTTTAACTCATCCCTCCTGTGACAATCACTGCTGAAAGGAGAGAGATCACTGGAAACCTTTAAATTCCAGGTTTCAGGTAAAGACAGTTTCATTTTCTACCGCCATTATTGCTACTTATTTTGAGGGTTGTGATTTCCACACAAACACACAAAGTATTTTAAGAGAGGGGACTCTGGGTGGAGTTTCCTTTGCACTCAAGCTTCAATCCTTGCCCGTTCCAGTTCTGCTGGCTGAGAAAAACTGTCAGCCCAAACACCTCCGACAGACGGACGCTGAGGCCCCTTTCCAGGAGAGGCCAGACTTTGTGCTTCTTGCTGGCAGATACAACAGCTCCCATAGCACAGATGTGGAACCTCCTGCTACTACAAAATAAGACTGCAATAGAAATGATTGCAAGAGGCTCCTCCTGAGAAGCCAGGGTCTTCTCCCCAAGAGGCAGTATGTAATAAAACCCCACAACCTGGCACAGCCCCCCACACTAGTAGGTATGTCACTAAATTACACATTAAACCAGAGGTCTCAGTTGTGATACTTGTTTCTGTGTTTTTCCTGGGCCCGTTCTTGCACCTATAAATGAGATTAGAAGTACACACCTGCATGGGAAGTTCATAGGGCAGTTCTCCCCCTCAGCAAGCCTTCGAGCCTGCTGGCATTTCCTCCTCTTCCAACTGCAAGGGCCAACAACTGAACCACCCAGCGAACCCAGGGAGGCTCAGACCTGATCAACTCCGTGCTCCTGTTGTTGGGGATTTGCAGCAGTTGCAGCAAAAACCCTGATGATTCACTGTCCTTCGTCCCTGGCAGTTCCCTGGATAATAAATGGGAACAATATTTTATTTATGCCCAGATCATCAATTCTAAGGCTGAGGAAGCAGCAGATGAAAGTAGAGTTATTTCCATGAAGAAAGTGATGGATTAGAAAAATCCATTTTTACCATGTTCCTCCTCCCCGACAGGGAATTCTAAACCATTTTGAATGATTACATTTTTCCTTCTTTTTTGGAACAGAATGAAGTATTTTAAAATCACATAGCAATTATTTGCCATATAAACACAATTATTCAAGGAGGTACAAACTACCACTACCTTGGGCTTTTCTATTAAACAACCACATTCTGGCTAAGTAAGAGGCCTGATCCTGACTGTCTTCAGTTCCCATCACAGACAGTAGGAACTGAGGGAGGAGGGTAACTTGTAGGGTAAACCCCAGAGGAAGCAGTTACACAGGACAGAAAGATCTAATTTAGGTAGCTCTACTACAGAATAGGTATTACAAATCCTCATTACACAGCTCAGATTTCATATCCTGACTTTTTCCTGCAAAAGGCATTTCTGTTTGTTTATTCCCTCTCAAATAAAGGCTTCTCAGAGCTGATGAGAGGTATTTAAGTGACAGCTTTCGAGACCCACTCCCCTCTTCCCTGCTGCAACAAAGCCACAGCGAGGACAGCCAACGTCAATCCATCTCATGAAGGTTCCTGGGAAGGGGTGTGATTGCAGGATTCATCTCTACCCACCCAAGGCTCAGTCTCCTAGTCAGGATGCTGAAGGAAGAGGCTCCCACTTAACAACTTTGATGACACATTGTCCCCGTGAGAAGTGAAAGCCCCTCAACTTGCACTTAGTTTTAAACTTCATGGAAGCCAAGAACTAGAAGAAACCTTACCACAAGCTCACAGCAGTGAAAGGGAAAGCTGAAAAAACTCGAGTGACTTCTCACAGAACTGCTTTGCTGTTCATCACTTACAGCTTGAACTCTAGCAATTAAGAGCAAGTTCTGAATAATACCTAAAAGCAACAATTCATTAGGGAACAAGAGCTGAAAAGCAGGATCCAAAAAGCTACTGGACATCTGCTAGAAATGTGCACAAAATTGATAAAACCGGTGCGTAAAGAGCTAACAGCAAATAAATGAACAGAAGCTTACTGTGCGGGGCTGAGCCAGGAAGGCTAATACAATTATGAAATGCTCAGGCTGTAAATCTGATGCTGGAACAATGAGACCAGCCTTGTTTCCATTCCTGAAAAGATGTTGAAACACTACAGATGTAGAAGAGAACCACAAAAATTATGCAGAACTGGAAAAAAATAACATTTCACCCTGACAGACAAAGTTGAATCTATTTAGCCTATCAAAAGAGTGATCAGAAGTGACCATGGTTACTGTAGCAGAACCTTTGATACAGAGATCTATAACACTTACCTTTTTTATTTCATTAGCAAAAGAAAGAAAATGGCCATGACGGGAAGCACCTGCCAGATAAATCTAAATTCAAAGTCTCCAATTTTTAATAGTAAGGATGATTAACCACTGGAAAAAATGACCATGGGGAACAGTGAATTTTCTTTCCTGAAGTCTTCAAGTCAAGACCAAATGCTTTTTCTGAAAGGCATGCTGCAATCACAATGAAATCCAGTGGCCCATGCTCTAGAGGAGGTCAGATGTGACAGCTCCTCCTGGCCTTAAGAGTTCATTACAGTGAAGCTGGAAACTTAAATTCATATTTGGGAAGAAACAAGATCTACTTTTAAAGCAAGAAGAAACCTCATACATTGAAAAATAGTAAGAACCTTATCCATGAAAAGAGAATACTCACCTCACCCCACACATAGTTTTTTCCAGTGACGGAAATGCAGGATTTTTACTTTATTAGTCTTAGATACTTAGTAAACGCCTCTTCTTTTTCCATTAGATGAAAGTTTTGAAACCACCACTTCACATTTTTAGGGTTATTGTTTTAGCTTGTGTGCATACTCCCCCCCGCAAATAACTTCACGTCTTCAAGGCGAACTGACATATGAACACTGGATGGTTCAGTAGAAGCCAAGGTTCATTAGAAGCTAAGAACTAAGAGCGTTACACACTGCCTTCCCCACATACTCAAAGAAAGAAGGGGGGAAAAAAAAACAAACCAAAACCATCAACAATTGCTGCTTACTTCACCTATACATGGTGCTCACTTTGAAGTAGTGAAATTCATCCACAACTGATCATAGAATCATAAAAAAAAAAAAAAAGCCAGTGCCAAAGTTCCAAATCTTTTTAAGATCCCCACATTGCAACACGGAGCAAAGTTTGATGCTTTTACCACACCATAAAGCTCACCAAGAGGCTGTTGTGCCAACAGTTCAGGCTCCAGAATTTACCAGCCAGGGAAGCAGCAAGACCTCTATGATTGGGAGCAAGGTTTACCTATAAACCTTGCAACTTCTGTTCAAGATGATAAAAAAAGAAAGCTTCTAAGCATACCCCAAGTGAGAAAGTCAGGCACACATAAGTTTTCTACTTTTTCTAAATTCTGTGTGCTAGAGGAGCTGCAGCCTTTTGTGCTGAAGGATTTCACATTCATGTTTAATAAGGGTCTCGTGCAGACATCAAAGGAAAACATTAAACTTCCTTGGCAAGCCTTAGGCTAACTTCAGAGGATACATCACTGCATAATGTTTAGCAGTTGGATCACAGTAATTCATGAAAAAAAGAAACTGCAGGACGCCCACAAGACATTCCCTACATATTTCCATAATCAGGGACAATTCTGCTGAATTATTTCTTCATGTAGCAAAAAAGCCAGCAAGATACCAAGGCAGCTGCTTTTGGCCTGTATCTTTCTGCTCTTGTTCCCATCCTTTTCCACTGGACACCAGGTACATATGAATTCAAATAGAAAAGGCTGACGATGAGTTTGAATAGCACAGAGTAGGTAGAAACCAGCATCACATCTGCCAGTTTGAGAAAAAGACGATATTTACACTGTTGAATGTCTATTACATTAGCTGTTTCCCCAGGAGCCACTAGAAAATGATGCAGAAGGCACATTTCTCAAGAAAAGTCCTTCTGCCTCCTTCCTGGAGAGGTTTTGCCACCACTGATTATCGAATATGTATTTTTTCTTAAACATTCTTAAAAACCATAGGATGTTGTGTCTGGGAAGGGTAAATGTAACAACAAATATATTTTACTTATTTTTTGGCAATTGGAAGGTATTGAAATATGCTTTTTCACTACAGTCCCCTGGCACAGTATTTTTGTTTTTACAGTAAAGCCAAAGAGGATTAGGACACACCGTACTCATTCACAAGAGCAGACAGTACCTGCTCCAAAGCTTTATCTTCCAAGCAGACTGGACAAAACAGCAGCATTTCAACCATACAGGTGGGGAAAGAAGGAACAAAGACATTAAGTGACTTCGTCAAGGTCACACAGGAATCTGCTGCAGGGTGAGGTTGAATTCCCAAAGTCTCAGTCCACTTAGGCATTGGAAAAAGCAATGAAACAAGAGTATGTACTAATTTTGGCAGAGTTTTGTAAATCATGCATTGCTACAAGAAACAAGAACCTCCACTCATGCTAACCCAGGCACCAAAGGAACCTATAAATGAAAACTAGTTACTCACTCCACCCAATCTATCTGATCACCTTATATTTCCTAAGTCAATAAGACCTTTCTTGGCCAGACGATCCAACCCACAATTTAGATCTTATTACAAATCAGACATACTAAACCACTTTCTCCCTCTGGCTGCAGAAGATAAAAGGCCAAGCAAGCAGGCAACGTTTTAGTAACTGGCTTCGTGTAACAGCTTCGGATTTTCTTAAAAGCCTCAGCATCGATTATTTTCTTAAAATAGCAGTAGCTTATTGAGAAACCTTCTACTCATTTTAATGCACAAGGTTCTCCTCAAGTAGAAAAGAAAGCAGAACCTGCTCTGCCAAGGCGTATTTGTCAAAGAGTTTCAGGTACCCAGTCCTGGCAAAACACTTTGAAGTGAGAGTTAGTTAATATGGGTGCTGAAGGGCTAAGAGGGGAAGTTTGGAGATGAAGAGGAAATAAAGTATGGACTGACACAGAACAATACCAAGCTTGAGCTCCAGCTAGTGATTCAGCCAACGGCACGAGCCAGCACTGCTATTTGTATGTATCCAAAGGAGCTAAAAGCTCATGGCATGCAAAGCAGTACAGCTCTCATGCGGTCTCTGCACAACTTGGGGCAAAAAGGAATAGAGGAATTAATTTCATCAAGCCAAATCACCAACACCCTGCTGTTACATAAAAGCCTGTTTTCTAGGGAACATTTCCAAAGATGGTGTCATTTGGGCTGTTTTGATTAAAGTGACATAGTCAGGTTCAAGATGGGATACGCTGCAGACCAAGAAACATTCCGGTTTGACAAAAACTCCCACTCCCTTTTCAGTCCTCATGGCACTTCTTTCTTCCCTCTGTTTGCCACATTTTCGTATGGAAAACAAGCGTGGCAATTGCACTGCCTGATTCTCAGATGCTAATGAAAGGCTGTGATGAAAGAACTGCAGAAGGCCTTGGGGAGATGTTTAAAACGTAACTCAAACAGATAAAAAGATGACTATTTAGGTTTGCCTGGGAAAGTCTCTACACATATTGGAAACCCCTTGAGGCAGGGACTCAGTTTAATGGCCAGTTGTACAAATTATGATTGCACAATTACTTTTATAAGGTTTTCAATTATACAAAGAATGTATCTTATTAAAGTTTGTAACTCTGAGAAATAAAACCTAAAACCCCAAAGCCTTTGCATTCAAGTAGCACGACCCATTAGGGCTCTATCACAACATGGTCCCAACACTATTACAAATTTACACCACGAACTTTATAACGAGCAGACACAAGCACTGCAGCACTCTGGTTCCAGGATTCAATACGCATAGCCTCATATTGTGCTTTCATACCTTCCCTCCTGTGTCTGCATTTTAGCAGTCAGCATTCTTGGGCTGTCACTGCATGCCTTGACGGCTGGAAACCCAAATTCCAAGCAGCCTGCAGCACTGGCACTGCCCTGCTGGAAGCTCCTTACCTGCAAAGCTGGCCACATTGCACATGGGAGAAGAATGATCATGGATATGGAACAAAGAGGGGAAGGAAGTGTCAAAGGTGAAACCACTAGGAATGTATAGCCTTGTGTTTTCCCTGGCCGGGATCAGCCACAGAAAAAAAAGCAGAGCACAAACTCTAATACACCATAAAAACACTAAGTAAAACAAGTCTTCTTTATTCAGTAAAGCATATTGTGTCCCAACACAAAATTCAGCTGGTAACAACTCTCCCAATGGAAAGGCAGGGGAGTGACTACCCCATTTTACAGATACCTCAACTGACCACAGGAGCCTCAAGTCACATAGCTGGTCTGAGAGGTTGAAGGTATTTCGCATCCAGACCCGGGCACAGAATTCTGTTGACTTTTACATTTCAAAACTTCTTTCTGTTGAGGAAATGTACAACCTCCTCCTCTTTAAAAGCTTGAGGCTTTGCAGTCCCTCAAGGACAGCTCTACTAAGAGCCACTGCAATTGTACCAGAACAAGAGGAGCCCCCACGAGGCCCAGAATGACTCACAAGCGATAGCCTAACAGGATGCCTGCCTATTCAGAAACTGCAAAAACCAAAATTGAAGCAGTCTGCAATCAGCATTATTCATACCACAATACTCAAATGGAATTGTTTGGCACGGAGACAACATCAGAAGTGCGCATCAACCGGGCCCATGAACCTACCAAGAGAAAAAGGAAGGAGACAGCCTCCAATGGAAGATTCTCCAACATGGAGAATCCAAAGAGCCCCACAACTGCTGAGATGTCAGCCCTGTGAAGACAGATGCCCTTAGTGCAAAGTAACACGTTCTAATCTTTCTTGCACAAAAAGGAAGGAGGGAAGCACTGCACACTTTCCAATGGGCAGAGAACCTCTGCCCCTCCTGATCTTGGCATTTCTCTCCAAGAAGCTGAACTGGTTTGAAGTTGCACGTGCACACACAGAGCTCACGGCACAATTTCCTCTCATCTCAGCTAATAAATCTTATGGTATGTCTGCTTTTTCTGAACACAAGTTTTATAAGCTGAATAAACTTTATGGAATAGTTGATTGCCACGGCAGCCAAAACCTGGAAACTTGATGCCTGACCACAGCCAGGCACTGCAGGCTCCAACAGACACTCTGAGGAAAGTTCAGTTTTCACACTTCGGAAAGATATCCTCTTACTGATCTGTTCCCTCTGCATCAAAGGCCCCTGACTTATTGGCTCTGAAAGCTTTTCATTTAGCTTATGCCCAAGATCATTCCCCTTGTGATTAACAGGTATCAGAAGACAGGACAGAGTCTTTCCACCCTTCCCAGCTCAGAGCATATCCTACCATCCACCCCTTGCTTTTTCACTACAAAGTGTTTTGATATGGCACAAATACAAGGGTTTGAGCAACAACTCAGCAGTCTTTGGAAAGGCATCTTGCATCTCAGTAGAAACATCAGAGAACCTTCCCTTAAGTAGGGGCTTTAGTGCAGTCGCTTGGTACAGCTCAGGGTTTAACAGAGAGAACATCTCCAGACACTTCGCCTCCAAATCATGACCATGCAACAACCCTTCAGCTACGCTGACAAGCACGTACACGAACAACAAGTATCAGGAAAGTAATTCACACAGTCCCAGCCATCAGCTAGTGCAGTTTTACAGCTGGAAAGGAAAGGGAGGAGGTAGTACCATGGGAAGAGACAGACCACCTGTAAGCACTCCAGAGGCCCGAATTTGGACACCTGTCCCCTCCAGCTATTTTTTGAGTTCACTCGAAACAGAAACAGCAGCTCACAAATAGATCCTTCAGGCTGAGAGCCCATTTTCCAAGCAAAAACTGCGGTACCAGTTAAGACCAGTGATTTCCAACAGCGACTGACCTGCAAGGTGAGTGAACGCACCCTTCCGCTCCCTGGGGAGGAGGCGTCCACCCAGCACCTGCAGGTGAGGTCATGCACGTACCTTGGAAATGAGCTCATCGTGGTTGGCAAGATGAGCCCTGCAGTGAATGCAGCTGTAGGTCCTGTGGCACGAAGGCAGATATGCCTGGAAAGTCTTGGACCTTGTCATCTTCACCATTGGAGCCACTGAGCGCTGCGTGAACTCTGGGGTGGCCCAGGAGGCACTCCCGCAGGATGGGTCGCACGGGAAACACCGGAAGACACAGGTAAAGGCCGTGGTTTGGCAGGTGATGGGTGTGGGGCAGGCTCCACACGCTGGTGACCGCTTCAGAGGAAGAGATTCGGGCAGAAGGAACGGGGGACTTCACTCCAACCTGAGTTCAAAAAAAGAACAGAGACGGAACACTCAGCTCAAAGGCAGCAACGGTCTCCTAGCCCACAGGAGGATTTAGGGTTTGATCGAGTGAGCGGAGAAGAGTCAGAGCAGCCAGGAGACTGGTGTGATGTCTGCAGATTAGATCAAGGACGACACAGTTCTATTCACAGCTCAGCCACTGGCTTGCTGACTGCCCTCACATCTTCCTGCTCCTGTTATCGACCATCTTCCTATCACTCCAACGCTCGCAATCTCTATTCTAACACCTAATGGATTTGGAAGTGACTACAGAGCCACAAAGATGCTAAAAAGATTACTTTCATCAATCCTAGTCTCCTAAACACCTCTGGGGAACCACACACATCAAGGTCCAACCCTGCACCAGCCCTTGGAGAAGCTGGGCCCTGTTAGCTGGAGAGAAAGATGGAACCTGGTGTCAGCCCTGCTGGCTGCTGCCCTGCACGACTCACAGATGCGACACTCCGGAAGTCTGTGGGAAAGCTGGGAGCTGGACATGGGTTTCCTCAACCACCAGGAAAGTGCAGGAGTCACCAAACCAGTTCTTCCCTCCATTCTGCCCTAGTTTCCACATGGGAAATGGAGGATTACTTCATCATACTCTTTATAACTCCCTGCAAGCTCTGAAGGTAGAAGCTGCTCTATAAATGGACACTAATATATTTTTTTAACTCAGAACATCTGACAACAGTCAAAGCAAGGAACAGCCTCCAAAGAACCATTCTTGATAGCAAGAGACAGTTAAAAATCCTATTGAGGATGGAGACACCTTTTTACTATCCAACGTCATCTGGCAGAACCTGCAAGACAGCTCAAGTCTGGGTCTTTTTTTGTTGGCAGAAATCAGTTTTTCAGATCTCACATCTATGAGGCTTAGCAGCTACAAATGTTCCTTTTGAGGATGGAAGCAGCATAAAGGATAAAGGAGACAGGTCCCCTCCCTCCCTGATACATGGCGTGCATGCATGCTCTAGAAATTAATCATGAACTCTGGCTGCTCCTCCCATGAGGATTTTCCTTTCCATAAAACGTGTGATTCTGTTGAGTTTGAGTCTGCACTTTGTGTATCAAATATTGGAACACCACCAAAAAAAACCCAAGAAAACCAAGAAATAAAACCCCCACACCTGAACTGCAATGGAAGTTTCTGAAGTGGACAAAACAGAAAAGTACAACAGCTTAAGAGCTGGTCTCTAAGCCAGTATGAGTAACTTGCCTGAAGCACAGCTGATAATCTTCCAGGTTAGAATAAAGCCAGCCCAGGTCACTATGTTGCTACGCTGCTAAAATAGCTCACCAGAGTTTGCGTGTTAAGCTGGCTCTGCTGCTGCTGCTCAGCAGGACGTGCCTTCCCAGAGACAGCACCAGCCACACACCGGCTCAAGGTACGCGGCAGAGAACTGATGGGCTGGGACCATCCTAAGGAAATACATCCCTCTGGCTTGCTAAAGGGGAAACTGGCAAAACACCAGGAAAAGTCAAAGGGGGAACTGAAGGCGGGACCCAAAAAATTTGTTGTAGGAGGCAGTTCTGCTGAACTCATAAGCACCCCATTTAGATGATCTCTTTTGCCCAGTGTCAGCATCAATCAGAAGTATCTCTCCATGACAAAACTCTCCAAGTCATACTGAAAACAACAACAAAACTCAGACTGTGAATCTGTTACTGCTGTCTGCTGGGAAGCCTCATGTGTGATTGTTGTCAGACAGCAAGATCTGCAAAAAACCTCATCATCTAGGTACCTAAGCACCATTCATGGAAACCCCTGTCTTCCAACACTTCTGCTCCTGAATCTTCTTGTCACTGTTGAAAAAGAAGATTCAAGGCATCCAAGTTACCTTAGCGTTTCTGAAAGCATTACTCACTGAACCTACTGCCAGCTGGACAATCCCCAAAAGCCAGGCATCCTATCTCCAAGCTCCTCAGTAAACAGCTCCTACAAGCTCTATACTGGAAGGTTGTCATAGGCTCACATGGGCATCATTTGATGCAGTCAAATGTGCATTATATTATGACCACGCAGAGTGCTCAACAGGAGGCAGACACCAGTAAGGCAACAGGATACCCATTTCCCAACCCCCCGCTAAATATTTTTCTTCTGCTCTCCAGAAGTCAGTTCCCTTACAGTCAAATGGGAAAAAAAAAAAGTCTTGCTTATCCTGCAAACTGCTGATAAAGCATATCTATCATGATCATAACAGTCAGCACTTACATAGCACTTTTCATCCTTAAAGCTCTTTGCAAACACAAACTAATCAGATTAACCTTTTCCAATTAAAGTTACAGAGAGAGCTTTGGAAGACCCATCCTGACATAGGAGGGCTCACTTCCCAGCTTATTAGTAACTAAACCACCTCTTGTTCAGTAAAAACAGGCCTTGCCAGGAATTTATCTAGCCAACCTTCAGCTAAGCAGACTGCCTGTGCACTATGTGGTACACAGCTGTATCTCTGTATTTCAGAAAGATTTGTCTTTTACATGAATCAGAGAAGTACAAGAAAACAGGCACTCTTCACCTGTATCCCGTCCCAGCTCTCCATGTACACCAGAATTCTGTCACTGAGTTAGTTTTGCATTAAACAGCGTTGTTTTCCCCTCCAAGGTGAGTGGCACTTTGGGGACTGAACCCCAAGTTTGAAACAGGGCAGAAACAAGATGCAAACCAAAGCAGAACCCTTCCTTGTTTTCTGATTAGACGCAAGTAACTCATCCCAGCCTTCCTGAACTAACCAAGTGCCAACCTTTACAGTCACAAGACAACAGAACCATCCCCAAATTCCAAGCCCCTGATTCAGCAGCTGATTTGCTATATCCCAGCCTTAATGGATCTGTGAGCCATGTACTTTGTCCTCCAAAGCATGGAAGCAGAAGACTAAGCGTGCTCTTTCTGGGGCCAAACACAATTAGATTCCAAGGCACAGCACCAAGATCTGTCTGAAAGAAACAGATTACATCGGACAGACCATCTGGAGGAAAGCACAAGGAAAGACTGGCAATCACTTTACCTCATTTCTGAATGAGAAAACAGAGACTGTGCCCGAAACTTGGGTTTCATTGATTCATAATGAAATGGTGCAATCCCCTCTCTTTTTCTTCAGCACGGGGAAGTAAATACACCAACCACCAGCTTTACTACTTCCCTTCCATACTCTCATGCCAAACATTTATTTTCTGATCAGCTTCCTAGCGCTGCAGCACAACAGCTGGAGAAAGCAGTCCACAGGCATCCTCAAAGGCAAGTGGAGACATAAATGATACCCAACCAGAACAATATAAGAGCACTCCCTAATTTGTTGTTTGCTGACCCCTCTGTCCAGGCCTCCTAAGCATCAATGCTCCAGAACAACGAGTAAAACAGGAAATACTACAACTGCATTTATCTAACAGAGAAATGAACACACACGCACACATGAATTACCTGCTGCATGCAGCTTTCTGCAAAAGCATTTAATGAGCATTCATTTATTTGATCTCCTAACACATTTAACGTCAGCAAAAACATTTGACCTTTTAGAAGTGGACAAAAAAAAATATTGAAGCAAGATGATATCAGAGCACAGACTAAGATTAATTGCAATTCCTGTTCTCAGTACTGAGGTGAGAAGACAAACCAAATCGATCTCTTTGCTTAGGGCAGGGAAAAGAATAAAGGTTTCTGAGCTACAATCTTGGTGGGAAACCTAGGTAAGAAACTGCCCTGAAAAAGAACTTTAGATAAGCTCATATAAAGCCACACTTTACAAAGGCACTACCTTTTTAAAGCATTCAGCCTGACAGTCTGATCTCTCGCGTGTGCTATCTACCAAGAGCTCTGTCCTCATCATAGTAAGGGAGAGGAAAGAAAAACAGTAGGAAATGCATCCTTACAGCCTATGAGCACAGCTAGTAGCTTGTAAGGACACATTTCTGTCTTTTAATATCATCTCAGAATGCATTAAATAGAATCCATGGCTCTCAGCAATGCAAAAAACAACCTTCTGTATTTTTTTCCTGGCCTAGTAGCAAACACATTTGAATTAAAATACATTTAGCAGCTAATGGTGCATTCATTCTACTGTAGAACAAGGGCATGGGATGATTTTAGGCTGTGCCTCTGGTTTTTCAAAATGAGGACTTAATGTTCATCAGCCCTACTGACAGTGGGCATTAGTGGAGTCATTCCATTCACTTTAAAAAACAAAGAGATGCTTTCACTACTTTATCATTGTGCCCACTACTGTTAGAGATGAGTATCTGTCACCAGCAACACAATCCGGTATTTATCTTTTACCATTCTTCAAGAGAGATTTATCTCTGGGATGGATGCGCTCACGTCAATGGAACAGAAATCTGTGCATATTAATTAGTTATCGAGAACTCAGAAAACTGGTTTAGACAAAAGGAAAAAATTCTAGGGGAAAAGCTTATCAACACTGTTTATTGTGGTTATCGGTGAGAGAATCAGCTGAATGCCCTGCTTGCACGCACTGTGTGTGTTCAGGCTGCCCCGCTTAATCCTGCCAAGTTTTTAGCAGATGCCACCTCCATGAAGGAGAAACCCCGCCACACATTTTGCCATTCAAACAATTTTTTGGTTCAGAGTATCACCCTCCACCTGCCCAGCAGCCCCTTTTCACTTGGAGCCGTTGGCAATTCAGGAAACACAGAAAAGGAGAAATGCCACGTCTGTGCCAAACACTTGCTAGAGAAGGCTAGTGCCTGTACAAGTCCATATGCCACAATGGCACAGAACAAAAACCACCACACACAAGGCTAATTTTGCATAAAACCCAGCTCAGATGCAAATGTTCCTGTTCATTCTGGCAGGACAAACAACAGGTTTGTTGGGTCTGAGAGTCTGTTTTATGAATTATTTGATTTTTTCAAGATAAGAAACTTTAGTCTGTTAAATACTTCTTAGAACACAGCAAACGCTAGGGAAAGCTGCCTATAGTCACTTTGAAAAAAATCCATCTATTTGGAAACCCAACCTTTATTCCATGGTGTCTCTTCTCATTAATACAGAAAGAGCTGGAGATATACTTACGCCGAGTGCAATTAAAGCACATGAGGAATTGGGTTTGGAGAGTTTTCTGTGTCTACAAGGCCACAAGGTAATTTTAAGAAAATACTTGATGTAAGCACACTTACCTACCAGGGTTTTCTTGACATGGAAACTGCCTTAGCACCACTTAATGCATTGCAGTTTGAGGGAGGAAGGCTTGTCTCTAAGCTAGCCTTCCTGAAACGGGAGTCACTGAAACTGGAGTCCAAGTTTAATGCCCAGTTTTGTCAGTCTTCCCTATGGAATAAAAGTTAGGATCAGAATTTCAGATGCCAAACCCTCGGAGACACCTGGCACAGCTAAAGGGGCTTTCATGCTCTGATGATGTAGTACCACAACAACAGATCCTGGTTTGGAGCTGCTCTGGAGGTCCTCACTACCACACAGGACTGCAACAGCTTTGGAAAAGATGAAACCAGATGATCTGAAGGTAGGAGGGTGGAGAGTACATTGTGAAAGGCCCTGAAAGAAAGGATGACCGTTCTGAATTTAACTGTGGAACACAAGGGAAAGCCAAGAAATTTTAAATAGCATATGGGTGTACACAATGTACCTTTACTCCTTTAGCATCAACTTTCTGAAATGCACCGATTTCAAACACTTGATGACACTGCACACAGCTCAGCAGCACCATCAATGGAAGTCAGTAATGACACATGAACTCTAAGTGTCCTTTTCTAATGCCTGTGTTCCTTCAGCTCATTCTCCAAGCCTTGCAAGCCCTCCAAGACAGGGAAATAACAAGGGAAACGGTGGCAGATGGCTGTCAAGAATCCTCTGCATTTACTTTTACCAGCTACATCGACACAATTGCAATACAAGTAATAGTACAGAGCAGGTTTCTCACTTAGACCACCTTCAACTAGAAATATATTTAAACCCCTTTTATTCCTGGATATCTCCTAGCAAGCCACTTCAGTTCTGCAGGCCCTGGTTCTCTCTTCTGCACACTGGAGACAGCATCCTTCCCTGCTGGGAAGCACTCTGTGATTCTGGGAAAAAGGAGATGGATGGAAAAATGAGACACTGGTGGCAAACAGTACTGCAGACAATTGCCAGGTAACCACTAGAGGGCATCAAAAAGAGATTCAGCAAAGAAGCAATTAAGGACTATCTGGCCATAGTGAATCAGGGACAGGCACCACGCCAAGCATGCTGCACCTGCCGTGCTCCACATACCATGGCCAGCCCGACAGGAGAAACATCACTTATTATTCTCTGCAGACCTACCAATACTAAAACTGTCAAAACCATCATTGCAATTATACTAATCACATTTTAAAGGGGTTTTGTGTGTATTTTTTTTTTTTAAAGCAAGCAACATGTCAGTCTACGGCCTATCACAGCTCTTCTCATCAAAAATAGGCTCAGCACCCCTACAGCAACCTTCCTGGTCCCCCTCTGACAGAGAGGCTTTCTATAAAGATGAGCAAAGTACATTAAAAAAAAAAAAAAAAAAAAAAAAAAAAAAAAGAGTTGAAACTTAGAAAAAACAAACAGCCAATCTTTAAAACCTGCTTTAGGTTGGATTTTTTTTTTAAGTCTGTCTAGCTTTCACACTCTACTGACTATTAATCCATAACTTATGAAAACCAATGTAATTTTTGAAAATATTGTTCTTTACCTAGTTGATTTACTTTCTGTCAATTTGGAGATTAAATCAAATTTTAAAGTTTCACTTTTTTTTTTAAATAAGCAACACCCACACCAGTGCATTTTCAGGTTCTCAAGTGAAACTGTGTGGTGAGAAGCAAGTCCAGAGGACTCCTGCATTCAAACCAAAAGCTTTATTGAATTAGAGCACACAACTGACTGGAAAGCAAAGGAAAAGGTTCAAGTAATTTAATGAAGACGGTGCAGAGATGCTTCTTTCCTGGCTGCAGACTGCAGAGGCCAGCTAGCCATGAGAAACTTCTGACTTCATTTACAGATCTAAGGCTGGACTTGGACCACTCAGTGTCAGAGCCAGTCATTTGTCTCTCCCTGTAATTCAGGACAAAGCCCACCACTCCAAATCCACTTGGATACAGCACAGACACCACTAGGAAGCAGGGAAGGGAAATAATTCTGGAAATTTCAATAAAATTCTTCTCTCCACAATTTCACTTCAAAAGGCACATGACAGCTCAGACAGACAGGGCTGCCTTCAAAATGTGTTACCTATTCTGGGCCTGTCTCCAAAACCACATGAACGGGGAACTATAAGATTCAGCCTCTACTGAGGAATGACTGACACCTCTGGCTGAATTCTCTTCCCACTCTCCTACGAGTTGCCTGGCAGCAGTATCTTTGCAATGCAGAAGAGCCTGCACTGCTGATAAGAAGCAGCATGGCAAGTGTGATAGCTGCAAGCTGCCCACCTTGGCTTTGCAGGTAGGCTCCATCACAGCTAAATCCAATAACGGGGCACAAGAGAAGCCAGCACACGTCACCAAATGCAGGAGGAAACACATGTGCAGAAAAGCATCACAGTTAGCCAGCATTTACTTTTGCTCCTACCAGCAAACCCCATTTGAGTCACAAATAAACACAACTGCAAGCTGAACTAATTTAAAACACAAATGACTCCATTTCCTCTTTTACATTTCATGAAAACTCATGCCAGCATCCCCTGCAATGGGGTAACAGTCCTTCATGTAAATTGGCCAAGTGGATATGATGCACTCGAATGAGGCAACAGCAATTGTTAAAATGTAGCTCTTCAATTAATTCACACCCATCTTTCTGCCTAAAAAACCCACACATTCAACCTGATGGTCACACTTGGAGTCACAGACAAAGGACATCATACTTTGCCACTACTGTGCACATACAGTGTTGTACAAAATGAAAGAAGACCCTTGCTTTGCTATTCTAGTACCAACCTGAACTAAAGACATGAAGGAAAAGCTCTTCCCATCCAACTGACCAATTACTGACAAAATGGAAACATTATTTATCTTCCCAACTTCTCTTCCTCATTTGTTTTAATTGTAGAACAGTCTAGCTTTTTGGCAAACGTAGGTATGACTAGGATTCAATTAATTTGGTCTGCTGGATGGATCATCTGCTTCCCTGGTAAAAGCTGGGTACTGACAGGGAACACGGTGAGAACATTTATCTACTGCAAGCATCCTTCCAACATCCTCCAAGTCATTTGTAGTTGAAATGAGGATCTGCTATAGCTGCCTGTCATGACTTACTATTTGCAAGGTCCCCTTGTCAAATCCTGTAAGTTTTCATTTGCTCATGAAACCCATCTGCTCAGAGGGTTCTTCCCAGGAGCATCTTTTAACCAGCCCTGCACTGCCCAGAAGCACATCTGTCACAGCAGAGACAGTGACTTTATTTTCTACTCTGAAATGTCTGTCTCTTTTTCCCAGTATAGCTAAGGATAAAATGTTGAAATCTGATCAATCTCTGCCAGTAACACTTTTTATGCAACAGTTACTATGTATGAAGGAGGTACATACTTTCCCTGGCAGTTCAGACACCATCCTTCTGGCCTTCATTCCCACCGAAGGCACAGCAACCCATATGTCAAGGGGGCAAAGTCAGGTGAAGACTTACAGCTTGAGTCTTCAGGTGACAGATACTTTATAGCTAAATCTAGTTTAAGAGGGTCAAGTCAGCTGTTACCTTGCCAGTTTCTGTCACTGGTTGCTCCTGGATATCCTCACTAGCAGGCGTGTTTCTGCCAAGGTGACTCACCTCTTACAGTTCTTGCCTACTGACGCATGCTTGAGCTGGGAGTTCCTGGGATTCTCATTAGGGTGTCGGGGGGGGGGGGGGGGGGGGGGGGGGGGGGGGGGGGGGGGGGGGGGGGGGG